>KZ061573.1:567580-623207 GCA_002091835.1 Anopheles maculatus | reverse complement strand
GAATAAGAGAGAGATGCTGAGCAAAGCAGTTACAGATATGATTTTGTAGATGGAGCCATGGCATTTGCTATCTCAAACACAAATGGGCCAATGACCGGGGCCATAACGGGAGGTTTTAATGTGATCTTTTTACGAGTTTTTCGCCACGCGACAACCAACACTAGTGCTCTAGTGGCAGTGTTTTGCCTGTTTTTGTTGGTAAGATAATAAAAAACTATTAACCCGAAAGTGTGCGTTCGCATAGACATTGGAATACGTTTATGTGGTGGTCAGAATTCACCATGAAACTCCTGGCGCTGGTGTTTGTTTTTTGGTTTCGTAGTTTAGTCACGTACGGCCATTTGATGTTAGCATTATGGACTAACGGTGCTAAAACACTTGTTTTTTCGCTACGGTGTGAGTGTGAGTGTGATTTTATTTTCACCACCTCATCATAACTCAGCTTTCGACCGACTACTACGATCTGTCAGGTGTGTAAGTAATTCACTTGTCAGTTGATGCGAGAGAGAGAGAGCGAAACGTCTGTTTACATGTCATCATCGTGTGCTCGAAATCTTGTTAATACTGTTCGCCCATTTAGAAACCGGCCGTGATAATAACCGAGTCCGAGTGTCTCGTTTTGACCGAAAATTTACACCATCGATAAAAGTTGGTCTCGTAAATTTGGGTGACAAACGGCGCCATCCGTCGCCGTCCGTCGGCACGGCCCAGCCACGGTATGTGGTAGAAAAACTGTCCCTATAGAGAGCATGTGAGTAGATAAGATTTACGCGGCTCCTAATTGGTTTAGTTTTCCTCACGTTAGCTTCGATCGTTGGGCGCTCTGGCCGGCTTCCATCGGCAAGCGTAGGGTGTTTAAGGGCCGCAAGTTGGGATGATTTGTCGCTGTCGATGCGATTCGTTAGTTTGAATTAAGTCATATCGTCTAAGCGTACACAAAGCGTTTCTTCGAGCCTGTCTGCGGCCAGTCCGTTTTTGTTCTCGTAAACCATGTAGGTGGTGGGGTTTTGAGTAGGTTGAATTTATAATTTCCAAAACATAACACGCACGAAGCTTGGTTTATGTTTCCACCGGACACTTAAATAAATTCTATTCCAAACTATTCTGTTCCGGGAACGGTGAACGCTAAAGATGGGCTGCCATTTTACACCCTTTTGGAAGGCTTTTCTCTTGCCATTCCGAAACAAGCCAAAGGTAGGGAAAATGCAAAAAATGCTAATAAAAATGTTCGTATGAAGATGATCGTATCGGTGAGCGGAAACCCTGTGGACAAAGTTTTATCAGCGACATCGAATCTGTTGCGCGCGCGCGCCTCTGCCCCGCGTGAACAAGCGACCGCGTAATTTATGATCGTCGCGGTTGTAGAACCATTTGTCAAGCGATTATTAAATATTGCCAACCGTTGTGTTGTAGGCCTCTTGTAGCTTAGATATGTGGATGTTTGGAAGGTAGGAAGGAGATCGAGATTGTGGTGCGAACATTTTTGGCCAAAACCGCACCGGAGTGTGTGATTTTAAAATTGACAGTTTTACTTTCCTTCTGGATGGGTCAGCAAAGTAAGCCCGAATATCTCCAGTAAGGTTCGCCGAGGGCGATCTCCCCAATACTACGGATATGTTAATTCGACAACAGTCTCAAAACACACCATTATTCATGCTCACTTTTCGCGGTTTGGTTTTTTGGAGCATGGATGCGAATTCTCTGGACACGAGAATTGGATGTTCCCTTTGTTTGTTCCCTCAAGCGATCATTAAGATAACATTAATCATCAGTAAGATCGCGAACCATGTCGCTGCACTCGTGCGCGCAAATTTATCAAACGCGAGCGTCGTTGCACGTGGTTGCAATTTGTGTCTCATTGCGTGGGGCAACAAAAAACAGAACGGAACGGCGACAGCTGAGCTACCATGGTCAAACTTTATTGCCACAACTTTACGATCCATTGTTGTACAGTGCCCCTGGATGGAGAGATTCCGACGCTTCCGACAGATCGATCGAAGCCACATCAAACAACGATGTCGCTAATATCCTAAACCCTCCCTTTGTCGGTATCTATTATTTGCGGCCAGCCCTAGGGTGCACCCAGCGTGTGTCTCCGGTAGTCAGTCCGTATGGTGTGTGCACTATAAATTGCGCTCTAAACCTCGTGGTAATTTTTAACGGCGTCATCCGGCGTCGGTGACAAGGAAAGCGGACGGATTACGCGAAGTCGTTCCGTAGTTTAATGGGTGTTTAGGGACGCGTTTTTATGGTGCACGGTGGGTGTCGGTTTTATGGCAAACGGCGTTGCGTGATAGTTTTTCCTGCTGGATGAATTTTAAAACTGGACGCCCGTTGGTGAAGCTGTTGAGGCCACTAAATCCATTCAACATTCATTGCATTAATGATTGAGAATGGTCTGTGGGAAATAGCTTACACAGGTGAGTAAGTTCTACTGGAAATAGATATTTTATTGGTTTTAAATTTAATATCTCAAAGTCACGTACCTGTATAAAGGTATGGTTTAGAAGATTTAACAATTACACTACTTACGCTACTACCTCTTCAAATAGGACTCAGCCCCTATCGTGTTAAAAGGTCATTTGATATGAGAGATAATCAATTGCGTTAACGCCTTCGCTGGTTATTTTCCTGTCCCTTACAGTCATATTTAGGCTATGGTCAATCAGGAGCAGCTGTTAGTGTTGAAGCTGCTGGCAGTAAGAGTTAGTCGATGCACGGTACGATCCCGATGCGTGCGTATCGTTGGAAAGTTCTAAAGAACCTAGCACGAGAGTACTTTGCGTCGAGCTCGTGCCATGGCATGTCATACATCGTTCACCCGAAAGTGTCCATCGTGGAGCGGTAAGAACTCTTGTCCTGTAAGGTGCATCCATCGAACTTCCGTCTATTCCTTCCATACTTTCCAGCGTATGTTGGTCGTTTGTGGTGGTACTCTCGCTCGCCGTCTGCATATCGGCGATCGTTATCGGCCATCAGAAATGGATCGAAAAACCGATGATCGTAAGCTTTTCGGCTCGTCCGATCCCGGTGTGGAAGTTACCCTTTCCGGCCATTACCATCTGTCCGCAGACGAGAATCGATGTGGAAAAGTTCAACATTACCGAGGTGTTTCTAAGGGCACGGGCAAACAAAACACTCACACAGGACGAGTGGCGCAAGTTGCGTGTCCTAACGCACGTTTGTTCCTCGGTAATGCGGTCGAAGAACGATTTTTATGGCACGAGTGGTGTGACCAGTGACGGTACGCTGGCAGCCGATAGTGAGCAGGTGGTGGAACAGTTGGTAAACATGTCCATACCGCACGATGAGCTGTTTATGTCGTGCATGTGGAGCTTCAACTTTCGATCGTGCGAAGCGCTGTGGGCCAGGAAGGTGACGGAAAATGGGGTTTGCTACAGCTTTAATATGCTGTCCAGTGCGGAACTGTACACGGATGATCAAGAGTTTCGCGAGCGGGAAGTTAATCCGGACTATAGGCGAAAAGGGCTGAAATCGATGCATGCCCGGGCTGGACGATGGAGAATGGGTACAAGGTAGGGGAGGATCTGCTGGCTTACCCGAGACGTACGGCCAGCGGTGGGTTTAAGGGTGGCGCTATTGTGCTGATGAAGGCTCACCAGAAGAATCGTGAATACATCTGTTCGGTGAGTACGAACTTGCTTTAGAGTATTATAAGCTAGAGAAGCTAACTTTGAGGTTATGTTGCCGATTTCCTTAGGGCGCTTTGCAAGGATATAAAGTTACAATTCACCCACCGGATGAGTTCCCGCGGCTTGGCGAGTATCACATCCGTGTCCCCCCAATGCAAGCCGTATCGATCATCGTGAAGCCTCGTTTACTGACCACTCAGCAGAATCTGCACCGCTATCCTTACACAAAGTAAGTAGTCGCTGTGAAAAACACTAACCTCCATGCTATAATGTATTCATTTCACCCGTAGACGGCAATGCTTTTTCTCGGACGAACGGAAGCTACGCTTCTTCCGGGTGTACAACGAACAGAACTGTGAGTTCGAGTGTCTCACCAACTACACACTGGCATCCTGCGGTTGTGTGACGTTTGCGATGCCACGGGAAAACACCACCCGTGTGTGTAGTGCCCATGAGAAGCGTTGCTATAAATCGGCTGTTACACGGTTGATGGAACTGGATGAGTTGACCGTTGATACGGGCGAGGAGATGTGCGATTGTTTGCCCGCCTGCACAACGATCAAGTACGATGTGGAGCTTTCGAACGATTGGCTAAATTTGGATGCCATGTTGGCGTCCATGATTAAGCGTGAGAGTAAAATGGAAGGGTAAGTGTGTATGTTAGATTTATTGACTTTCGGTAAGGATTTTGTATAAAGAATGTAGGGTTGGAACTCAGGAAAGGATAGAGAAAGAGTTGGAGATAAGAATCAGAGATCATTTGTGTTGTGAGATCAAGGAAGGGCTAAAGGAGTAGAAGATCTACTACACATAAAGCTAAGCCCATCAACATCAGATCATGCGCTAATCGTTAAGGGCCTTCAGACTTAAAGTAAATTCATTTCCAATACGTACCAAGAACACTCAAGTAACTCTAGGGAGTTCCCTCATACAAGGAACTTCATCCTTGAGACCTGGTCATCCTTATCCAGGAGCTACATAGCTACATAGAGGAACAGAAATAGAACATAGAACATCTGCTTTGAGACGATCATTTAGATCTCCCCCAATTTTCTTTCTTTTCCAGCATGGAACCGATGCTACTGTACGTTTACTTCAAAGACAACAAGTTCCTGTACGTCGAACGGGTAGAGTACATGAACTTTAACGGCGAACTGGCCAACTTTGGTGGCATTTTAGCGCTCCTGTCCGGCATGAGCCTCACAAGTCTGGCGGAAATACTGTACTACATCTTCGTTCGTCCCCTCGGGCTGTGGGTTAAAGCACAGTACGTTAGGGCCACGGTTCAACCTTCCAGTGCGCCCGAGGTACAGCTACGTTCGAGCAGCGCTTCTGTGCATCTCGTACGTCCTTGGATCCCGTAAACAGTGGGACACCTCACTGTTTGTTGCACAGGCTTAACGATCGGCACGTGAGGTAAGGCTACCAGAGCTATTCGATAAGCGATCACCGATCTCCGATCTCCGAGCGCGTTTGTGGCGTTGAATGTTAATGCACAATCCAAAGGTAATCCCATTCCTAGGTGATTGAGTTGACGAATGACATTGGCCAACGAAACGCCGAATAAATACCCGATGCAGTTGCATTTAGCGTATGCTAATCGTTCGCGATCGTTTGCGAGTAAAAGTGTGCGGTGCGAGAAGAATTCAGAAACAGTTTCCGTGTCCAGAGAAAGGGTCTAGAATGAGATTTTAGAAGGATGTTTTCTTCACCGTGTGATGCTCTTGATCTTGAAGCACATAGCAGAGTGCCTAGTGTTGTATAAACAAACAGTACAAGCGGGTGTTCCTTACATTCGAATGCCAAAACTTTCGTGCTTTTAACGGTTTTTGGCACGCGAAACCCAAACATACCAGTGCGGCGTGCGTCAAAGCGGCCGGTTGTAAAACGCACGCACACCTGGATCGGATTACCAAAACACTATTCGCCACTGGCCTGCGAAAGATCCTTCCAATTGCTATCCCGGAAAAGCGCAGTGTTTTGAAATGGGAAAATTATGAAAACAACCCGCACGTGCCCGTGTTTTGGTGTGACGCGGGGCCAGACCTTTAAGCGCTTTTCGGGTGGTGTTGTTAACACACTATTCCAGCACCCACCGCGGAATGGAATAGTGCTGGTGGTCAGTAATGTGACCCGTAAAACGGTTGCACGGTTATTTCGGATTTGATGAAAACAGTCGGGTGGTAATTTATTTTCCCTGCCAAGCGATCGTCTTTGCTGTGGAAGGAAGCCACTAGCAGCAGCTGGAACGTTATTTGTTTGTTCGAGCTGCTGTAGAATGATGAATGCACACGAACACAGAACGGGCACCCTGGTTTATGTGGGCTATTATTTTACTTTGGCAAAAAAGGGCTTGAAAGGTAAACAGCGAAGAGACTTGGCCTTTGGTGTGGCGCTTTTGGCGCGATGGTTAAGATATTCAGGTGATTAATTTGAAAATTGAGGCAGTTAATGGTGTAGCGCTTGGGGTTGATTTTGGAAGCTGCATATCATTTTCCATTCCATTAACTCATCAGCTCGCTCCGCTTTTCATAGCTTTGGAATGGAGCGTTTACTTTATAGTTTTAAAAATAAATTAACTCAAGCATCTCAAAGCTTTTAAATACATATTAATTATTAATTAAGCACGAATAAATAATAAGTTTTATAAAATAAATAAAACAAATAACAAAATAAATGCTCAATAAACAAACCAGCAGTAGAAAAGAAGGCAAATACTTAGTAGAATAAGCTACCAACGCGGTTTTTAATTATTTATTCGTTAGCTGCTTCCTAGTTTGATACCTTTTTTATGTTCCGGTGTACAAATGCTTCTCATTTTAATTATTAGAGTATTTTGTTGGGATTTTTTTTGGTAATAAATAAGCTACTTAAGCAAGATTTAGCTGATTGTTCGTTGTCGTCTTAATTTGTTAGCTATTTCTTATGTTTCAAGCAATAAAAATGTCTCTTTTTTGTGTTATTATTGCAATGTTCTTTGTTTAAAACATATATTTTTTATATATATCATACTAAAACAACGTTTTTTGCAGTTTTTTTGTTAAATTTCAAATCTTTTCTACATTTTCTACAGGTTCCGTGTTGCTAACTACTTGCTTTGGATTATTCTTTTGTTTGCTATTCTATTTGGTTAGGCTTCTTTCTTTTAAATATCATGTTAAAAGCTCATCTGTTTCTTACACATTAGTTTTACAAATTATCCATGTTTCTAGCTCCGAATTCTCCTTTGTTGTTTATCACTTAACATTGTTTAACATTTTTTCGTTCTTTTTTGTTATCTTATATTTGCGCTTTTACTTTTTACTTCTTTGCCAACAGCAGCTATTCTCCGATAGTTTGTTCCGTTTAGTGTTCTTTTTCGCATGTTCTTTGTTGAGCGTGTGTGTGCGTGTGTTATGCAAATTTATGCGCATACGGATATGCAAACGTGGTGGCGATTTTTTTTTCTAGCCGACTATTTTGTGTACAGTATGTGGAGCTAACCTAATAATTTAACGGATTAACGCTCTACAACGAAGCTACGTATAAGGTTTTATGTTTAGCAAAATGAGAGTTTACAGACTTTTCCCTTTCGAAGTTACGAAGTCAATGCAAACCGCAAAAGATTAATGAATGTCGTTTATTTAATTGGTAATTTTAATGATGTTTTAGTTTTTTTATTTCGCAAACGATGAATTTGCATGCACCATTTCGGTCACAAAAAAGGGATTGGCGAAGTTTCGGTGATTAAGATAGCCAAACGGTATTAGCGTGTCATTAGAAAACGTTAAGATTATAGCTTATCGGAAGGTCTTTAAATGCTGTTAAAATATATATAGCACACACTGTCCATTTTCGCAATGATAAATATCAGTTCGATAACCATCTTGACGACGTTGATTAACGATGCCGATGTTCGACAGTGTGTTTTGGAGGTTCTTTTACATACTCGCCGATAAGATATGCGATAACGCAGTGTGGGGGTATCATCTCCCATAAGTCAATAGTGTCTGTAGTGCTAAACGAAACATTTTGCTGGTTTGTTTTGCTGATCGGCCGGGCGAATAATCATGTCACATTATTCAAATTTAAATTCCACCCTCCGAAGCCCGGGGCCGTTCTCGTTCTGTAATCAGATCATCGTAAAACGAAGCCGAACGAAGCTTACGAGTTCCTGGTGGCTTCTTTCGGTAAGCTTCTCAGGGTGCTGCCGGCGGTTAATGAAGAATAGGGAAGTGACATAAAAATATGGATTCAAGATAAAACACCTCCCGATATCGATCGGGGTCGTCCATTTTATTGAACGTTGAGCTTTTCTACGTAACACACGATAGAGCTAGAATTAGTCAGTGGTGGTTTATGGCGGTTTTTTGTCCGGGGGGGAGGTTTGGTTCGTAATTTCCAACTTCCTTCTTGTGCGGGAGGACGAAAGGCTTCGCCCCAGACAGCAGCAAAGGAATTGTAAAGGAAGAACGTAAATTTTATTTTATGTTCGACGCCACTTTTGGACGGCCGGAAAAAAAAACGAAGTGATCTACATCGTACCGTTTAACGACTGCTTTAATCTGTAGCTCGTAAGTTTGGGGAGGAGATTTTTATCGCATAAGACTAGATGTTAGTCGGGGGGAAAAAACGCACGCAAAGGACGCCAGAAGACCGCCAAATCAATCTCATCTCCGCCTGGTTGTGTGGGAAATCGAAAGCTTCGCTTTCCGTTTGACGATGCCGAATGTTGCCGGTGTACGTGGCCGGTTGATAAATAAGCAAAAAGGCCTGGGCACGCACGGGGGGATTGTTTGAGGTTTCCAGGAGAGCATAATATTTCCGTCACGTTTAATGAGTGGCGCTCCGGTTGGGCGTGCTGATAATTTAAACGATTGTAACCTGGCGGGGTTTGGTGACTTAGTCCCAAAGGGGTCCGAGAGTCCCGGGACTAAATAGTAGGGGCATAAATTTAAATATAATTTACTGCGTTTCACCATACACGGGACGACCGGTAGGTCTTCGCTTCGATGACACCAAGACACCTCGCGATCGATTAACTAATAGCTGATTGTTTTAGCCGTACCGATGGGACTTGCAGCGTTAGATAAACGTTAAGTTATTGCACATTCTTTACCAGAACACATTAATACAAACACGGCGGCATTGCGTGCGTGCAGTGACAATGTGTTCCGGTAAACAATCCCACCCAGTCTCCACATCGCGTGGACTGATCCGAGAAATTACGATACAAATCCCTTTGTTTATTGGCACTCGGAACCACCCTTGCCTGGTTTTAAGAACCGGCCCCTGCAAAACTACTCGACAACTGGTGCACTTGCACTTACACACTCGAAGGAGGTTGAAGATTAGCTTCTGTGCTGTAGGACCTCCACTACTTGATTAATAAAAACCTAATAACTTCATCAACTTCATGGACGACAAACTACCTACGAGGATTACGCAGAACGTCTGTTGTGCTTTATTTATTACATTTCGATTTGTTCTAGTTGCTCTCCTATTACGCTTTACAATAACCCGTGATGAAGTTGTTCAAACTGTGTGTCGAGACACACTTTCAGGGCCGTGTCATTTGAATCTTAAAATTACCCCGTGGGTGGTAAACCACGCTTGTACCATCGGCGTACTTCATCTCCTAAACGTATGATTGGGATGATGCTCACGTACTGCACAGATTATTAAATCATTCGAAACCATGGCCATGGCTCAGCAAATCTTGTGACAGTTTACCCTGGAACCCGAAACCGACAAAAAAAAAACGGTTCTAGCATCATCTCTCCGACGAAGGGTCATTGTCAACAAAAGTGTCGCACGCATAATGCCGCACTGCATTCTTTACCAGACTGCTGCTAAGAGAGCTGCCGGCAGCGACATAATTTATGATTTGGCTTCCTCCGATTTGGGTTAAACCCTCGTGTGGTGGAATGCCGGAAACGATAGGGCTGCGGGTTTTTGTTTGAAGAATTTTGTTGACCCATCTTGCCCCGCCCCGAAGGGTTGTTACGCACGTGGGTGACAAATTATAGACCGAAGGATTAGGAGGGCATCACGGTGCTGCCGTTGGAGACGGGCGAGTTTGTTTACAGAATTGCTGATGCACTGCAAATCGTTTTGGGTTGCGATGGGGGATGCATTTCAACGGCATGAAGCCGAGGTTGTTTGCTGAAATAAGCTGGCGTTTTTGGGAAGGAAGACAACAAATTTATAACATGCGTATTTGTGGGACCATAAAACATTGTTGGTACGAGCTATCTGTTGTTGGTCAAATTAAAATAATATAAACTTGAGATTAATAGCTACTGTTGCTGTTTCGGGTAGCGAACCACATACGACACGAATACTGCCGATCGTTTATGAGGGATAGAGCGACTTGGTTCGGAGTACCAACTGAATATTGCAAATAGTAAAATCTAACTCTACCCTGTAGTTTAACTTGAATAATAGCGCCATCTAGCTGTCAAAAACTCAACTTACGTATGAAAGTGTCACTATTCTCCGACAGATGGCGCACAGAAACGTTACAGCTCGTTCAAATCGCCTTTGAATTTTAATTTTAGTATGTACTTTTTGGCTGCATTATTATGCATTTACTTGCATCACTTCATGGTTAAATGGTTTCATATTTGTTTTAGTTTTATTTAACTTCAATAAATCGATAAGAATGCTTGTTCAATTCAATCACAGCAGGCTCTTTCGATTCTCGTACTCATGGCATCACCACTACTGCAAATTACTCGCTCGGGGCGATTTTTTAATCGTAAATTTCACTGTAAAATAGAGGTAAAAGGTTTCTAAACATACTCCCTTCTAGCGTACATAAAAATTGAATGATAAAGCATTGTTTTGTCTCACGATTTTAGGACACCTACCCTTTGGATGCACCGTTGCGCAACAAATTTATAACGTAAGCAAACCGGCGGACCACGAAATGTTGCCCGGTATGTCGCCGAAGGTGTTCCGCGAGACGGAATACGATCAGGTAAGCGGGAAACAATGAAGAAGAAGAATTAAAGAGATTTTTAACAGCAATAATGCATCTCCTCCATCAGGCCCTTGGACCCATCCCGGCAACGGGTAACGCAGCCAAGAACTACCACTACAAGAATCCGGAATATTTCTGCTACCATAACTATTCGTACTACGACATTGGGCGTGCGATTGGGTGTGCCTACCGGCAGCAACCGAGCGCACTGCCGAAACGCTGCAAATGGTTCCGGCTGCCGTGGCAAAAGGAGGAAGACGTGCTGTACAATGCAGCGATTCCGGTGTCGCTAAGCTGCTTTCGCTTTCGGATCGAGGAAAAGTCGGAACAAAGCGAGCCGAAACCCCAGGAACAATCTCCAAAAACTTAGGAAAGGAAGGTATGTAGTAGTTGAAGAATGACTTTCAATTTGTGGTTTCTTACTCAATCGATTTAATACTTTTGAACAGGTGTATACAGGAAGGATAAATGGAAGTTAATTGAAGCTTCGAACAACACTCTTGGACATACTGCCGGCGGTCAGAAAGAAGGAAATTGGTGTTGATGTGGTCTATTGTTGTATTTTTTTTGCTTCTATCGAAATTCCAATACGACGTGTGACACCGTTTTCCATCGTGTAAACGTGCAAGGCTGTGGGAATGGTTGACCGCAACAGTGCAAGTGGACGTGAAACACTCGCTTTGTCTGCACGCCTATACTCCTCGCGAACAAGATCACATGTACTGGACCAAAATTTGCATGCTCTGCAGGAAACTTTGTTTCGGGCTAAGATAAATATCATTTGTGGTGCTAAAATTCCACCTGCTTCCATCGGTCACTTCCGTCCCGGGTGGGAGGCAATTAGCTACTCTGTTTGCAGAGGGGATCTAAGCAGTGAAAGAGCGAGAGTTTTGAGGTTCGGTTTGGGGGGCTTATTGAAACAAAACGGTCGATTCATGACACCTTCATGGCTCTATGATGGTGTGTGCCAGATACAATGAGCCATGACTCAATTGTCATATTTTGTTGTAGAGACGCACAAGGTAATAACTCATTTGGCGTTAAGTAGGTGGTGAAATAACCGCAACGACTAGAAAAACTGTAAATTGAGTAGTAATTTAAATGGTTTCCAAGCACATAAGAATTGCAATTATTCTAATACGACCTAAATTCCTTAATTTTAGCAACATTTTTTATATTTATTACATTAAGTGGTTTTGTGGTAAGTGGTAAGAAAAGGCCAAGGTATGAAAAAGATGTCTCACTAAAGACTTTACAATCAAATCTGATGCTTAGTTTGCAAAAACATTGTTGGTACGAGCTATCTGTTGTTGGTCAAATTAAAATAATATAAACTTGAGATTAATAGCTACTGTTGCTGTTTCGGGTAGCGAACCACATACGACACGAATACTGCCGATCGTTTATGAGGGATAGAGCGATTTGGTAGTTCTTCGCAAGTAATCTAAGAGGACTTGTATTAGCTTGTATTTAATGGGCTGTTAAAAAAATCAAAATAAACATTTTACTCATCAATTTTATACCTTGAATTTTTTAAATAAAATATTCAGTTTTGTTTTCACTGTCACTAGAACTTAACAACCCTGTAGTTTAACTTGAATAATAGCGCCATCTAGCTGTCAAAAACTCAACTTACGTATGAAAGAGTCACTATTCTCCGACAGATGGCGCGCGTAAACGTTACAGCTCGTTCAAATCGCTTTTGAATTTTAATTTTAGTATACTTTTTTACTGCATTATTATGCATTTACTTGCTGCACTTCACGGTTAAATTATGTCATATGTATTCTAGACTTATTTAACTTCAATAAATCGATAAGTATGCTTGTTCAATTTAATCACAGCAGGCTCTTTCGATTCTCGTACTCATGGCATCACCACTACTGCAAATTACTCGCTCGGGGCGATTTTTTAATCGTAAATTTCACTGTAAAATAGAGGTAAAAGGTTTCTAAACATACTCCCTTCTAGCGTACATAAAAATTGAATGATAAAGCATTGTTTTGTCTCACGATTTTAGGACACCTACCCTTTGGATGCACCGTTGCGCAACAAATTTATAACGTAAGCAAACCGGCGGACCACGAAATGTTGCCCGGTATGTCGCCGAAGGTGTTCCGCGAGACGGAATACGATCAGGTAAGCGGGAAACAATGAAGAAGAAGAATTAAAGAGATTTTTAACAGCAATAATGCATCTCCTCCATCAGGCCCTTGGACCCATCCCGGCAACGGGTAACGCAGCCAAGAACTACCACTACAAGAATCCGGAATATTTCTGCTACCATAACTATTCGTACTACGACATTGGGCGTGCGATTGGGTGTGCCTACCGGCAGCAACCGAGCGCACTGCCGAAACGCTGCAAATGGTTCCGGCTGCCGTGGCAAAAGGAGGAAGACGTGCTGTACAATGCAGCGATTCCGGTGTCGCTAAGCTGCTTTCGCTTTCGGATCGAGGAAAAGTCGGAACAAAGCGAGCCGAAACCCCAGGAACAATCTCCAAAAACTTAGGAAAGGAAGGTATGTAGTAGTTGAAGAATGACTTTCAATTTGTGGTTTCTTACTCAATCGATTTAATACTTTTGAACAGGTGTATACAGGAAGGATAAATGGAAGTTAATTGAAGCTTCGAACAACACTCTTGGACATACTGCCGGTGGTCAAGGAGAAGGAAATTGGTGTTGATGTGGTCTATTGCTGTATTTTTTTTGCTTCTATCGAAATTCCAATACGACGTGTGACACCGTTTTCCATCGTGTAAACGTGCAAGGCTGTGGGAATGGTTGACCGCAACAGTGCAAGTGGACGTGAAACACTCGCTTTGTCTGCACGCCTATACTCCTCGCGAACAAGATCACATGTACTGGACCAAAATTTGCATGCTCTGCAGGAAACTTTGTTTCGGGCTAAGATAAATATCATTTGTGGTGCTAAAATTCCACCTGCTTCCATCGGTCACTTCCGTCCCGGGTGGGAGGCAATTAGCTACTCTGTTTGCAGAGGGGATCTAAGCAGTGAAAGAGCGAGAGTTTTGAGGTTCGGTTTGGGGGGCTTATTGAAACAAAACGGTCGATTCATGACACCTTCATGGCTCTATGATGGTGTGTGCCAGATACAATGAGCCATGACTCAATTGTCATATTTTGTTGTAGAGACGCACAAGGTAATAACTCATTTGGCGTTAAGTAGGTGGTGAAATAACCGCAACGACTAGAAAAACTGTAAATTGAGTAGTAATTTAAATGGTTTCCAAGCACATAAGAATTGCAATTATTCTAATACGACCTAAATTCCTTAATTTTAGCAACATTTTTTATATTTATTACATTAAGTGGTTTTGTGGTAAGTGGTAAGAAAAGGCCAAGGTATGAAAAAGATGTCTCACTAAAGACTTTACAATCAAATCTGATGCTTAGTTTGCAAGTTTTTAGACAAAGTGAATCATACCAAGTAGTCAAGAACGCAATGATAAGAAGGAGAGATTGTAGTCTTACAGATGACGATCCACGGATCATTCTGGACATAAACCGAACGATGAAAAAGAATAAAGTCACAAGGTCTGCATCGCAATTTAAAGCATGGAACATACATATAAGAGTTCGAGATACAATGTCCATTAATACTAAGAATCAGGGTTGAACTTACATGCACAGTAGGCACTCATTATGACGATCTTTCTTGTGGACGCATCAACGCGATCATTCGATTAAGCGATTTTTGAGGATTCGAAGAGAGTCTCTTGAGGATCGAATGGTAGCTAAAACCATTGTACGAATAAAGTCACTGTCGACTTAATTTAAAGTTGTTCCATGTTAGATGAACGGTGTATCGTAATAGTTCTAGTTCTAGGTCAGTAAGTACCCAACAGAGCCTACTTAGATTAGTTCTGATTAGAGTTAGATTTTACTATTTGCAATATTCAGTTGGTACTCCGAATGTCGCCAATAAATACCTCAACAGTTTTGCAGAGTATAGATCCACACGAAGTCCCGCGACGTTAACATTTAAATGAATTCTTCATTAAACTAAAATTAATATATTAATATGCGCAAACTATGATAGAAAAACAAGTTTTTGAGAAGCATCATTAGCTTCAAATTTCCTTTTTTTCTCACATTTCACTATCGTTCGTGGCAGCATATCTGGCACACAAGTTCCACCACCTTCACGCTCCATCGTTCAACTGATAACAACCCACCGTCATTGTGCTGCTTTTCCTACTAAAGAAAGGGGGAAAACGTGTCTTAAACGTATCGCCGGCCGCGAACATGCATAACTCATCCAACGTTGTGACAATAAATAAGTAAACATAATAAAAAAAGCAAGCCTCATTGGGCCTCACATTTGGTATTCGGTCGGAACGCATCGTACCTTCCGAATACGTGTGTGTGTGTGCATTCCTCGGCTGTGCTTTGGGGTTCATTCATCGTTTTTCCCGCTGCACCTCCGGTTATGGATGAATGCTCCGGAACCAACCAACGCCCTCTGGTTTGACGTTCGACGTGAAGGGTGAGATAAAGTGTGTGCATACGTTTTCGGAACTATTTTAATAGTACGTAGCCCGGGTGCTCTACCCGTACGTACAGGTTCGTCTAAGACGCGAGCATTGTCTCGTGGGACGTGCAAAACGCACACTTATCAAGCAAGACGCGTACCCAGACACACACTCACTCGAATGCAGTCCATCGCGGTGGGGGTGGTATGTTTGGGTGGGAAAAAAGCATCACCCGTTCGCATCGGAAAAGCCATTCCTCGGTAGACATTCGAACGGGATAGTGGTGTTAGGCGAATTGGCGTGCTGAGCAACAACAAGACAGTGCAACTACTTGCAGTGAGAAATCGATTCTCCCGGTTCCGGTCGATTGCAGTTCTCGTATGCAGAAAATCCACTTTTAATGTGTTATCAGTGTACAGCGCACATCAGTCAGGCGCGCGTGTCTCGTTCGATCATCGCCTAATCTGACAGGCTTTGGGCTAGGCGAGTAGGAATTTGAACGATGCGTGAGACGGCGAACATGTTCGAGGGCCGCAACAACAAGAAATTTGATTAAAACAGAAAAAAGAAAGGAGAAACGGAACGGAGCCTCTCCTCTCGCAGTAAAGCTCATAATGTTGAGTGAAAAGTGTTGTAGCTGGTCGTGCGATGAATTGGGATGAATTGAGGGTAACGCGACGCAATGCATCTCTGTGCAAGTGAGTAAACAGATCACCAAGACCCAAGTGTCCCTCACAACGCGCGTTTGTGTGTGTGTGTGTGCTAGTGTGCAATAGATTTCGTATAGTGAGATAATTTAACAACCACAATAAGGAAAACCAAAAGGTTAAACAAATACTTAAGAATATGGTGAAACCGGCGGCACGGATAGTGATCAAGTTTCTAGAATTAGTAAGTTCCTGATGAGGAGTTCTTTCGGTGCAGTCGGCGAGTCTACGAATAAGAGCTGATCGTTTTTCCTTTTCCCATTTTCGTCTTCTCTTTAAACTGTAGTTAGGTTGTGTGGCGTGTGTTATTACGAAGATTATCACCGACCATGAGTCACGGCGTGTGTTTGTGCGAAACCAGAAGCTATCGCGGTAAGTGCGCCTTTGCCCCGAGGCAGAGTATTATTCTCAGCTTCCTTTGCTTAGCTCTAGCACCAGTGACAAGTGTGGTGTAGTTTAGGGCAATTTGCATAATTTAGATGGTGGAAGATGAGAAGACTAACAATATAACAGTGACTAATGGTGACAAGAGTGTACGTACGTACGCTTGTTAATGTCCTCAAGGACATTTGGGGGGGAGACTTGACGGAGTTTTCCAGCATTACTCACTCATTAGTTGAAGCTTCATATGAAAAATGTACCTTAAAGATTTCCAAACAACGTTCGAAGTGTCGCTGAGAACACAACCTTGGAAACTTGGTGTAGCGAGGACAGCTATCTTGATTGAAACAAATTCTCGCGAATCAAGATTTTAATCTAAACATTGATTGTTCCTTAATTTGAACTTTGATTTGAATTGATTTTTCCTCCTTACTTCCAGAGAATGGAGCCTGATACACAACATAACCTGGAGCAGTGGAGGAAATGCATTTACCAACATCGTCTACGGCGGATACACGATAGTCATCGCATTAATGCTAATTACAAGGTCAGCCAGGAGCTCCTAGCTACCGACCGTCGGAGGGTTAGACGGAAGGGAAACTTTGGGGACTGTTTAAAGCTTATGGCCATTTTGTTGCCATGGTTTGTTTTCTTTTTCGTTGTGTGCTTGTGTGTGGTTGTGTTGTTATTGTTTCCGAGGTATTTGTCTCTGGGACCAACAACGCACCGCGCGAAACAATTACCGAACAGGCGGAACTCATGCAGAACATGTGGGAAATTATGCCCTTCGAGAGGAATGTCGTTGGTAGCGAACTGTTCCGCCGTATGCAGTTGATAGGAAGTAATGTTGTACCCGATCGACTAGCCAAAACCTCGGCTAGATCAGAAATTCTCACAGTAGGCTGTGTTGGGTGAGAAACCTCACGGACTGCCAGGCCATAAGCTTTTCCATCACTTTTCCATCAACGAGTAGGCTTTGTCTTGATGTCTTGTTTGATAGTGCTAAGCATCTGGGATGACCTTCACCATTTGCGCATGCGTGGCGTTGGGGTTCCCCCCAGCCTTCACCTCTCCGACGTTTTTGCACGTACCATTATTCTTCACCAACGCGTACTCAGGTACGAAAAGCTTGGTTGACTTTTCATTACCATGTAGCGCACAGCGAGACACACCGGACCGTGGTGACATTTTTACCGCCGTCAAGCAGCGCTAGGTCAGCGATCCGACAAGTACTCGACGCAAAGATTTGTCCCTTTGAAGTACAACGCGCCTTGCGCAAGAAGCCGCTGAAGATGACGTTGGCGGAGGTTGAAGTAATTTTAGCATAATTCACATGTTCCCGCACCGAACAATGGTCTATCTGTTGCGACGAATGTGATACACCCCACGTACACACTCTTTAAGTAAAAAAAAAGTGTTTACTGTGTTTTGCTGTGTATCTTGCGATGCAGGATGCAGGAATTGGTCTAATCGTGTAAATATGTTCTGCGCGTTATATATCGTTACAGATGCGTCGATGCCAAATCACGTCCAACCTTGTTCGAGAAGATTGTACTATCGCTGGGGACACTATTGTTTTTCGCGGCAGGTAGGTAGTGTGGACGCGATCGCACTTGATGCAATAAAAAACATAAACAATGGAATTTGTTTGTACGCACGCTCTTAGGTGGACTGGTGTTTGCGTCGATAGATCAGGTCCATCCGGATCTGCACGACAATGCCATCATACTGGGATGTTTGTCCTTCTTTGTGGCGATTCTGTTCGTTATCGATCTGGCCGATCCACTGGCACGCATGACAGCGCACATGACGCAAACAGAGACATCTGCCCTCACAGCGATGGATACGCCCGATAGGGCTATGATGAAGAAAGATGTGTCCACCGATACCGAACCGACGGTATTCGTTGTCTCCAAGACGGATCCCAACAGCCATCACCACCACAATCAGCATCAGCCAGCGCATCAACAACAGCAGCACCACGATTTGGATCACCGGGATCATCACCACGATTTGGATCACCGGGATCATCACCACGATCACCATGACTATCGTGATGGATCACCACTCAATCGAAGCGCAGAATCCATCGTAGAACGCAAGGTGTATCCTTCTGCACAGGTTCCAGTATTTGCACACGTTCGCGCACCGGAGGAAAGTAGGCGTATCGCTGGGAAAGAAATTAAGTATCTCCCACGGCAAGATTATCGCGATCGGAGAAACTATCGAGACGCGGGCCCGGCGAGCTACGCCACAAACCGTGCATCGACGAATCAACCCAACGGTAACCATCAAACTCGGCAGCAACACTCGAACGTCCCTGGAAGCTACCACGATAATGATTCGTTCGTCGAAGACATTCAACCGTCACGCAGGAGCACCTACGTACCAGCGGACAAGTTCGATCAGGAAGCGATGCAGATGAGCAGTGCACCATCGAGCCACCACCATCGAATGAGACCACCACCACCGGCGAAGCCTTTAAATATCATTCGTACGAACTTTGGTTCAAACCACAGCTCGCCGACCGAATCACAGCATAGTGCGGAATGCAGATGTTCACAGCGCAGTACCAGCACGCGAAGGTTGGAAGATTCTGGGCGGGATGAGTTTGATTCTCCACCGATTCGGCCCGGGTTTGTGGCGAACGCTGCGAAAAAGTGGGATGATCGTGCACGCAGCAAAAGTCAGCCTATCGTTGGGTTGAATACTATGGTGTGAAAAACCGAACATCTTCAGAAGTTAATTTAAGCATCCTTTACAACTAGAAGAAACTCGAACAAACTCTTGCGTTAATTTCAAACGTTAGCAATAAAAATCATTAAAGCAAGGAAGTAGAACAACTGATTCGATTTCCGAATTGATTATACGCTTTTTATTTGATTGAACCTTTGTTCTAACTGTGCAGGGTAGCGTTATTTTTCGTATTTTGATGGATCGGACTACCACACTACTGCATACATGCTACTGCTGCTATCGATGCTGCTCTCTTTCTCTTTTTTTATATAGGGTGAAGCTTGCTAATGATGTGCTGCTGGAGGGCTGCCTTATAACGTGTCTTAAAATTTTCAACAACACAACATATTCGATGCAAACGGGTAACGTAGACTGACAATAAGAAATTTTCTCGAACGGAGTATAGGTGAGGTCGCCAATCCGTATGAAGAACGGGGCGTGCCTTGATAACGACGATGCTAAGACTAGGTCTGATTTGGTTGGCACACTACGAAAGAGGCTTGGCAGGAAACACAGGGTTTTGTGTTAAACACGCATCAAAGCACAAGCTCTATCATTTCTACACTAGCACGGTCCACAGGGCACGCAGGCATCACTGCAAGGGTCACCTGAAGAACGAATTGAAAAAAAAAATACTAATTTTAGATTTCGTTCAATAACAAGAGTGTTTTTTGGGGAGAAGAATGTTCGATTGATCTCACCAATAGTTAGTGGAATTTAACACACATAAAATCGAGTTTATATTCATTAACATCGGCAACAGAACCGTTCCACATTGTAGCAATGGGCTTTGCATGGTGCCTGGTAGCGACAGGACGCCGGTGCATGACAAATCTTGTACGTCGTTGGACAGTACCAATTGGTTTTGGCCATCTTCGGTCTCGGCGTTGGCTGACGTACTGCCGACCGGATGCGTTTCAAAGGATCTAGTATGTGCACAATGAGGGTGAATCAATCAATCGAACAAACCACTTTTAAAACATCTGTAGCGGTACTTACAGTATGGTACACTGCAGGAAGGATCACACACTGGAGGATAGCTAGGGTCGCAAACCGGAGGGCAACACGGATCACAAACTGGACCACACACGGGTGGACAGCATGGATCACAAGGTCCGCAAGGTCCACAGGGTCCACAAGGTCCGCAAGGTCCACAAGGCCCACAAGGATCGCATGGCCCACATGGGCCACAAGGACCGCAGGGACCACACGGTCCACAGCAAGGATCACAGATTGGACCACAGCATGTTGGATCGATTGGACAGGGATTGCAGCCACCGCCACCAGTGGGTAGGCAGCAGACCTTCGGACGGACCGGATTACTCTTCTTACCCATCGTCACAAACCGATATCTTCGGGCCCATTGCGATGGACAGCAGGATGCTTCCGGTTTGGTGAGACAGCATGGTTTTGCCTGAAATGTTAATACGATTAATGAATTTCAAATGTACATGTTGCATGAATTAATGAATTTCATGTTGGAGATTTAATTTTACCTGACATTCCGAACGCGGACAATCATGCTGCAGACCATTGCGCTTAAGACACTCGCAGTTTGAGATCAGGATGCCACCTCGCAGTTCACGACTCTTGCATGGTTTTGGTCCCTACATGCGCACAAAAAATAAGAAATACATTGTTAACATCCGAAGAATCGTAAGCCTCTGTATAAGACGATGACTAGGCAAGACACAAGGGTGGAATGGCGTTCACGTAACGTAATTCAAACAATTCCATCCGGAACTGGAATTTCTACACACGGCAAGCGGTCATACCACCATTCGTACACCTTTGTATACTTACCCATCAACGGACTTTGCAACACCCCGAGAGCGAGAGCTGTTCCTTCTCCTATTCGCTAACCTAGCACCGTTTAGGAGCACAGATCGGGCCGACACTGGGTGGACAGCAGCCATTTTTGTAGAACGTGGTACCGGCCGGTACGCAGCAGTACTCCCGAGCCGGAGGCACTTGCACAACTTGCGGCTTCGGTTGACAGACAAGCGTGGTGCAGATCTCCTTGGGTTCCACGATGACACGCGGCGTACAGACCACCTTCGGGTCCGGTACGATTCGCTTGTAGTAGATAATTCTAGGCTCCGGAATGGTACGCCGCTTGTAGATAATGCACGGCTCGCAGATGGTTTTGGGCTGGTAAATGAGTTTCGGTTCGACAATCGCTTTGGTTTGCGGTACGACGTGCTTGTCAATCACCGTACGCGAACAGTTGATCACCTTCTTCTGTGCGACTAATCGAGGCGGTTGCTGTACCGTAATGAACCGTGGTCCACATCGTTGGGGAGGACAGATGGTGGGACACTGCGGCATGCAGTTAAGGTCGTGGGCAGTGCGACAGGATGGTTCGCAAGGATCACATGGACCGCCCCATGATCGAAGGAAGAAAAACGAACGTACGACACGCAACTGTCGGAATGGATGTAATGTGTGTGGCTTGTTTTCTGATGCCCTAGATATCGATTACTCTGTAAGTGAAGGGTGTGGATACGTGTTGGGACCTAACAGAACTAACAGACAACCTAAACCTTGAGAAAATCAAACCTTTCTCGTCCTGACTCTAGGGATCTGATACATCCGAATGACAAACACATAGTTTTCACTGTTTGAAAACATGGTTTCACAGACATATCAGATTCTACGATTTGGATCACAGTTATGAGCTTAAAACAAATCTTGGATTTGAATGTTTAAAATCTAATCTTGCTGATCCATGGTATATCCACGCTATATCTTTCTTCAGACATGTTGTTGTACTGGATGTATTCTATGACTAAGAATGGATGCGGTACAAATGATCGTCACTGGTAGGGCAATATATGTTTGATCTATACATTACAGGTGCTCGTTGGGTGTGTATCGTCGAACATGGAGACCACACCATAATACACACTCCAGACAAAACTATTTCAATAAAAAACTTTTCTTTTGTATGCCGTGGGGGTCATACAGTTAGAAATAAAATTTCCTTCAAACATAACAGATAACGCGCTGGCCCAACTTTTCTCATATTCGATATCATTCTTGAACTTATACGTCATTCTTGAAAACCCCAGAACGTGAGAACAATATCCATGGCCTACTACACTACACTACTCGCTGTGGTGCGAAAGTTTCCTTCGTTCGAGGACAAGCCCCCAACTCCTAAGCTCCTGGTGCAGGTCCTCTCTATCCCTCAGTATTATCAAAAGGTATACGAACTTTTACTCCTCTTTCTTTCTCGCTCTCTGGTCCGCTTCCTGTCAGTAGTGTAACTTCTTTCCCCTCAACCAACCGAAATGTGAATGGCCTTCCGGTTGCCATTGTTTTCGCTCATCATCGAAATAACGAGGATTTACGAAAAAAAAGCGACAGAGAATTTGTCTGTTTTGCAATAGCGGAGGGCTCGACGGCATTGATCCAAATTCAAAATACTATTTCCACACTGTGGTAGGTTGCCTTGTACAGGGCGCCAAGTTTGTGTGTTCACAAAATAGTATTGATTGGTAACAACACACGTAATTCAAAACACAGACATTCACGGTTAAAGCACACTGCTCTTGCTCCATAGTAGTAAGAGGTTGAGTTAGGATACAATAATCCTCAATCTAGTTCTCTTACCCAAAACCCATGGCAGCACACTAAACCGTTTAATTTTACGAGAACTACGGATACGGTAGACAGTGGCGTCTACGACCGAGTCTCTCTATTCTCCGTAGTCAGGAGGATACGATCGAATTGTGTGTGATGGTTTCACATCGCAGTGAGGAAGAAAGGACACGGAAGAACCACACAGAGGAAAAGAGAAGTTTTAACCACACGCGATATTCGCGATGGCAATGCGCAATCCCGTAACATTTGAGGTTATGCAGGAAAGCTATCCGCTAACATTAGACCACAGACTACTATGATCATTCAGCCGAAAAATGAAAATATAAAAGTGTGCAAGAAGAAAGCGAACGTGCCAAGGGCGCTTGTGAGTTATCCTAGGACCCTTAGTAGTGATGACGCAGGCAAAGGTAACAGAAATGATAACGGTGCTTGGTGCAACAGGATAGGGTACAGCGGTCACATTTGTGGCAGGAGGAACAATGGTGTCTTACGCAAGGATAGCAGGAGTAGCAGGGATCACAGGGACCACAGCACGGATCGCACATTTTCGTTGCGGGTATTCGGTAGATTGACTTTTCGAATAAATCACTGCAAATGGGATGAAGAACGGAGCAGGTCTTGCATCAGTACACAGAATCGTAACACAATTACGCACTAATTGATACAAAATAATCACCCCCAGGGTTGTAGACACAAGCACAAAACTAGGTCAAGGGCTGGACTAGGGGAGACAGGTACACTATAAAATCCCTTCAAGAATACGTACAAACGTCTACGACCGAGTCTCTCTATTCTCCGTAGTCAGGAGGATACGATCGAATTGTGTGTGATGGTTTCACATCGCAGTGAGGAAGAAAGGACACGGAAGAACCACACAGAGGAAAAGAGAAGTTTTAACCACACGCGATATTCGCGATGGCAATGCGCAATCCCGTAACATTTGAGGTTATGCAGGAAAGCTATCCGCTAACATTAGACCACAGACTACTATGATCATTCAGCCGAAAAATGAAAATATAAAAGTGTGCAAGAAGAAAGCGAACGTGACAAGGGCGCTTGAGTTATCCTAGGACCCTTAGTAGTGATGACGCAGGCAAAGGTAACAGAAATGATAACGGTGCTTGGTGCAACAGGATAGGGTACAGCGGTCACATTTGTGGCAGGAGGAACAATGGTGTCTTACGCAAGGATAGCAGGAGTAGCAGGGATCACAGGGACCACAGCACGGATCGCACATTTTCGTTGCGGGTATTCGGTAGATGGACTTTTCGAATAAATCACTGCAAATGGGATGAAGAACGGAGCAGGTCTTGCATCAGTACACAGATTCGTAACACAATTACGCACTTATTTGTTACTAAATAATCACCCCCAGGGTTGTAGACACAAGCACAAAACTAGGTCAAGGGCTGGACTAGGGGAGACAGGTACACTATAAAATCCCTTCAAGAATACGTACAAAATTCACGGCGTAGTTGCTTGATTCAGGCAGCAAAAGGCTCGGTTTTCAGATATACACAGGTTCACGGTTTCAATCCGGATAGCTTCGGTGATTCTTCTAGTTGTAAAAGTTCTAGCAAAGTATAAAGGATTCGTTTCCTTTTCACTAACACTTGGAAATTTCGAGACTTTTTTTTTCTTTAATTTTTTTTCGCTTAAAGAACTTCTCCGTTCGAAAGTTAAAATTACAATAACCGATTCGGAAGTGCTGCTCGGTTATATACTGTTATTTTGGTTGCCATGGGAATTTCTGCCCATATGGAGGGAAACGTGAACTACGAACATCGGTTGTTTTGAAGCATAACTACACGTCTGTGTGTGCTACGCTCATGCGTTTGATTCGCACAATGTTTTGATATGGTAAGCTTATTTAAAATGCATTTTTGTAATTAAACTTGTTTCAAATTGTACAAAAGCATTTTCACAATGCAAATAAGAAATTTGGAATAAACACTTTACTCGATGATAAATACTTCCTTTGCTTTTGACAGTATAGTTTTCAAAATTGTTAAATGGAACAGTGGTAAATTTATTACAATGCTGCTTTAAATAAATTATAAGGTAGATTATACTATAGTAAATTATAACTTTAATAGTATTCCAGTCCCCTGAAAATTACGAAAATTTAAAATGTTTTTAATTTGATTGCATGACTCTGATGGAAGATTGAGAAAATCATTAAACTTTCCTATTAAAATATATCTTTGTTACACTATAAAAATCAAGTAAGTATAATCAATAAATTGTTTAAAAAAAACAAAGCATTCATAACAGAAATAGAAAATTAACCAACGAATTTAATTTCAATAGTTCTCCGCACTATGTATAGCGCCATCTAGCAATGCTTAGCTATGCGTCGACAACATGAAGATGGGTAGTAGCGTCCTCTAGCGGACTGTAGCCAAGTTAGTTCGATGAATTTGGGGATCGTCCTCTGTACAGAACTGATGGAGGTAATTAGGAGCTTGTTGGTGTATACGTTAGATGCTCATGACTATTCCATGTCACGGGGAGTGTTTTATAAACTAATTCTACTTTTACTTACCATTGCGTGGCGGAATACATCCATTTCAGAAGGTTTGAAGAAATGATGAAAACAACGACCAGCTTATTTGGATGCATAGCGTCGTCACTGTTGTCCAACTATTCCTTTTCATCTAGTTAAAAGGAGTTATTTAGGACATATGGTCATTAGTTGCCGGTCCTAAAGTAGTGAGGGAGGTTTTTGGAGCAGGTATCGCTCCTACCAGCGGAGTAACTTGGAAAGGCCCAGGAAGCTGGATTTCCAAGTCGTACCGAGGGATACCTCACAGAGAAGAAGAAGAAGAAAAGGAGTTATGATGCAAAACAAATCATTGAGCAATTAGAACTGCGTAAGCCCCCCCCCTAAAGAGATAAAAAAAAGAAATTAAAAATAAATTACAATCTAGATTCGAGTATTCCAAAATAAATCCCAGGTGTTGGATTACGTAGCGATTGCATTTAATCCACTAAGCTTAGTATTGTGTACACGAACCGTAAGCAACTGTTTTTGCAAAACAAATAAAACCATCATAAACAATGGAATGATAAACTCTCGGAGAATGTTAATTCATTGCACCAACAATAAAGCAAAACGATAAACATACGATAATTTTACAAACAAAGGCCAACAACGCGTGGTAATATCTGGCGTTGTAAAGTGTCGCGGATAGTGTGTAGCACAGTTTTTCCAAGCTTCTGTTTAGGTGTGGAAAATATGAATAGTTAGCTCCATCCCCATAGGCACATTCTTGTTTTATTTTGTTCCCTCCTAATACGACACAGGCAGTTATCATTTGTTGTGAAGGAGAACAAATTAAATAAATAATGCAGTAATAAAAAAATAGTTTATCCCGGAATGTGTTACATCGTACACACCCTTTTGGGGGCGGTCTGCTTCCCATGTTTCCTTCTCCCGGAGCGATATTACTTCATTGGTGCTGCAGTTCCCAGTGAATGCTCTAGTTCCCTTAGCCACATGGTACGACCGTTTCTTCCCTGTAGCTTATCATACTAATTTACAAACTTAGCTCTCCTACATTTACATGTTTTCAATGCACCGTGCATCGTGTTGGTTGGTTCCCATTTCTTCCACACCTTACGATTATGGGTACGTTTTAGAGCACTCGAGTTATGGCATTGCGCCCAACGTTTGTGGGTCGTTGGGCTTCTGTGTATTGTTCACTTTTCACCCCCCAAACCGGGGAGACAGCATGCAGAGCAGTTGCGTAAAAGTGGAAACAAATTCCATAAACAATTGTCGTGGACTGCAATGGTCATGTGTTTTGAGGAATGATAATAAGAAAGCAACAATCCTGAATAAGATGTATCCCGCGCTTTGCTTTCAGCAGGTACAAAAAAGCTTAAAAAGGGATACCCGGGTGGATCGTGTTCCATTAAATGGTAACAAGTGATGTAAGTTGGATGCTAATTTTTTAAACTACTATTATGACATCACTGCCACTGGTGTTTTTTAAGATGATTGATGCTGCATGCTGTAAGATGTTCACTATGCTCCAAATCTTTGAGAGGATGGCAGAGCAACTGTTTATACTCTAACAAGCTTTTATTAACTTTAGAAGCACCATGTGACAGAAAATTCAGGTTAAAACTACACACTACGATTTTTTGAGTATTCTGTGCAAGCTTACCAGGGTCGTTAGAATGACAATGATCTTCCACTTCAGGGCACTTTTCTTCCAATGGTCTAAGCCAGGAAAATGGGCAATTTTGTCATTGATTTAACCAATAGCGATAGTTCTGATCAGCAATCGGTCATAGAGGCTGAAGATAAAACACTAATTTTAAGCCTTTCTCAGGATGACGGAAAATACCAAAAACCTGGAACACGATTATCGAGAAAAATCGCTTCTTTTACAGTGGTGTAATACCAGCAAAGCACGGGATGAACCGATAAACCATCCCGTTGTTTATTCAACCTTCAGTCCCGCTTTGTATGGACCACCCGTCTCGAGCCATCGTCGGTATCGGTGTTACGTTAAATACACTTTTATGCATACAGAAACCTCGTCTCATTAGCAAATATTTCACCTTGCCAGTATCGCAGTTCGGTAAAAGGTGAACCCACAACCCCGAACGAACCACGGAAAATCTCCCTTTGTGGCGGAAGGGCTCACACAGTGGCCAAACAAACTCGAGACGGTGAAGCGGCCGAACAAAGAAAATATGGTAACTAACTACCTTTCGTTTCCTTGCCACTTGGCACATCTTAATAGCTCTCGGAGACGCGATGCCCCCACACGTATATGAATTGCGGTGCCACCCCTTTCCCGGTTCCTACAAGCGCGTGCTGCAGCGCTCCGCCGTTCGCAGAAGAACTATGTCAATTAATTAGCAAACCAAGGGGAATAATTAATGATCGAAACGGGTACCACATTCGGGGTACCCGGGCAAAATGGAAGGGCTCCCAGCAAACCTTTTACTGTGTGATAATAGTGCTGCCGTTTGACTTTTCATGTCTTTCCTGTCCGGAGAAAGAAGCTGGCCCTGTGCTGGTGCTGTGTGTGAGGGAGTTGAAGGCTGTCCGTGCCGTACTTATATCTCTTCATTTGTTTTGCACCGTTATTATGATTGCCTTCCTGTTTCGTGGCCGTTTTGTTTCGCCGTGTTTTTTTTTGGCCACCGCTTCGGTTGCTCCTCCGTACCGAAGATGCTTCTTTGTTTTATCGGTATGCACTCTCTTCACATGTCAGCGTGTATGTTCGGAAGTTTTTGTTTTGTGTGCTTTGTTGCTGTTTCATCGGCCATCACTCCCTGAGCGCCACATGTTCCAGCATGTTATTCGCGCATACGTGTAAGTGTTTGGTTTGGTCCGATGGAGGCTTTCCTCGCGTAATGCCTTATCGTCTTTCTCACCGCAGTTATGCTTCAATGTTGTTAGCTTTTATGTTGCAACGGTAGGAACTCTGGTAAGGAAAGACGGGAACAAAAATGGATAAAAATCGGATGATTAGTTATTTGATTGGTGGCGGAATTCGTTTGTGTGTTGTGGGTATGTGTACGGAGGTACGCTGCCGATAATCGGTGTGTTTTATCACTGCTAAACTATGCGCTGCTTGAGGCTGATGCATGATTTGTTTTACACGATTTATGTAACAGATTGAAGATGAGTAAATTAACTGAAAGCAAAGCTAGCTATAAAGTCATATTTTATACAACGAAAAAAATTACGCATACTAATCATAAAACCATACGCATAATATCGCTTCTATATCAAGTATTTGGTAGTAAACTAGCAGCAATTCATTAATTGAAAATGAGGCTTTAATAGGTAATTACTTTAAACAAAAAAACCCTCCATCCCTGGTATTAACTGTACGATGTTTTTTTGCAGTTGATGTTAGTTTTTTGATGATTTTTGTTTGAAGCTATTTCTCGTTTGTGTTTTCGCTTACGGCTACATGCTTCCTGCACCAATTATTATGCACCACCCAGCACGGGTGGAGGTTTTGATTGAACGATTGAACTACTTCCTTTTGTTGCGCTTTCGCACCTTTACATTTAACATTTCTTGTAATGCTTTTTGTTGTCCATCGTTCATCGTACCTGCACGACCTGAAAATGTTTGAACCTGCACAGCAAGGGTGCAAGCATAACCCCGTTGCTGTTAGTATCAAAACCGACAACAGGTCGAGGTGCGAGTGCATCAATAGAGAGTGATTACTCAATCGCTTTTGTTTAATTGCGGTACTCTCGGTACTCTAAAATCACACCCAGTGCCGGTCGCGTTTAGACAGCCGGCCCCCGGTTGACGAAATGGAGCTTCAGCACGGTCGAAACGAAGCTCGTCGGGACGGTTTTAATCGAGTCCATCAACAAGGAAATGATGCAACATTGAAGTGTCTCGACCGCGGAACCACGGGTGACCCAGTGGCCCCTCGGGGTAAAATGTGGCCAATGCAGCGAACGGAGACGAATGGCGGACGGATGGTCGAAATGGTAGCAAATGCGCGTAACGTGCCCGAACATCCAAAACCGCAGTGCGTCTCTTGTATCACGCGTAATGCGCGGGCCGGTTCGATCGGCGCGATTCAAAATTGCCACCTGATGCTACCAAGAGCGACCGTACGATGATGCTGCGGGAAATACGATCGTGCGAGCACCGGTGATGATGATTGTGGAACATATTAGATTATGAGTCGTCGAAATTTGCCCGCTTGAACCGATTACTCGGCAAGTGAGGAGCGCAAAATTAATCTTACCGCGCATGAGAAGCACGACTGATTGCACTATAGGTGGATTATTGGGTAGAAAGCAATTTTATGCAGGGAACAAAGTTTTAAAACACAATACAACAGCTTAAATATCACTACTACTTTCGTTTGTTTATTTTGCGCCTGAAATGGCTGTTGCCAGCAGAGAAAAGTGAATTTGCACTGCTTGTTGGGGATAGTATTTTCACCGGGGATACAGGCTGACTACAAATTACGCGATTTACCAACATGGTGGACATTGACAGCTAGATGACATTCAGATTAGTCAAATTTCTGAATTCGAAGCGACCCACACGAATCGTTTTTCAGCCACCGGTTACTACAATAGAGGAACTGTGATGTGGACGAATTTGTTGTGCGTTTTATCGTTTGAAGTTGATTCGGTCGATTCAGTTCATGAATATTAACGAATCTTACACCCGTTTCCAGACGTGTCGCCGAAATGCATCGGTATGAGCTTACCGGGAACATCCTCAACCCCAAGTTTTGTTCGTTTAGAGGAAAAGGAAATGTCTGTCGCAACGAGGACAATCTTACCGGGATCTGTTCGAGACAGGCATGCCCAATCGTCTACACCCAGTACGCGACAGTGCGTGAGGAACATGGTGCTATATTCCTGTACATGAAGCGAGTCAATCGGCACGCATCTCCACCGGGTTACCACTGGGAAAAGTTAAAACTTTCGTGCGATTCCAATGTGGCTATTTATCAGCTCAAGGAGCATCTGTTGATGCAGAGTCTATGGATCAAGAACAATTGTATGGAAGATTTTTGGAAGATAACGATTCGATGGAAGAATCGTCAAAAGTGCAACAGCACGGGCAAGTTACTGGAAAAACACTCCATGATAGAGACCCGCACGAATGATTGGCTCCAGGAGCAGCGTATAGATCTGCTGAAGACGATTATGTACAACGAAAGCTCGTCTGCTAGGAAGAAGCTAGAGGTGGACAGTGTGGTGAATGAGGAACTGGAGCTGGAATTTGCTACTGCAAAATGTTTGCGGTTCTCACGTGAACTGAACCTGTACGAGCCTGTGGAAGAGTACAATTCGGACGATGAGTGTACATCAGGCGCTTACGAACTAGCTAGTGAGAAAAGTGGGTGCGGATCAAATTTGTGTTTGGATATTGAGGATTGTCTGCCGAGCATATCCTTATGTCCAATTAACCGTGAACTCGACGATGGTTACACTGATACCGTAGTTCCGTCAAAAAAGAGTCACAAGAGCCGGAAAAAGTTGGTGTTTGAAGTGGAAGGTAACCCACCGAAGTAGTGGGAACACCTTGACCGAGGTAAGTGAACAATTTTACACTTGCTTAATTGTACATCAAACAAGAAGGGCAGAAGGAGAGTTTTAGCCCTGACTGGATTTTGAAGAGTAGTTGCTTATTTGTCTTGGCTGCTGAAGAAACATCGAGGTTTGCCTAAAAAATCGACTGATAATTCGTTTGGACACAGGATCATCCAACGAAAAGTGGCGAAAATTCGTCTATTTTCTAAGGCATACGATACAGCCCATAGTGCACCCGTCTTAATCCCTCCAAAATCCATAATGAACGCGTTTCAAATATTTCCGCCATCCAAAAAGATGGAAAACCACATCGTTGGACCGATCTAGTTGATGGCATAACAGGGAGTGGGCACAGAAACCGGAGAACACTCCGCACGCAAGGATGATGAGGATGATTAAGCTTTACGCGAAACAAAACCACCCCCACCCATCGTTGGTGGGAACAAAAATTGCCAACTACATTACTTCATCACCAATTGCTGTTGTCCAAAATGCGCGTATGCTGGTCTGTTGCGTATGAGTATCGTGTGCCGCGATCTGCTTGATTGTTGGCGCTGCTGACGATTTGCACTGCGCTATCTGCAGATGGAACGAGCAGTCTCTCGTTATCGAACATTACTCACGATCAGCCAGCTTATCGGTGAGGGTGTGATTTTTCCGATAGCCTTATCAGCTGGTATGATAATGGAAAATCGTTTCGTTGGGTTGATTACTCAACGGATGTAGTTTGCGAGGAAAATAAAGGTACCACAGCGTGTGAGGCTTGTTAAGGGCTTGTTAGAATTCGGAAATAATTCAATAATAATTGCACAAACCTCATCATCCTGCACCGCATGATAGTTGGGACGGTGGGCTGATTTAATCATAGCATTGTTGTGCAATGGTAAATAATGATTTCTTCATATATACAAGGAAGTAATATCATATCACCAACTATCACCAGAAAAGATGCGACAGAAGATAAACAACGGCACATATTTCAATCTGAAGCGCATCCTCTCAAAACAGGTCATCCTGCTTACGGGAAACATAAAACATCTTTTAAATTGCATTTTAATAGTACTTAAACTTAAACCGTTTCCCGTGAGTTGTGTGTTTTTATTTGAATCGGTGATAGATTGTTTAATTGGATTTGCTCTACTACTTTTCTACCGCATTTGCTTTTTTTTTTGCTCCATTCATAGGTGTGTCTACACTTTCTTTGTGTCCTTTAAAAACAAACAAATAAATCTCACCTAACTACTACCCCCGGTGCTCGGTGTGTTGTTCTCCCTTCGGATGACTGTAGAAGCGCCCCACATTCGCGACCGCAGAAATCGTTTAAATTATATGGTCATGCAAAAGCTCAGCTGGTGGTGGTGGCCCACATTTCACTGAGCAAATCGGTCAAACGCGGAGCGCTAATCTTGGGTGAGGCCGTACACCCGGAGGAAATCAAGTTCGTGTTTTTTTTTTTGTTCCTGTAGTATTATCATCACCGGAACCATACGCGAGCGCAAATAAACACGCCTAATGACAAACCGAAGATGCGCCCGGAAACCGATTACAAACCGTACATTAATCACCATTTCCATAATAACTGTTTGGGCTTTTTTAGGAGATGGAAAATAGGAATTACAATGTTTGTCTTGTGCTTGTGGGAACGCAACAAACCATCACTAATGTTGTCCGATCGTGAGGTGTCGACCGTGCGCAAGGAACTAGACGGTTTGTTTTGAAGCGTACCGGGTGTTGGGATTCGTTTCGCTCCTAAAATTATCAAAAGTCACTAGGCGCAGTTCGGGGGTTTTTTTTTTGGTGAGAGAAAAGAAATGATAATTATTGCCCACCTGGTAAATGCTAATGGGGAAGTTTGTTGTTTTAGGTGTGCGGTGAGGAGAGTGTCCTCGTACGACGGAGGTGGTAGTGCATGGCGGGTGCTCGACATGATGAGCAAAAGTAAGCAATTAGTGAAAAATTGATAGTGATTAGATAACGAAACTGCAACCATTAGGGATGTAGCTGGTGGATGCTTTCACGACCACGGACCACGGATCGGAACTTGTGAACGAAACTATGAGTTTCGCAAAGTCACAATAAAAAAAACTAGATTGACTTGTAGAGCATAGCAAAACGGGAATAAATTAAAAAGTCACCAGTTGGCAGAATACGAGAGCGAGTAAAAGATGAGATGCAATCAGCGAGAAGCTAATGTGGCCAAGGTGAACAAACGGTGAACCGACATATGAGCCGGGAAGACACAAGCGTAAGCAAAAAAAAAAGAAAAACCCACTTACAACGGTGCACAGTACCCAGCAAATGACATAGTTTTTCGCGGTTGTCGTTTTGTGGAGCCAACCAACAAAAAACAACAACACATTTTTCCCTGCAGGCATGCGGTGGCTTTGCGTCGGTGGTCGACCCGATTCGGCCGGAACCGGTTACGAGAAGGCGGAAGATGATGGCCAATGACACACTGCCGACGGTCCAACATAATCTGATAAAGTGACGAAACGGAAGAAGAGAAGTGAGCGCACAGGGAGTAGTGTATGGAAACAACTTAACGCCACTTGGCAAAGAAAATCGGAAAATCAGGAACTCGGGAACGTTGGCTGGGCTTGGGCGGAGGTTATGGAGGCGGTTACCGTAGGCGAATCGTAGCGGTAAATGAGAAAGTGCCAGGCGAAGTACCTTCCCGAAGGAAGGTTTGTACGAATGTGGGGTCTGGATGATGCCGACGTTGAGACAGGCGCGTGCAGAGGCGCATTCCACCGTGAACGCTCGGTTTTGGTCCGAGACCTCTCGGTCGATTTCGAACGGTCGGTCACATGCTGGTCAAACCGGTTAATCCGCATACAGTTCGCGGAGTGAAGTACCACGTAAACAAACATGATCAGCTGAGCTGCCGGAAAAAGATCCGGAGAGCGCGAGAGAATAAAACGATCAATCAAGATGTAGTGCTCCTAAATCTTAGCTTATCTCGGCTTAGTGTCGGAACTGATGTCCATTACTTAGTCATTATTGATCAACATCACATCGTAATCAAATGAACCCCTAGAACAACACCCCAAAACCAAACAAAACAACAAAAGTTGACCATCCCTGTCGAACAGGGTGATCTGTGCTCTGCGTGTTGATAGCTGTGCTCTTGCCACAGATGCTTTGAGCCATCCGCGGCGCTATCATGCTCCCCCGTTTTGGGGTGGTGTTTTTCTCTCCGTTGGCGAGGCGCGATAGTTTTGGGGCCTCCTAAGTCACGCATTTTTATCTCCCATCCGCCCCATTCTCTCACTCTCTCTCTCTCTGTTTTGCTCTCTTTTAGGCTGTGCGCCGACGGCTCACCACAGTGCCCAGTGGGGATGATTCTCTGCAGCCCGGGCGCGCGCGTCAAGAGCACGTCGCTAGTTTCCATCGGGTTTTTATTTGAACGAAAGCAACGTTACCGAGTGGACGTGTGGACCGTGTTACCACGCTGCCGACGAACAGTGTAGTGTTACCACGTCGTAGAGAGAAGAAGCAAAAAAACATACCCGCTTTTCCGTTACCGCGTGCTGTGTGTTTGTTTTACCTTTATACCTCCTTTTGCTCATTTCTTCGCCTTTCTATTGTTTATATTGTTTGTGCCGCGTTGCGTGTTTCTTGGGTTGGTGTGCGCGCGCGCGTGTGTATACGTTTGTGCGGGCGAATAAGTCGCATCAATGGTTGTGTTTCGGGTCCGGATTCCGATGATCCGTTGATCGGTGCCTCGACGTGCGCAGATTGCCGTTCAGAGTCGGAAGAAAAATAGAAAAGGATCTCGCACACCGAAACCGAACCACTTTTTCCGTTTCCCGTGGCGTGTGAAGTCGCGAGTGTGTGATCTTCGTTTTGCCGATCGGTATTTTACATTTTTACCGTGCTCAAAGGTGCAGGCTGCGATTTCGGGTTGCTGCACGCAAACCGAAGGGTTTATCGTTTATCAAACTGTGTACGCGAACATCGAAAGTTCAACCATTCTGGAGTTGAGGTAGCAGTGTGTGCACTAATGTTCCAGTTTCTATCACCCTGAAGATCGGCTTAAGTGTACGGAGAGTTTTTTTTTCCCATGCGCAAATCGCAGATGTCGTTGACTTGCGTGCGTGATTTAATGGTGGTAAAATAATACTTCTTTTGTCGAAAAAATTACGGTGCAACGACAGTGTGCAATTGTCGTCCGCGAAGAAGAAAGTTTTTTTTCTTCACTCAGTTTGATAAGAATGTGAGGTGCGCCTCCTCTGCCCAAGGCACAACGCACCGAACACGGCGTATCGCGGCAAGGTGAATTTTCGGCGTGTGTGTATGGTGGCGTGTAAGTGGCGTTTCATGTTGGTGGTGGATGGTGCCGGGCCCTCCAGATCGTCGTGCGCGAAGAAGTGCGAAAGAGGTTTGTGTGTGAAAACGGTAATTTTTCCTCCGAGACGACGGCACGGATGAAAGAGAAATTCGAGGCAAGAGAAATAGATAGAGAGTAAACAGCGAAAAAAAAAACAAAACGCAAACGAAGGGCCCAAGAAAAAGGGTTGACCTTTCATTCTACCGTTCGTCCCCACGTTGAAGGACGAACCGGGTTCAGAAGTGTACGTACGAACGTGTGTTTACTTTGCGCGCCTTGTCAACCGGTGTGAGGGCGCCAGTGGCGCGAAATATAAACACGTGTGTGCGCCTCGTGTGCCACGTGTGGTGATCAAAGCTTCCGGTGGTGGCATCGCTATCCGGATGTGGATAGCGGAAGGTACAACCGTTCGAGTGATTCCGTGTTAGAATCGTTTGGAAGTATAGCTAAGGAGGTTTCGAAGAAAATTGTCAACAAGAATTAATTGACTGTGGTTAAAGAACAATTTTTCCACACTGCTATGCTGCAACGTTGTACGATAGGTAAGTGAACTTATTTATATTCTCTTCAAGAAAAATAAAGCTCAAAAACTGCTCTCCAAAATAATGCACCTTTGATGATCTTAGGATATTTAAATCGGGGGACCTCCTAAACCTCAAAACGAGGTGACACTAAAGTCGATCCTTAACACTCCCGGGTACTGTTGGTGCTTGTGGGAGATTCGGAATTGATTTTTTGGCGTACCAGCATTTTTTTTCTTCCATATTATAATAAAAACCCAACAGCAAGGTATGACCGCTGGTTGGGTTCAAAATTGAAAAATGTAAATTTATCGTCTCCATTATCCTACCGTCCCGTTTAACCCGTTTCCCACACCCCAACCTGCCGGCTTTAAACATCGTCCAGTTCTGTCGTCCGATGTAGATTCTTCGCCCGACAGTCCCGTGCCAAAGAGGACAAACGTAGTGTAAGATGCCGAAAACACCCTGTGGCGGGCGGTCCCACGTGGATAATACCGTTCCGATCAGATTAAGTTGAACGATGCAAAGTTTATTCTATTCGTTACTTGCACAATGGGTTTCCGGATTCCCTTTTGCGTGGTGCGGCTTTTGCGCTACGTCATGCTTCGTCCCTTTTTTAAACTCTCCCACCGAGTGTGCTGTTAAGGATGAAGGGCGACAAAAAAAGTGGTGGTGCCATCCAGAAAGCTGGGAACGGAGTTTTATATGCGCCACAACCCATTACGCTTCCTGCACGTTGAAAGAAGCCGGTGACAATGGAGTTCGGAACGTTGGAGCTTCTACGCGCCTAGGTACGGTCGGTGATACTCTCGTAATATTTAATATCCGGATGAAGGTACAGTACAATGTGTGTGCGTACGATAAGCGCTCAGCGCTGTAGACAAGATTGGAGGGAGCACATTGTGGGTTACATCTTTTGAGCAGGACCGAAGTGCAATCTTTCGGATCGATTTATGTTAAAAGTCTTTATTCCTTCAGGAAGAGATAGAATCGCTAGGGCTTTTAAAATCGGAGCTAAAAAGAATTTTCAAACCTGTGAATGCAGTTCCTTCTGCACAATGGTTTATTATTATGCTTGCGTCAGGGATGAGCACTGCACTTCATATTGGAATTTTACATTTTTATCAACCATTTAAAGCATATTGGCTACGGTTAGTTCGGTTCGGATAGTCCTCTTCTTTGAATTACTTAAGTCTATTAAGGTTTTGGGTCTACGCTCCAAATTCCTGACTTCCTTTAGCTGAAGTTGGCTAGTAAATTTCTGCGTGCTTGGATGTGATTTAATACACGAGTCCTGTCGTGTGAAAGACCATCATCCGTACCGTCTCTTCCACTCGAGTTACTCATGCTAGAATCGAATAAAATTCAATCCAACCCATGCAACGAAAAAGAATGGTAAGTTTCAGTGAGATTCCGGTAGCAAATTGAATTTATCAGAGCGCATACAGTTGAAGTGTGATGATCTCATGATACGTTGTGCAATTGTAACAAATCAATCAAGCAAACTCATCGTAGATCACTTACGCCGTGTGTGTTACGCTCGCCCGAACCCTCGAGCGATGGATTTTTTCTTTCGACCGACGAATCTGTAACACTCTAGTTCACTTCTGCAGTGGTGCTTTTGGTGCTCGACAGAAGGAAGCAATGAACAAAAGAAAAATGCACCGACTCATTGCACTACGGACGCGGAAGACCTGGTCACCGGAGTGGCTATCGCGTGTATAGAGAAATGACGGGTACGTATTGCAGTTCTGTGCAGTCTATCCCATGCATGACCAGAATCGTTCCTTCGCAATCAAATCCGATCATGGTTTCGGTTGCGACTGGACGACTTCTGTATAGGTGATGCAATCACATATAGCAGAGTAAACAAAGGTGGAGATTAATAATCGGAATGAACAACGAATAATTATGCAAAACATTTTCAAGAGCTTGTATTGAACTCACCAACAAATCGATACGTATGTACTACCGGAAATGAACAACGGAAGCAGCTTTCAATGCGAAATTGCCCTCAGGCCTAATCGAGGGGAACCTCCGGCAGTCCCTTTTGATGTCCTGTGGTGTATGCATTTTTTCTTCGATTTCTCATTTCCCTTTGCAATTCAATCACAGGACGCGACACAACCTTTTTCATGTTTCCTGCTCGCGGTAGTTTTTCTCCGTTTTCCCTGCAACGAAAAAAGTACACATGCAGCGGAAATGTACGCATACAGCGGATTCAGTATCCCGACGCATCTGCCGCATCCGGAAAGTTCGCCTACACCACAACCGGACATTGTTGCTGTTGTTACGTACGGTTGTTGCTTACTTTTCGTTACCGGAGGAAAACAGCAACGTGGTTAGTGTAAATTTGAAGGTTCGCCAATTGTGTGAGCGTTTCCGATGTTGTTTTTTTTTGCTCCCTCAACAATAGTGCTCGCTTGATTAAACCGAAACATGCGTCTGAGTTTGGCGATGCAACAACAAAAAAGGAAAACACACTAACAAATGGTAAATAAAATATCCCTAATTCAACATCTCATCGGGCACCCGTTTACACACGGTAGTTCCTCTCGGTGGAGCGCGGTTTTATTTTTTCGCGGAAACTGAAATTTATGAAAGCGGATCCGAAACATGTGTTACTGTGTATCGAATGTATGACGCTTTTCATGTGTGTTTTTTTTTCTTCTGAAAGGGATAGGAATAAAAAAAATACAAGCTAGCAAAACAGTGTGGACCATCCGAGAGTGGTGTTCCGAGTGATATGAGATATGAGGGTACGATAGTGCGTTTTCAATTTTTAGGAAAGATGGACTAGTTTTATGGAAATGGAAAATACATATAGAAATGGAGTCGGGTTTTTAATAGACTTCCCCATTTGTTGGGGAGTACATTTGCAGCGAGAGTTGATAACACGATTTACTCATCTTGTTGGTCCATGTTGATGGTCTAGAAAGATATTTGTTAACTGAACTAATGGTATGTCTGATTCAATGGAGCTTGGGTGAGTCTAAATCGCTTCTCAGTTTTTAGTCATTTTTGCAAATCCTTAAATGTCCTTAGTCATCTCTGAGGCTTAATTTTCTCAGCAAATCTTTTCCTAAAACTCGGCTTTGAAGCGGCTTCTTGACAACTTTGGATAAAGCTCCGGACTCGAAGATGCGCGTGAGTTCTGGGTTCACAGATGATTTGAACAGTCTCATATGTCAACAAGTCTCGAATGCCCTTATATGGAACGTAATTGAAGAAGAGATAAGCCAGCACAGCATATTGAGAAATTTCCAGCTACCTTCTTCTGGTCTTGGATGTTGGTCGTTGTTACTCTGCTAAGCTTTTTAAGATCGGGATTCCAAACGTGTTCGCTGTGTCTCTAGTTGTCGCTAATGTCAAGATTAAATGCTAAGATTTAATCGCAAGTCGTCTAGCTATTATGCTACAGCTCAGTCACAATTTGAAGAATCTAGAAGTTTTGCATTAATATTATCGTAGTAGTAATTTAAAACTATAACTTAGTCCCTAACATTTTTTAAATATCCTAATACATCCCAGACAAATGTAGAGATTGTAGAAAAAAGGGACAAAAATGCTAGGGCAAAAATTTGTCAATATCAGTTTTTTTTTACATTCTACCATACATGCAGTGTCAGCAAATGGTTCACATCTTTGGACCTGATGACACCGATCTTGAAATTTGATGTGCTCTGATCTCTGCACCAAATGACTGTTTGAATATTCTACCATCCTATTGTATGCTAGCCATTCCTGGCACATCATCGGGTCCACGTTACACCGAACGACTGCAGCTGATGCGTTTGAGTCGATAAAAAGTTTTTGCTTTCACTCGATAGAGTTCTTCTGCCAGCGTCGAATGGCTTGGGAATGGGCAAGAAGGAAGTAGTTTAAAGTCCAATTTCTGTCTGCCCTTTTGCATCCGAACACTGCACAGTGGAAGAGATTGTGCACCATGTTACCAATAAAATGCTACACCATCAAAATTTTCTATCAATATATTCGGCAAAAGCTTCAAACACGTGTGTGGAACATTGGTGTCCCCTTCAGCAATTCCTGATATGGATGGTGCACAATCAAGTTATGTGCATATGCATGAATACATTGTGTGTGTGTGTGTATGGTATGAATTGAAGATGTTTTCCCATTAGACGGCCAGAGTACTAGTTGCTTTGGCGGTGGTACATCAGCTAACGAGGAAGCAGAAGAAGTTTTCGCTAGTAAATATGGCGTGGTCTGCATGTCGATAAGGATGGTAGACGCCGCGAACTAGCAGCGGTAGTTGGTCGAATTTCGTTCAAGTGAGACGACAAACAAACTGTGAAGCGATGATGTAGCCGTACGGTTCGTACGATGGCGCTGCACAACGTCTGCAATCGATCATCGGTCGGTTTGAAGTGGATCGTCGTCTCGCGAGAATGATATTTGACATGCAAATAACTTAACACTGTTTCACAATGAAGGAAGCTGTTCTGCTTGCGTGTGGGTGCTCCCGGTGCGAGACACTTCGCGTTGTATAATATTTGCATACGGAGCATATAAAATGTAGCCACATCGCTCTATCTTCCCCAACGTTCTTTGCAATGTGTTACATAGCGTTACATACATGGCTACTGTTTATCTATCCGTTCGCAGAGTGGCGCGTTAATAGCACTTTTATTTATCCGTTTTATTTCAATTGATTAAGTGAAACAAGTATGTCGGAATAATCTCGTTAATTGAAGTAGGTTAAGCTGTGGGTCTGGTTCAACGCCAAAACCCCCATTACGAAACGTTAGCTTTTGCCGGAGGAGCGACCGATTATATCAACTTTGGCACACTATTTAAACTCGCACACCGGTACTTTTGGCAAGTGGTTGGCACAGTTGGCGCTACAAAAAAAAAAGTAAACCTTTGCCTTACCTTTGGCGGACATGTGCCGGCGCTTCAATTTCCTGGATGTGGTGAGCCGGTTGAGTAACGCAAAGACGACGCACACCTTCGCTGTCCAGTTTATTTAGGAGCTCCCCGTGCAGTGAACCATTTTCACGAGTCCACGATCTCGCGTTCGTGTTTTGCCGAGAGGCTATACACTATCGTTTGGTGTGTGCGTTGCGTGAAAGTTGTTTGTGACTTTTTTAGCATCACACACATTGCGTTTCAACCAAAAAAAAATATATATCAGTGCACCTAAATCGTGCCCGAGTTTTCGGTTGCATGGCTTTTCGAGGAGTAACCTGCTGTTCGCAAAGTAAACTAGGTCTCCTCCAGGTAGTAGATACTCGCCGGAGCACTCGCCTCAAGCTGTTGACCATAGTTATGAGGTTTGGGGCTTTTCGCAAATAAAAATGGGCGAAATGTTTGCGATGGAAGTGGCCCATTACATGCAGAGTTTACTTTTTGGGCTAGTGGCGTCCTTTGTCTCGGTCATTTGTAACGGGTGCCGATGCTTACCGCCGCCTAATGGTAGTCAATTTTCACACAAATATGGTTACCAGCTAGTCAGGAGAAAAGCTAGACCGTGACAAAAAACCGGGTAGGTGTTTGGTCCTCCTTTTAGTGTCGTTAAGATTAATGATAACAAATAGTTGCAGGTATTTGGAGATGAAACTGTTCCGCTTTTTTCAATCATTATCATGCTGGGAAAATATGCATGCAACGGCCAAGGAGTGAAGAAGTTAATGTAGAAGTGGCAAGTTTTCCGAAATGAATATTCATGCCGCGTAGGTGCGTGATTGCATGTAGGCAGTCAACAAAATTAGTAAAAAGTTAAAACTAGTTCAATTTAACACTGCGCCATGTGTATTAAAATAGCGTAAACGAAGTTGTAATCCGGCCCAATAAATATTTGAATATATTTTTTTTTAATAAGCTGATATAAATTATTGAAGCTTTACTAAGCTTTAGTCTATTAGGGATTAGTATGAGGCTTGTTGGGGCGGCCCGGTGGTAGGTGCGACAGCGGCACCGGTCTTCACACGGCACGACCGGGGTTCAAGTCTCATCTGGGCCGTTCCCCCATAGTGAGGACTGACTATTCAACTAAGTGGGAACAATAAGTCTAGTAAACCAAAAATGGTAAGCATGACCCAAGAGGTCGTTAGGCCAAGAAAGAAAGCAGATGAGGCTTGTTGTGTGTCGAACTAGGAAGGAATTGTAGCAATGTAATGAAGTGCATCAATAAGTCTATGTTGCTATCTACTATGTTGGCTATTAGATACCCGGCATGACCTAGCAGATCTTGGTTAAGCCCTGTAGAACAATTTGAAGTCATGTTTAGAAAGTGAAAATGGAATTACTCAAATGAACTTCTTGGTAGTTAAAAGGGCTCTCGAATTATAAAACAACTGCAAGCAGCAACCCGAACGAGTTACGACAGTTTATCAACAAGTATATCTCAAACTTTGTAGCCTCACGATTGGTGATATAATATAACACAGGGCTTTTTTTTGTATATCTGCAGTAAACTTGACATCTTATTAAGTTTACCATGCCCTAAATCAGTCATGTTCACACAATCCTGTTGATCTTTATTTTGCTGTTCGTATGATATAATTAATTAACGCTCTAAATGGGCCAGTGCAAACTGTGTAACCATCGATCGGTACACTGCGCGTCCAATTAAGGATTGGGAGGTTTTCTGGCAATCCGTTACCGAATTAGCCGACCTTGACGGTCCACTATGTCCAGTTTGCTGGAACTGGACCGGGACACCGAAAGAGACATGTTTGTCTTACCGCAATAGCTCGCCAACGATAACGGGGATCGCCCGGGTCAACGTCACCGGACCAGGGAGATCCAAGTAACGGAAGCCTCCCCGTGTTATCGGTTATCTATATTTCTGCCCGAAATGCGTACGGCTTCCTGCCGTGCGTTTCCCCGGTAGAAAGTGACCGCGTACGATCGTGCGGCTCATTTAACCGCGAATGATGGCGGTGATGATGTCGTGCGGGTTTGTGATGAGTGTGATTTTCTCGTATTATTAATTTATTCACCACCCTTCGGTTGATGTGGTGCCGTTTTGTTGTTCCATGCCGAACCGGAGCTAAGTGTCACTTTCACGAGACGCAACCATGGCAGAAGAGTCGTCCTATCCCGGGCTGGGGAAATCCGTACGAGGTGGAATTTAAATAAGACAATCAGATTCGACAAATGATCATTCAACGATCATCCCCTCACCCGGGGCGTTTTGATTATGCACTAATGGTGTGTCTATTTTCTTTTGCATATTCCCGCTCGAGGGGTGATGCGAAATGGAAAGCCAAAAACGGCTCAATCGGCTTTCAAGATTGATTCGGCGGGGTGGTGTCGCTCGAGGGAAGAATCTAATGGTGTTGTTGTTGTTGGGCCAACGGGGAAATGATTTCATTTCAAATCACACTCGTCGATTAGTTATGGAAGGATGCACGGTGCGAGCGAAAATTGTTCGATTTCGAGGAAGTTGGGACCGGACCGGAAAGGTGTGCCGTCGGTGGCGTACACGAGACTTACATATGCACCCCGAGCGTCACAATTGAATGCGTCGCGACATCAGGTGGATCGAACATCATCGTACACCCCGCGTATCCCCGACAAGTTCCTGGATAGTCGATGAGATGGAAAGTTTCCTCGGAACGATTTTCTCCATACCCCCAAACCCAACCAGCTCTCCGGGAAGGGCGGAAGAGGTGATTGATTTTGCATACCATTTCTCTTGGAAAAGCCGGAGCAAGTGGAGAGGGACGGGAGGTGTGGATTTTCCACCCATCCGAGAGAATTGTACCGGGGTGCTTGACAACTCAACCGGCGCGTGGCGTGGCGGATCGATTGGATGACTTTCGGTTAAAATGCAATTTTGCAACGATTGCATCGCGTGGTGGCGGGCGGATGAAGCGTTACCATTCTCGTCGCATGTTACCTCCGCTGCCAGCACCCCGCTCCCCCCCCCCCCCCCCCCCAAACGGTTTCTGCAGTGCAGTAAATTTCGTCGCATTTTCGGCACTTAAATCACCGGACCGGAAGGCGTGGGAGGAGGACAAGTGAAGGGGGTGGCCGGGGAAGGTGATGAGACGGTAGCCGGGTACCGAAATTTATATGTTTATTGAAATACGTTCAATGGTAAAAAAGTGGACGAGGTGTGAAATGAGTTTTGTGAGGCTTCCTGGGAGTTCTGAGTGTTTATGGTAGCTGTTTTATGTGCCCAAAATTGAAAAGCCGCGTATGCAGATACAAGGCCCTCTACAATTATGAGCAATATGAAAATGGCGACCGAATGAATCGATAATAATGAATAAAGCTCGAAGATATGGAAAATTGATATTGATGTACAAGTTCGTATAAGTATAAAAGTTATTTTGAAATGTTTTACTGAGCATGAAGACACGATATTGTTGTTGGTAGTTTGGAGTTTTTGCATGTCTGGGTTGCTTTTATACTTACGTCTGGTCTGGGCGGCCCGGTGGTGTATCCGATAGCGGCGCCGGTCTTCACACGGCAGGACCGGGGTTCGAATCCCGGCGGACCGCCTCCCCGTACGCAGAACTGACTATTCAGCCACGGGTAAAACACAAGTCATAGAAAGCTAGAAATAGCAGGCCAAGACCTACAGAGGTTGTAGTGCCAGAGAAGAAGAAGAAGAAGGGTTGCTGATTACTGTTACTGAAGTTAATGATCAGTATATTTTGTTGTATGCATATTAGATTTTGATGTCTTAAGAAACTGCTCAAGCTCAAAAATCAGATATCTCTCAGATATAGGTTTCAATTCCTGGGTTCCACCACATTGGGACATCTCTGATGCTCGTCAGAATATCGACAAAAGCCAGGTCTTATCCTTGGGGGCATACGTTAGTAATAAAGAGAACTTTGAAATTAGCGATACTAATATGTTTGGAGCCTGACTTTGGGGCCTCTTCGACCACATTACTTGGAGCCTTGGAGTCCTTGGATTACGAGGTTCAGTGAAGAACGAAAACCTATCTAGATTTAGCCTACCAATAGAGCAAGGATCATCTGAAGGATCAGATCCCTTTGTATGGTGGGCTCCTTAGACGAGGCCTATTTTGGCAGACGAGGTTATTCTGGCGTTTAGGCTTGTGGAGACCACATACTCTGTACGGATCTATGAATTGATCCTTTCTGTCATTTGAAAGTTAATTTCCTTGTTTAGTACTGGCACAACTGCTTAATGATAGTTAGTAAGAAAGAGAATAACTTGTTCAACTTCAACTCCTGTTACAATTCATAATTGCTTATATAAAACTAATTCCAAAACAAAATACTTAGATTGCATAAACGGTCCTGCTTCAGGTCTTAATTATTCACACAGTAAATCTAGATGTATTTGCTATGATTTCCAAAAAGTGGGTTAGACACGTGAAACCAACCACCATCCTATGAACACAATAAATCGTATACCGGCCCCAAAACCTCCCGTTCCCTTCCATTCCGGAATCGCCCTTCGCTTTTCCCACGATGCATTTTCGCGGAATGTAAAGCAAGGTAGTGAAGTAAGTCAGTGGTAAATATCATTCATTTTCGTGCATTCGGTCAATTCGGTAGAAATGGTAAATTGAGGGATGAACACGAATATGTGCAACCGGTATCGGTGTACCGAGCGAGCTCTACTAGCAATCGCGGGTGGTCGGACAACCAAAACCCCATCACGCTCTCACGGCACACCGCGGGCCCCAAGTCTGCGCCTTTTGCCGGGTTGCAATTTGCAAATTTGCATAATTCATTTATGTAAATCATTCGCCCGGGTGGATTGCCGGGCGGACGGCGAAAGCGCAGTCAAATCTCGGTGAGTTTTTGCACCGTCGATTTCACTGCAAACTCCGGAGTCGGGAGGGAATTGGACGGATGGGGAGCGAAGAAGCAGTGGAGAATGGGGAGGGATTACTGTATTTTAGCGCGCGAGAGATGTACTACCGGTGCAAGCGGGGCCTAGTAAGTGGCGAAGTTTTGGGGCCGGTTTCGACCGGCTGAAAGCTTAATTCAGATTCGCACAAGAAAAATAATAATCAAAGCCTGCGGCGACCCCCAACGGAGCGGGTACTGTTGTTGTTTGGCCGGCGGGAAGATGTGCAATTGTTGGGGGTGGATGTTGTTTTTGCGAGGATGGGCACAATGGCACAGAAACTGATAAATATTGGTTCGCAGAGAAAGGTAGCGAAATTTGGTTTTCCGTTAAGCCTTAACTTTTCATTTCACGCTCGGGGATTTGTTTGAGTGAATGTGCCAAGCGTCGTATTTCACCTTCACCTTCTTGATGATGCCTTTGTTTGCAATTAAGTTTTTCGGGGTCTTGGTTTGGGAGTTTTTGGTTTCGAATATTTGCGGATGCAATTTGTGCGGATGGATAGAGTTGTGCAGTCCAGGCGGAAAAAAGGGGCTTTCTATTAAGATTAAAAATAGACTACAATGTTTGAAGGATGTCTGAACAATTCTATACAAGATAAGAACTGGAGTACATCAAAACATTGTGCTAAAGTGTCATTTACAAAAGTAAAACCCCCCCCGATACACTAAAAATGTCATTTTGTTTGGCATGTTGCATCAACTGACAGTGACTCCTGCCATCGATCAATCAAGTGTGATGCGTGTTTGGGAATTCGTTCACGTCGTCGTCGGTTCGGGACAAGCTATCACTGTCACTGGACCAGTCAATTCTACCGGACATCCGAGCGGTGCGCAAAGACCTACGGCGAATCATTTTCGGACGTCCGGACAATGATTGATGCTTTCTAGAAGCTGACACTGGCCGCCTCTGATCTTCGTTTCTTAAGCCTGGTAGTTATTGTTTTGCTCCCTTTTCCTGAAGTTGCCTACACTATCGTGGAATGGCAGGCAGGAGCGTTGGTGGAATTCGTCAACATTTAAGACGGTAAATAATGATTGGAAGATGAAGGGTCACGTTTTACGACCGTCAATGGTCACTGCTGTTGATTGGATGGAGTTTAGTTGTGGTTCCAGGGTGTAACAATTATTGTTATTGGGAACCTGCAAATGGAAAAGGAATTCGGGTTGTTGGTGTTGGCGTTTTGTACTTATGTGGCTGAGAAGCAAAACATCAGCAATGAAGCATTAGCTCCAAAAGACCTTGCCAATCAGAGAAGTATCTTTCCAGTGCTATAGTTAATGACTTATAATTGTGAAATATAAGTGTGGTCTTCCACCCAAGTTGCTCCAATTTCTCACGGAATCCAAATGTCCCGGGGGATTTCTCTCATCAAACCCCCAGCCCAACATTCAATGCGGAACGATTGCCGCCGAAATTATCGTCATTGACAGGCGTAGGTACTTCCTCCAAGACAAAAGCACCAAAAAGGTTTTCGAATCGTGTTGAAACAATATGGCCACTGTCAAAATAGAATCCAATCGGACACTAATGGCTGGGAGTGGCACTTCCGGAACGGTGACGAAATCGGATAAAATTGCGCCTTAATGCGTTCGGGGCTTGAAATGAAAGAAAGTTCCAGCCCCCGAAACCAAGGCCAACAACATTACCGCCTCGGTCCGCGGACAGTCGACAGCGGCCGTGACATTGATGAGGAAAAAGTGAGTCAAATTCGGTACGCCAAAAAAAAAGGGGAAACATATTTTATTCATTGACGCACCGTAGTAAAGTTTCCCAGCTTAATGTCTGTTGTTCAATGATCAGCGTTTTGTTCGACTCGTTGAATTTCTCGAGCCTCTGTTTAAGCCCGCCCCGCCTGGTGGCTGGTTGTTTATTATTATTTGACTTTGGTCACGAGGGCCAGTAGCTTTGGTAGGGTTTATTGTGGTGCGCCAGTTTTGATAATTTGGCGCTCAACTTTTCATGGTTGTGTGTTGGCAAGTTCATGCGGTCTATTTTTGGGCCTCGATGCATTTTATCTCCGCCGTCGGCGTTTGTCGCTAGCGAGCTTCAACAGTTCGTTGGCCAGCTGCTAGCTAGCGTTTCAGTTGGCTGGGAAAGCGTTGACATTGATTCCGTTGTCTATGGTCCATGTTTGTTTCGTTTTGTGTGTTAAATTGGCTCTCATTACGGTCAGATTCGCTACCGCGTGTGTGAATGTGTGTGTGTGTGTAGTTGTTGTTAGTCATTCACGAGCTTGCACTAACTGTCATTTTTGCTTGTTTTTCTGTTTTTTCCCCAGCACGTTCGTGCTGTCGCAGCAGTGCCCTGGTAGCATGAGTCGCTCGTGTGTAGCATCGGAAATTGACACCGGAGTGACCTTGTGCGGACGGGAGAAGTACAGCGCGTGGACTGCAACTGCATACCGACGTGCTTGTAGTAGTAGGCGGCGATAGAGAAGGAAACGTCATCGGACGTTGTAGCTGGTAGCAGTAGATAAAGCTTTTTGGCGTTACTGACGTCAAACGAGAAGCGGCGTGTAAATTTGGAAGGTAAGTGAAGACCCTTTTTGTAACTTCTTTCGTCCAGGGAGGATTCCGAGGTCTCAGGTCCTGGTATTTCGAATTTAATGCCATAGACCAATGGAATCAAGCTCTCTGATTTCAAGTTATCGCATGAGAGCCCTATCTGTCAGCCTCCCAAAGCACAGGAACACAATTCTTGATGTGCAGTATCTATAGGGCAATAACCCTAGACCCACGTACGCACGCAGCATGCCTCACACCCGATGCGAAAGTCAAACACAATTGATCAAATAAATTTCTCTTCGGCTTTAACTGCACCACATGAAAATTGTGTTCCAGGGAATGTGGTTTTAATGCCTTGATGAAACATTACTTTTATGTGGGCTTAAACATTGGATTGTACCGCCGCTAATGATGTGTGTGTGTGTGTGTTGGGTTTAACCGTGAGTCTTTGCTCACCATTTTTCAGTAGCATTAACCGAATCAACAAATTGGAAAAGAAGAATAATCAAACCTCTCTTTGTAAAGGGGTGATCATGCGTACGAACAAGATCAGGTAGGGGAAGAAGGGAAAATACACAACCCTCAACAATTCGGTAGCCTTCCCGAGTAAGCTCCCTCAGGTATCATTACCCCCATGACAGCTTGATTTGATTTGGTGGGAAAGAATGGTGTTCTAGCGGCTAGAAATCATACAAATGATTGCGATTCTCGCACAAACTGTACTTTCCGGCGTAACCAACGCTATGCAGATGTGGTCTAGGTAACTACTGTTGGTGCCGCTCATAAGTCATAAGCGTAGAACTCCACGCGCAACACTCGAAAGCAGTGTTACGGCAATTAGGCAGATGAGCTGCTAACTTCCCACCAGATACTGCGGAGTATGCGCACATGCATGGGAGATGAGAGTACCGGCACCAGGCAGTATAACGGACCAACAGCACGGTAACCACGGTTCTGAGGTGTTCTGTAGATAGCGTACGTTACTTGCGCGCTAACTTGATTAAAATCTTGTGCGCTTTTACACGCAAGATTTACCAGACTTTCTGCCAGATGTATTTTTTTCCCTGTGCTGTCTTGCTTTCCTTTCTTGTTTATTTTCTTCTTCTGCATTAATGGCTTACTTCGTCTATTGCGCAAAAGTTCAGTGACACTGGCGGTGAGTGCAAATTTTCAGAACGGTTTTTGGGATCTTGATAGAAACTTTCAAGCCTCCAGAGAGGGAGAAAGAGGCTTACGATAAGGAATTCGCTTCATTGCGGGAAGCTAATTAACGGCTTTTCGAACTCCGAATGCAATCGTAGCGAGCTGTGACTTTTGGACTTTGGGCGATCTCACCGACCGCATATCAACCGGTACTTCTTTCGGTGCGGCGTGCCTTAAAACCTGACCGTTAGTGATGGCTTACTCGGTGGAGAACCTGCCAAGCGTAACGGCAAGGAGAAATAACAAAACAAAACACCACAAAAACCGCCTCTCATGTATCGCTGAGTTGGCTTTCTAGGTTATGGTGAGGTGTAGAGCTTCGGCGGCTTCCGAATACCTTCTTTCGTTTTGGGGGGATGTAGAGGCAGAAAAGGGCTCTGTGGCGATGATAGATGCTTCTGCTCGTTCAAGCTCTGACGAGACGGGATGTGGATTGTTAGAGTGCGTGCGCAAGCAAAACAGAACCCTAACTGGAACAATTATCACATGGCGTCGGCGGAGTTCCAAGATCCGGAGAAGCCTGCTGTGGTTTGGACGACTGCGCTACGTGCTGAGATGCATACAGCTACAAAGCGTTTGCGTTTTTATTAATCATTTGCACTTGCTTTTTTGCTGTTGCACCGTCCCCATCCGATCACGGGTTGTGTGTGTGGGCACGGAAGCGTACAAGATCGATGCGTACGAAATTGGCCCAATTATTTGCGTCCGATTGCGTACGGGGCGTACGATATTCATCTTATTAACACCGATACACCGACCATTTGCGAAGCTCTGAGCAGGGGAGTATCTTCAAGATCGTGGTAGCTGACCTTCTTCTACGGACAATTCCATGTGTGTTCCAGCCCCCCACACGCATATTCGGATGTGAAGTTGATGGTAAAAGAGCGTAGAAATTCATCGCAGCATAAGCATCTTTCATCGTATGCCCGAAAAAAAACAAAACAAACTGCTCAGACTCACTGGAGGTGGTGTTGACCACGAAGGGCCTGACCGTGGAGAGAAAGTTCCCCACATGGGCCCGAAGTCAGCTGCTTTCGTATTGAGATTTTCTCCCGCTCTTGGAAGGTTTCGCTTCCTAGCGGGCTTTCTACCAGCACCGCGCCGACAACAACACCTTGGCCCCGGTGCTAAGTGGTCTGTCAACTGTAAAGTTTAACGTCTACGTGACCCTTCGATGGAATAATTAATCCGAAGCCTATTAGCTGGAGGTTTGTTATTGTGGTGGCCGGTGGTTGTGTGGGCCCTGTTGCGAGACTGGGTGGCTTTCACCCGGCGTTCCGGCCTGTGTAATGTCCGGTACGTGTCCGGTGAGGGTGCACGTGGAAGCATTTTTTTTTGTCGTCCTGCCTCTGGGAGAGTTCTAGGTTCTTGGGAACTCTTGTGGATATGAATCGTTCGGGGTAGATTTTCTCCCGCTCTTGGAAGGTTTCGCTTCCTAGCGGGCTTTCTACCAGCACCGCACCGACAACAACACCTTGGCCCCGGTGCTAAGTGGTCTGTCAACTGTAAAGTTTAACGTCTACGTGACCCTTCGATGGAATAATTAATCCGAAGCCTATTAGCTGGAGGTTTGTTATTGTGGTGGCCGGTGGTTGTGTGGGCCCTGTTGCGAGACTGGGTGGCTTTCACCCGGCGTTCCGGCCTGTGTAATGTCCGGTACGTGTCCGGTGAGGGTGCACGTGGAAGCATTTTTTTTTGTCGTCCTGCCTCTGATCTACCTTGATCTTGGATAGAGGTTCTTGGGAACTCTTGTGGATATGAATCGTTCGGGTAGAACGTGTCGTAAGCCTTATTTGTTGTTTAATGTGGCGAAGTATGATGGCGACAGCTCTCTTCGCGTGTGTGTTTTGTTTCACGCTTAATAACATGTTTAATTATGCAATATAGTTTAACAGATCAAACCGTCCAGGCCCGTGCTGAAATGTTGTCACGTAATTGGTGTAAAAGTAAAATGAATTACTTTCGGGCTTTTGTAAATCATCCCGAACGTGACTTATGACTGAACGTGCTCCAGGCATGCAACTTACAGTGCTGTGAAAGAATTGGAAATGAATTTCATTTTCCGGACACTTTTCACCTGCAAAGCATTCTTCACCTGGCGTCCGACAATCGGTTGCGATAAAGATTCATGTTTCTTTAAATGAACTGTAAATCCCGCTCCAGACGAAGCGCAAACTAGATTGCAAACTAAAATGCGAAGGCTGGCAGTAATGTCATACCATACGAATTTGACAGCATTTTGTTCGCAAAATCGTAGTTGCGCTTGGATTTGCGCTTCGTGTGGAGCGGCTTTAAAGCCTGCTAGTAGTGTGTGAAGAAGCGAATATTGAGCTTGAGAAAATGGGGCTCCGAAAATTTTCTCCCGAGCAATAAATTTTAGCCACTGAATGGGTTCGCACTTTCATTTTTTTTTCTTGAAAAATAAATTTGAAAATGATAAACTATCACGGCACGACTTAGATTAATGATTTAAATTTCCTATCACACCGAACTTAGCTTTCGTTGTGGTCTTTTCTTTTTGCGGAAGGTTTAAATTTCACTCCAAAATAACAACGGGTCGAAAAAGTCATCATCAGTTTTGTCGGGGTGTGGTGGGAATGGAATCATTTTCATAACGAACATCGGTTGCGTAAAGATCAATCGACGCGCGCGGTCATCAAATTAAACAAATAATAATTTTTCGCAAACGATTCACGGCAGTCGGCGCTTCTTCGTTTGATCGGTCGGCTCTTGATGGCTTTGCTTTCCCCCCCCCACATTCGTCACGAGAATGATGGATGTGAGGAAAAACGGCCTGGACAGAATTAATAAATGTAACACGTTCATCGTTTTCTCATCAAGTTGTTTTTTCGAGCTTCGAATATTTCATGCCAATCGTCCGGGTTTTCGGACAACTTTTAAATGGTTATGAAAAATCGGTAAACGATGTAGGAAATGAGTCGCTGAAAGAAGCGAGATAATTAGTTGCTTTTTTTCGTTACAGAATATCGATCAAGTTGATGTTTAAAGTGTGGTGGGTTTGGGTAAAAAGTAAGGTTCGCAAAAAAAAACCTTCAATCATTCAAAGTCATTGTCCGCTATTCGAAGAAGGTAATAGAAAATTGCAACACACATTCGGGTTTAATTACTATATCAATCAAACCTGCCCCGTAACGCCTCGAGCAATTTTCTATGTTTTACTGGTGAGTTACACGATCCACCGCCTAGAAGCATTTAAGGACTATTCGAACTATTTACATCGGCTATCCGTTGTTGCTCGCAGGCCTTATCGCCAGTCCATTATCGTTGGGGACGGCCGCTTACCCTTGCTGAAAGGCGGCTTTTCAACGCACTCAATCGATCAATCAATTAAGTACCGGGTAAAAATGTTACACCCACCCTTCTTCCGATTCTCCTCCCTCCTCCCTCACTTCCAACTGCATCAGTTGCATCGGTGGAAAATCGATGTGCAGTCGTCGCAATCGTCGTGTTTGATTGCAGCTAGTGCAGTGGTTGTACGGAGCGTGAGGAGTAATTAATTAACGAAATATAATTTCTCTTTTTGTTCCCTCGCTAACCAGGTTGGAGCCGATTGTATTGCATTTTAATTAAGAGTTTTTTTTTGTATTTTTTTTAGCGTGCTCGTTAGTATTCGACCAAAATAAAAACGCCAAAAATCGACGACGATTGACGTCAACGTTTGCTTCAGCAAGCTTTTGCATACGATAGACGATCCCCCGAATCAAATGTGTGCACGGAAGGATGTACGGGGTCGGAAAAGTGTTTGCACTTTTGCACCGGCATAACTTAAGATGAGGAGAAGCAAAGACCGGGGGGTGGCGTGGCAAGAGGCGACTCGAATGCTTACATCAACGAGGTCAGCGATAGGGAAATTGAAAGCAAAACGCGCAGAGAATCAACCAGATAGTGGAGTAACAAGAGAAGAAGCAAAAACAAAAAGCGAGCAGTGTAAATATGCGAATGCGTTGTTGTTGGCGTTGTTTTTGCAATGGTCAAAAGAGGAAACATGGCGTTCGTGAAACAATCTCAGGCATCTGCTTGCTGCTGCACAACCAATTGAGCAGCAGAGTGGCATCGAGCAAGGGGGCTGGCCAACCAGGAAGGCAGGAACCGTTTTTTGCGAACGAAAGTTTAAAAGCTCTGGGCGCTAGGAAACAAAAGTTGACCCGTGTGGGCGGTGGTGTGGTATGCGCAAATTAATTGATTAAACTTGATTACCGGCGTGGCAAGAGGCGACTCGAATGCTTACATCAACGAGGTCAGCGATAGGGAAATTGAAAGCAAAACGCGCAGAGAATCAACCAGATAGTGGAGTAACAAGAGAAGAAGCAAAAACAAAAAGCGAGCAGTGTAAATATGCGAATGCGTTGTTGTTGGCGTTGTTTTTGCAATGGTCAAAAGAGGAAACATGGCGTTCGTGAAACAATCTCAGGCATCTGCTTGCTGCTGCACAACCAATTGAGCAGCAGAGTGGCATCGAGCAACCAGGAAGGCAGGAACCGTTTTTTGCGAACGAAAGTTTAAAAGCTCTGGGCGCTAGGAAACAAAAGTTGACCCGTGTGGGCGGTGGTGTGGTATGCGCAAATTAATTGATTAAACTTGATTACCCATGGTTAGGTTCGAAGGGGTTGGTTTGTGCAAGTGCTGTGCGAATAGTGTATCAAACGGCTGAACGTTGGAAAATGAAAAACATTGCGAAATAGAGTGGGATGTAACAGGCGTGCGATCAAGTTGAGAAGTAATTTAATTTCTCGTGAATATTGGTAACAAGATGAAACAAGTTGTCGTTCGGTCGTTGCATTAAATGAAAAGAAAAACTTCAGATAACTCAATGGACAGCATTTTGTTCGAATAGTACATTCAAGTTTAGTCATGGACATCGGCCATGACTCTCGTAAAAATAAATGTCCGCATGTTATTACCACTTTTTAGGCTTTGGTGATCTGCTACTCGTTCATCTTGGCCGAAGAATAATTGGAAAAGGTTCTCCAAATTAATTTTTGCCCAAAAAATCGATTGGATTGCTGCGGTCAGTTGGCAGGCTCTTCAATCGTAATAAAAGTATCTGCACATTATGAGCGTTTGTTGAATGGATGACTTCATCATGATGGTAATATTTGTGTAATAGTGTCCATCTTGTTCAGAATTTTGCGCCGTTTAGACGTCAGCTACTAGACAAGATACAAAAGAGGATATCGTTAGGATAGAAAATCTTTGAATGCAGAAATCGTTAAAATCCTGTCTATGTTTATTGGATACCTTATTTAAATGTCTTATCTGGAACGATACAGAAAAGCAATGCAAATGTGTTATTGTTCTAGGGAATTAGAGACACAATCTTGTAAAAATAATGATACAGCCTGCTGTAAGCTCCGAAAAACCATTAACTACCAACAAGCAATCCCCATTTAAACGGGTGATTGACGTCCAAATCCTTTTCCTTCTATCAACGTAGCACACCCAGCCAAGGAAAGCGATAAGAAACGGAAAAAGAAACCCATGAAAAGAAAAAACAAATTAATATAAAATATGATATTCATTTCCTTCTCGCCCGGGTATATAATCAGCAATGCTTTCCCTTCGTTAAATTTGTCAAAATTTCAATCATATCGCTTCGTTCCGGCAGCACACTGTCTGTCTGGTAGTCGTGGAGCAGTGAACCAACATATTTCGGGGGAATACCGAGCGGCTCTGTCTGCTCTGACTAAAAACCTGTATTTTGTATTATATTTACCATACGTCGAGAAGAAACAGATACCGCTTAGGCAAAGAAGCACACAAAACATATCATCGTTTGCATGGTTTGTTCGACGAGGATGTTTTTTGGAGATAGAGAGAGTGAGATGAGCAAAACGAAAGCGCAATAAAACGGTTTTCGCGGGACAGAGACATAATTATAATACCATTAGGTGGGCTAATTTTCACAAATTACTCCATCAATCTCGCACTCCATCGGTTTGCATCGGCACACTGAAATGGAGGAGATTTGGCTTATTCCGACCTGGATGGCAACAGCAGTTCGGGATGAGCGTAAAATAATAAATGGAACACAGCAAGTCGGCATGCCAAATATGCTGCTTTCTTTGGTGCTCGTTGCTGTGATCATTCTTCCGAGATTGAAGATTTCTTGGAGCCCTTGTGGAGGGTAGAATACTAGACACAATTTTAAGGTCCGGATGAAATTAATGATGGTTCATTAGATTCGAAAAATTGATGTATAGATTATAACATAACGTATCACAACTAACAGGACTTAGTTCTAATGCACGCTTTTGGACAAAAGAGTCTTAATAGATTATTGCTTTGTAGCCCCCAATACAAGGCGAATCATTATACCATTTCTGCACTACTCAATCAATCATTTGTGCAGGGTGCCCTAAAAGAAACCTCCAACAAAAATGAGGCGAATAGAATATATCCTTCTGATTGATTGTTGTAAACAAACGGTAATCGGGCGTGTTGTGTATGCACAGCGATTAGAAAACTCTGATTACGACAGCGGACGGCTAGATTTGAGCATCATCGTTTGATGGCCTCGCCATCGAGCAGATAGCGCGAACCTTTTCCTCGATCGATTAATCGATGGCACGATAAAGTCTTCGATTGGCCCAATTGCAATTCGATAAGGGTGCTTGCAAAGGGAAGCCCACCAATAAACAATAGTAAT
>KZ061573.1:552504-566267 GCA_002091835.1 Anopheles maculatus | reverse complement strand
AACATATTTCGGGGGAATACGCGAGCGGCTCTGTCTGCTCTGACTAAAAACCTGTATTTTGTATTATATTTACCATACGTCGAGAAGAAACAGATACCGCTTAGGCAAAGAAGCACACAAAACATATCATCGTTTGCATGGTTTGTTCGACGAGGATGTTTTTTGGAGATAGAGAGAGTGAGATGAGCAAAACGAAAGCGCAATAAAACGGTTTTCGCGGGACAGAGACATAATTATAATACCATTAGGTGGGCTAATTTTCACAAATTACTCCATCAATCTCGCACTCCATCGGTTTGCATCGGCACACTGAAATGGAGGAGATTTGGCCCGGATGGCAACAGCAGTTCGGGATGAGCGTAAAATAATAAATGGCACACAGCAAGTCGGCATGCCAAATATGCTGCTTTCTTTGGTGTTCGTTGCTGTGATCATTCTTCCGAGATTGAAGATTTCTTGGAGCCCTTGTGGAGGGTAGAATACTAGACACAATTTTAAGGTCCGGATGAAATTAATGATGGTTCATTAGATTCGAAAAATTGATGTATAGATTATAACATAACGTATCACAACTAACAGGACTTAGTTCTAATGCACGCTTTTGGACAAAAGAGTCTTAATAGATTATTGCTTTGTAGCCCCCAATACAAGGCGAATCATTATAGCATTTCTGCACTACTCAATCAATCATTTGTGCAGGGTAAAAAAAAAAGAACCTCCTAAAAGAAACCTCCAACAAAAATGAGGCGAATAGAATATATCCTTCTGATTGATTGTTGTAAACAAACGGTAATCGGGCGCGTTGTGTATGCACAGCGATTAGAAAACTCTGATTACGACAGCGGACGGCTAGATTTGAGCATCATCGTTTGATGGCCTCGCCATCGAGCAGATAGCGCGAACCTTTTCCTCGATCGATTAATCGATGGCACGATAAAGTCTTCGATTGGCCCAATTGCAATTCGATAAGGGTGCTTGCAAAGGGAAGCCCACCAATAAACAATAGTAATTTAGTAACGGCGTGCAGTTGGGTGTGTGTGTGTGTGCGCGAGTGGGGATTTACTTAAAAGAAGCCGGCAGCTTATGGATGGACGTAGTGGTGGTAGATTGATTGAGTCAAGCTATATCCGGAGCTTAGGGCTTTCTTCCAGATATGGCTGCCCCGCGTATTCGGTGGGTCAGCGTCGAAGGTATACGGTCCAATTCACGTCCACGATGATGATAATGATGGGCGCGTTGTAAACCTCGCGATGATTGACGGTCGTCGAAGGGTTGGTGATGGCTATGATTGAGGGCGATTTTGGAGTTCGCACTTACTTACCGGAGACACCGTTACACCGGCTGCATTGCCACGTACTGACCGCATTGCGCATCACCATTTGCGATGCGTTCGGAAGATGATAAAGCAAGAGAGATAGTCAGAAAGAGCACGAGAGAAACAGACTCACAAAATGAACCGTTTCCAAGTTGGAGTAAAGTTTTTATTTTATTCCTTCTTTACGAGCTACTACCGTTTGCCTGTAGTCGGCGTAGAAGTTGGAGGGAAAAAAGGCAAAATCTGTAACAAGTACGCTTTACCGTAAGCATGCGGTCGATTCTTCCATGGGGGAGGATGTGTTTGTGTGTGTGTAGCGGGGGGTTAAATAATAACAATAATAATCTCATCAGCACCTCCCCGATCCAGGGCGATCATCAACAACGCTAATCAGTGCGTGGTTTTCGGTTTCCAATGTGGTCGGCTTTTTTTATGGGAGATTTTTTATTTCTACCGCAATGCACAGTGAGTAGTGAGCTTTGGCGGAGAGAACCTAAAGCCCATGGTAAAGGTCAATTTTTTGTGAAGTTGAAGAGATGTTGAAAATAAGTTTTGAGAGCTGCAGGATTCTTGTTATTATTCGTAGGCTAAGGTAGATTGTAATCTCCAAAGATCGCTGTGTTCTGGTTTTGATTTTCCATCTTTGAAGGTTAGTTTTTTAGGCGTATGTAGATTTTGTTCACTACTTCTGCTTTCTGTTACTCGCAAGTTTATCTAGAAGCATTTGTTATCTGAGAATCACGTAGTCCAATTAGTTTACGTGTTGTTAAGCAGCATCGTTTTTGCTGAAAAAGAATAGTAACGTAAAACTTCGAGAGTATACAATTACTTCCGTCTCTGGCCTGTTATCATTTAACTCTTCAAATACACACTAGCGCACACATTCAAAGCTCCACCGTACTATTGTTTAATTTGTGTCATCATCGGTGTGCAATTAAACCTCCAACATTATCGTACAATCTCGCACACATCCGCGTACCGCGTCATATCTGGTCGAATGACACACTCGCATGATAGCGATTGAGAGCCGTTCGATAGAAGCTATCGGCTAGAGGAAATTCGATAGCATTGGGCCCCCCACGCGCGCCCGGAATCGATGGACGCGGCTGGGGAAGGAAGAGAAAGGCCCGGGACGCCCATGCTCCAGTGACCGTACCGTGTACCGTACGAGGAGAAGATTCGGACTGTATCGCGCTATCGTGTGTAGCTCTAAAGTCACAACGAGGTCACTCCGATGAGTCAGTTCAAGTGCGTTGAAGTGCATGCACGAGGTCCGCCAAGGGGTTTTCGGTCGCTCGGGTGTAGTGCGAAGATTCGAAGGGCTCCAACCGGATTCGGATTAGAGGTGGATTCGTTCCGGCCGCCAGTGCATGAACGGTTGATGTGATTTTTATGAAAATTAGTGTGCGAGTGCGTTTAAGCTATTCAATTGCCACGTTTGCCATTGCGGGACCACCACACGGTACAGAGTGAAACAGTGTTGTGGGGCTTTGTCGCGTTTTTAGGATATTGTGTGTGCCACATTTGTGAAAGTAATATGTCAGCATTAGCAAGAAATCCGGCTCTGACGAACTTTGTGTTGTGAGCCCTTTCGGCGATCGGAATGCAGTTGAAACCAAGGCTTCGGTTAAAAATGACGACCCAAGAGCTATTCAATCGGCTTATTATCACGCCACACCAAATGAAACAACGCTGCTGTGGGTTTGTGATAAGCCGTTGAATTGCCATTCACCAGTTCGGGAAAAAAGCTCTCTCTGCCAAGAGGTGTTTGTGTGTTTCTAAACGCAAAAGATAGTACGTGATCGACACGAGGCATATTTTATTAGCGAATTTCAACACCCTCAAACGCCCCTGGGCTCGTCAGTTTATATTGTTTATTTTTCGCGACGTGAAGTTGAACCATATAAACAGGGGAAAAAGTACCATATGTACCTGCAAATCTCTGCACACCGTTGCGTCTCTGAAGTGGTGTCCGATTTTCTAACTGCTCACGTGTAAGAAGAGGCGTTAATATGCAAACAACAAACTTACCCTGCTACGGTGCTGTGGCCAGACATTAATGGTGTAAAATTGATTAGTTCGCTGTTGTGTTGCCGCGTACGTGATGGAACGTTTAAAAATGAGTTTGATTAATTGCTGATTAGAGCTTAAATTAAATTAGCCTCACTTGGAGGTGTTTACATTGAAGGCTCCCACAGTGCAAACAGTATGCGATGGAAGGAGGTTCGCCGTACCGTATGAACTGGTGGAAATCTTGCTAACATAAAATTGTTTAACACGTTGCATACTTCATCTACCATATTGTTGTAATGTACGCTGCTCTAACGCCGACCAGGGTGTTTTTGTTTCGTCAAATTACTCAATCTTTGTAACGTTTCAGTAGCATATACACCATAAAGGCAGAGTGGCGACACGCCATCTCGCATTATTATGCATTTATTTAATTTACGAAGAGAACACGCGCGTGACTATATGAATGGCGAGCGTTGCAGCCATGTGCTCCATTACGCGTGTCTAGTAAGTTCACCAAGTTTCGTTCACCTGTGCCTTTCAGAACCTTTTAATCTGTGCCTGACAGCTAGCTGATGTCCAGCCTTTACCTTTCCGTTCTAATAATCACGAGCCTCATATAAACATGGCGTCGAAAGAGGGAGAGTGAGAGAGAAAGGCAAAAACAGTTTATTTTAAATGCAGTTTTTATGTACCAACTACGCACGCCAGCTGTTTTAACGGCTCGCCACCAGTACGCAACGCATTGACAGGATGATTAGCATATTTTCACTTTTGATTGCTTTGCTTTGAGAATATACTAGCGTGGCGGTACTTTACACTCCGTCAGGGACACAAAATGGTGGTGCAATCAGTGCATTTATAGTGTTTTTTCTCTTCTGAGTGCACAGTCCACAAACGTTGAGGTGTGAAGGTGACTTTTTGAAGAGAACGATTGTATGTCTGCAAAAAGCGTTCTAACGCTTGTCACTTTGAAATGGAAAATGTTGCAATAGGTCATGGGAGGTTAGCGAGCCTTCTGGAATGAAAAACGCAGAGTTGGTAAGGGCTTTAAGGAGACAGAAATAGGGTGGAGGAATAAGAGTGTTTGTTTTTCGTTAGCTAACGTTAGCCCTTCCATTTTAATCAATCAAATTAACTATTTAGGCCGGTTTGATCTTTCTGACAGCTGCCAAAGGTATCAGATTTCGAATTGACAGTTGACGAAACGAAAAACAACCTTCTTGATTGAACCCTTTCGTTTTTGAAGAGAACGATTGTATGTCTGCAAAAAGCGTTCTAACGCTTGTCACTTTGAAATGGAAAATGTTGCAATAGGTCATGGGAGGTTAGCGAGCCTTCTGGAATGAAAAATGCAGAGTTGGTAAGGGCTTTAAGGAGACAGCAATAGGGTTGAGGAATTAGAGTGTTTGTCTTTCGTCTAACGTTAGCCCTTCCATTTTAATCAATCAAATTAACTATTTAGGCCGGTTTGATCTTTCTGACAGCTGCCAAAGGTATCAGATTTCGAATTGACAGTTGACGAAACGAAAAACAACCTTCTTGATTGAACCCTTTCGATTGATTAGAAGTCTCACCGGTCATCTTTCATAATCAACAACTGCTGTACGTGGGAATGCATCGAAACTTCCCCAATTAATAATGCATAGTGAAAGATCTCAAAACCAAAAAAACTACATTCCCTGCATCTGTAACGCTCAGTGAAAGCATCTGAAAAGTGAAATGAAAGCTTAAAACGGGACAGTGTGACGCGGCTGCAGCGTAAAACCCCGTTCCAATTTGACAGGAACAACCAGCTAAGTGTGCAAGATTTGTTTTCGGTTTGATTTTTCGCTTTTTTTTCAATTTGCTCTCTCGGTGTATATGCATATGCTGTCTGGGTGGAGATAACGATATTGAAAGTGTGCGTTAGTGCGTTGTGTGGTTTGGGGTGCATAAGGTGCGTGCACGGGGAGCCGAGGTTTTCATGAGTCTTGGCAATGGGACGAACGTTCGGGGAAGGCGCGATCGTTCAAACATCGTACAGAAATCGACAGGCGGAGACCCACTGCGGATAATTCAAAACAAGCTGGAAATGTCGTCACGCAATTGGTAAGTTGGGCGTCTGGAAAGGGAGTCTGTGTTTTTCAGGGAAAAAATGTTGCACGTTTATTTGTAATGTGAGCTCTATGATACATCTGGTGTTAATCCTAAAACCTACTTTTACCTCTGGTAAACAGGCTTTCACAGTTCCATTACGCGTACGGGGTGTCAATCTGGGAAATGGGTTTATCGTGTATTGGAAAATATAAGTTGAAAAACGAGATTTTCCTGGTTGGATTATCTAGGTTCTTGCGTGTTGTGTCAATATCTTTTCGATGTTTGGATATTCGAGCCAAGAGCTCGTTAGACGTAACGAGGTTCGATTTGTTTTTTTGAAAGGGAACGGTTTATTTCTCGAAAGTTGATGCCTGGAAGAAAGTATAACATACCGTACTGTTTATATCCTTGGAAGTTGGAATTCTTGCACATCTCGCAAGAGGATAATAGATCTACTTGTAGACAAAACTGTCTACCAGTAACGCAAGTCCTCAGGTTCATGAAATGCGTATGCTTTCTTCCTTCCTTCCGAATACACACTTCCTATAAATCATTCGCCGTGTCATCGCCCGGTTTGTATTTGCATATCTAACGAATATACGCTTCCGTTCCTGATCGCAAAAGAGTGCCTTCGGAACGCGATTTTAAACCTCGTCCGCGTCTTCGTTGACGCCAGGCAGAAGTACGTCACTGGGCACGGGGAAACACCAACAACATGAAAGATGACTTTTTATCGCGTGATTGCGAGTCATTCTTTCTTCTTCGCCCTTTGGTTCGGAAGAGTGTGACAATTGGGGCTGTACCCAACGCTCGCGTCACGTCTCCGGCATCTTACCTACCGCAAAGTCTCGAGATATTGCAAGCGTGTTGTGTAGCGATCCACATAAGGAAGCTTCCGGTTTGAAGAACGAATCGCCTGGCGACAATTGTGTCAACGCACACATACAGAGAGAACCAAATCGGTGGGTACGAATGAATTCAATAGAATAATCGGATCTTGGAGTTTTCGTCGCGTTAACTGGAAGTTAGGAAAAGTGGTAGTATGTGTGGTGACCCTTTCGGTTCTTGGCGGTTTGATTAATGTTCTCACACGTTAGGGAGGTTGATTATAGCGGTTGGTATAAGGTCTCACTGTACAACATACTGGGTCGCGGAACTGGATATATTTATTTCCTTTGCTTGAATGAAGCGGAAGCGGACCTTTCTTGTAGGTTAGATCAAATCATCCAATTTGTATTCTTCCGACGGTTGCGTGTTGTGCAGTTTGTTCGATGACAGTTGAAAAGCAGTTGAGTGAGTGCGTACCAGTCAAGCTGTCTGCTTAATCTTCTGCGCTTACAAAAATATCATGTTAAAAATGTGTTATTTCCACTCCGATTAAGCGTTGAGCGGGTTATAGGTACATTAAAGCATGGTCAATTGAAGTCAATTAATCTCCTTCAAAGCACCTCTTCACACGATTACAACTTCGGATAGCTCGGGGAAGGTTTGATTTCCTCCTATCCGAACGTACCAATTCCGCTCCAGTTGCAGCCAATTATTGGAATGTGTTAATGATACGTGACGGTCACAATAATTATGGTAATGTTTATCCCTTCTGCCGTCTGCAACTCTGGCAAATCCCACCCAAAGTCTATTAACGTATGTACGGGTATGTGTGTGTGTGTGTGTGTGTGTGTGTGTGTGTGTGTGTGTGTGTGGAGTGAAGTAGGGAAGATACGCATCATATTTATTCAGCCTGATGTTGCTGTTCCCGTACGCCATCACATCTCTTAAGCGTACACGAACGATGCAACATGAGATATGCCAAGCGGAGACGACGAACTCTTGCTGCAAGACAGCTGGGCAGCTTGTCTTTCAATCCGGGCAAGAGAACTTCGTCAACATGAAGTAATGGCATTGTATTCTCATGCTGACTCGAGCTAATTTACACCTCGTTTAGCTTAGGTGGGATGTTGAAGTCACAGCCACCCATTCTAGGGCCTGTGAGGGTGTTAAGTAGCTGCAATCAAGCTCCTAGGGGCTAGGGAGCTTCCTCACATCACCACTGATAGCCATCGTGCTCCGGTCCTATCTTCATCATTAGCACAACAAATGCTCCGTGGAAAAGGTTCTTTCGAAGGGTGTTTGAAGCGGGTTCGGTGTACAGAGTTTCGCAGATTGTAGGCAAATTTGTACCCTGGTTGCATCATCGCGATATGATGTTTGCGTAATGTGCGTAGCGCAAGCGACACGCATGACTTTAACTATCTGGCCGCGTACTGTTGATTTATGGGTCATTCGTAATTTAGTTATCATAATTGGACACTTGTTCTTGGTGGGGTTGAATGGTTTAGACGAGTAAGGGTGGGTTGCGTTGGAAATGTTAACACGGAGACGCTTTAAATTCTTGCCAGTCAGTAATTAAGTTCGTTAAGTGTTGGCATAGTTCAGGAAATCTTGGAAGTCATTTGAAAGTCATTGCCATTTGCAGGTTTGCTCAGAATTATGCATACATTACAATAATTGCTCAAGTGCTGATGTGTTGTTTGCAAATATTATGCTCCTAAAATTGTAGGTTTCTGCTTTTTGGAGTTCTGTTTTCATACCAAACAATAGACGAAGAAAAACGGTACATAAATGTGCAAAACAGTGGTTAAATTGTACCCCGATTCAGGTGCGAATTCTATTCGAGGTCTATAATTTTACATCTCTGCACTGTATTTATCCCAGGTTTTGGGCTACCTTCTTTTGGCCTCATTCTTGTGAAGTTCTCGAAAACGATCCCGATTTCGCAACGCCAGATTTTCATGTAGAGCTTTGATGCTGTGGTGGAATAGATATGTTGGCGTTACTGGTTGCAATGTTTGGAATAATAGCGGTGATTACCAAATCAGCAAAATAGAGCTGACCTCCCGGAGTTGTTGTTGGAGAAGAAGGTATGTTACGCAGTTGAGCCTCCGGGCTTATGAAATGATGACGGTCGATACGATTTCGAGAGCAGCATCGGGGCCTCCGGGCGGAAGAGTTGACCGGCTGGCAGTATCGAATTCTCATTAGATAGAGATCAGTTTTCGGATGAAGCTTGCTCTGTATGTTATTTTTTCCCCCACTTCTCGAAGACCCCTCTTATAGACGTAAGCGACCCCTCATAGAAGCGTACGCCGCCACGATGGAGGCGGTAAATTTTGCCTTTAATGGTACGGTGTGCTTATCAGCCCGCGCAGTCATCAGTGCTCGGGCAAAACTATCTCGAACGAACTCGGTGTTATGTAAGGCTTAAATTGCGAAGAATTTCTTGTTACGAGCATTCGCAGACAGCTGCAGAATTCGGTGAAGGAATTATGGAAATTGATACGAATTTTTGAATGGTAGCTACAGCTGATATCTGACAGATGGCTATCGTTATTGCAAACAACCCAAAGCACTTTGGGTATGATTGCTCATGTTGTTTGGCAAATGTTTGCGAGAACAAGGAACAAGCACATTCTAAGGCACGAAAACAAGCCCAATTTATCGATGCTCGAAACTGTTTAATTCCACCAATTGAAGCCAGCACGCACGAGCTCGTTCAATTTCTCCTTTTAGGTAGATGATGCTCGCTGCTGTGAAGTAAATCATAATGAGCCGTCTTTAAGTACTGTGATGATGTGTACTGGCAAAAGCGAAACTTGGCAAAATAGAAGAGAAGCATTTAAGTTGAAGCAATATTAAATTTGATCAATTCAAACAGTGCACAGTACTTCTAATTAAGTTCCAACAGTAGCAGCAGTGCGCTCCGGCTATGATCGGTTTCCTATATACATTGTTTCTATCGGCAGGAGCCGGTTGGCGAAAACAATCGTGCGCCCGGTTCATTCAATTAATTAATCGTTTGTTTTACGAAAAGCACACTCTTCCTGGCCGGCCAGATGTCCCGAGGCGCTAATAGTGTTTTCTTACCGTTCGTTTGCTGTATTTTGTTGGTGCGGAGTATGATTTAGGCTCATTAGCGTAACGGGGCATTCGGACATTCGGGGTGGGCTGCTCTCTATTGACGCTCTGCGACCGCGGGGCAGTTTTGGTGAACCGGTGAATCTACTCCGTCCGACAGCAGGCCCAGCCAGGCGAACTGTGCGTTATGTAATAGACTTCGTATAGAGATGTATCTCGGCGAGGCATTGATAATCACACCTCATGCGCGCGTAACGCACGCAAATGCAAGCTCCTCCGGTGCAAGGTGTGCATGGAGTGCGATTTTGGAGGGAGGTTTATTACGCTATCGGATGGTGTGTTGTTTTTGGTTAATCCCGTGCTATGGTCCCGCGGCCCAGGTTCCTCCGGACATTGATGGCGCAACCAGTGTTGAGGAAGTTGTCCTTTTTTCTACATTGTTTTGTGTTTTTTATTGACGTCTTCACCAAAAAGGTCTCTCAACGTCTTGCTGCTGAAGATCATAAACCACCTCCCACTATGCTAAGCTGTGTTAATGTGTGACGGGGTGTGGCGTCATCTATTAATGAGGACGGAATCACCGCCGCGCGAGCAAGTTGTGCGGATTCGCGCGAAGATTTGAGGGAAGCTGTTAAACTTTTTGACTGCCAACGATTATCTAACCTTTCGCCGGGGATTTGGGGGTAGGTCCTACAAACCCGGACGGTTTAGAGGAGCATCAGTTTTTCGGCAAAAGTTGGGCCGAACTTTGCGACCTGGTAATGCCTGGTAATGGTAATACCGGCAGGTGCCGTGGGAAATACTTTACAACTTTTGTCTTTTACCCGGGGTGCTTTTTGTTTTCACTTTTGGGACACGTAAATCCCGCCATTGATGGCGGTTACGGTGGAGGAAGTTTTTTTTTTCTCTGGGTGGTACATTTAGAATTAACAAACCACCTGTTGAGATAGCTCGGCGCATTGCATACCGGACTCACACATTGCTGACGATGGCATGTTTCCCATGAATTCGCACGTCGCATGTAATAAGGTGGCGAGTTTAACATTTCAGATATTAAATGTATTCATGGAACGTCAGTTGTTGCCGAACAGTTTGCCAGTTACGCCGAACCAGTCAAAGTTGAATCATCAGGTCGGACCATGCTTGACGCAATTGAATTTTAGCGTTGTGTCTCGCAGGTCTGGATTAATGGTTCTCGAATGGTGGTTGGAATTGCGTTGGACTCACTTCTGGGTGCACACATTTAGCCACCGTACTATTGTGCTGGCAGCAGTTTTGCGCAGCAAAATTTGTTCCACATTGTGATTCTATTATGGGAAAAAGGTTCGTTTTGTTTGCTCCAAAACCATAACTATTACAGCAATCTGTGGCATCAAAAGAGTTGTGCCATTGGGCCATCGATTTAGCCATCGTATACGGAAATACGGTGGTGTACAAGGAGCTTCGGTTACAATACAGATTACAGCTGGTGACGAAAAGCCTTCAATTCGATGTGGAGCAATGGCTCATTTACAGTACCATAATATTCTGATCAATTATCGATTCAACTAGCGTTACCGAGTCGACAACAGACACCATTTATCTGGGTAACGAGGAAAAAAACGGAAAAAAACACAATTGACATGAAAAATTTACCCATTGATTTAATTGTCCAACAGGGACAACATACTGTGAGGTTACCGATTGGCAGTGAAATAGGGTTGAAACTCGGTAAAAGGCTTCACAGGTTGCGGGTTGACCTTGGCTGTTGGATGTCCGGCATTACTGGACGTACTAATTCCACGTGACAGGGATTGGATATTTAAATTTGTTCCTGTTCCCGTGTGTTGCTAGGAACTCTAGGATAAAGCTGTAGTAGAAGTCAGGAGCGGTGAGTTCCAACCAAGTTCAAGCAATGCCCGTGTGCAGGACGGTAAATTCTCGGTCGGAAATGGTGCTCGGTTCGTGTTCGCTTGGGGTAATAAATTTTACGTACTAATTACGACAATGGTGTCGATAGCATCGACGCTTGGTCCGTTGCTGATAGTAACGGGCAGCAGTGCCACGTGAGCGTGAGCTGGTCAAAACCCCGTTGCTGATAGTAACGGGCAGCAGTGCCACGTGAGCGTGAGCTGGTCAAAACCCTCCTACACATACATTCTGCATGATAGTGTTGTTTGGTGGCTTAATATGAGAAATTGATAGCGCGGGGAGAGTAACGCCCGGGAGTGAGGGAAGGAAACAGTACATCAAAATTGAATTTCCTTGATTGTAATGTTGGATTAGATGCGGAAATCAATAGCACTAAGCATCGATGTGAGCCCCCTGCATCAGATAATGTCTGTTTTTAATTACAGATTTCGATAGCCGAACAGGAACAGAAATCCTGCTTTGGGGGTTTGTATTGATTGGGGCTTAATCTGGGCATTTACGTGGGATATGGCATGTACCTGATATGGTGTGACATATCTACGTTATCGGGAATCGTTGGGAGACCATGAATAAGACTACTTCAACAATTCATTATGGTGAATTGCTGTAGGTTATGTCAGTTAATGTAGACGTTCCAAGGCAGTTCCGGATTTGATCAAACAAATGAAATTTTAAAGCTTCTATTTGATTTGCTTCTATTTAGGCAATTCTGTACTGCTTAAATCGATGTCATGTATCAAAAAGGTGCATGCGAATGTCCGGAGCAATCTTTCATTCAAAGATTCCTGAGCTGGGTCTGCATTTGAGCCATTGCACCACATCTAATTGAAGGCTTTTCGTCACATGCTGTAATCTGTATTGTACCCGAAGCTCCTTGTACACCACCGTATTTCCGTATACGATGGCTAAATCGATGCTCCAATGGTACAACTCTTTTGATGCCACAGATTGCTGTAATAGTTATGGTTTTGGAGCAAACAAAACGAACATTTTCCCACAATAGAATCACAATGTGGAACAAATTTTGCTGCGCAAAACTGCTCCCGGCACAATAGTTCGGTGGCTAAATGTGTGCACCCAGAAGTGAGTCCAACGCAATTCCAACCACCATTCGAGAACCATTAATCCAGACCTGCGAGACACAAAGCTAAAATTCAATTGCGTCAAGCATGGTCCGACCTGATGATTCAGCTTTGACTGGTTCGGCGTAACTGGCAAACTGTTCGGCAACAACCGACGTTCCATGAATACATTTAATATCTGGAATGTTAAACTCGCCACCTTATTACATGCGACGTGCGAATTCATGGGAAACATGCCATCGTCAGCAATGTGTGAGTCCGGTATGCAATGCGCCGAGCTATCTCAACAGGTGGTTTGTTAATTCTAAATGTACCACCCAGAGAAAAATAACAAACTTCCTCCACCGTAACCGCCATCAATGGCGGGATTTACGTGTCCCAAAAGTGAAAACAAAAAGCACCCCGGGTAAAAGACAAAAGTTGTAAAGTATTTCCCACGGCACCTGCCGGTATTACCATTACCAGGCATTACCAGGTCGCAAAGTTCGGCCCAACTTTTGCCGAAAAACTGATGCTCCTCTAAACCGTCCGGGTTTGTAGGACCTACCCCCAAATCCCCGGCGAAAGGTTAGATAATCGTTGGCAGTCAAAAAGTTTAACAGCTTCCCTCAAATCTTCGCGCGAATCCGCACAACTTGCTCGCGCGGCGGTGATTCCGTCCTCATTAATAGATGACGCCACACCCCGTCACACATTAACACAGCTTAGCATAGTGGGAGGTGGTTTATGATCTTCAGCAGCAAGACGATGAAAGACCTTTTCGGTGAATACGTCAATAAAAACACAAAACAATGTAGAAAAAAGGACAACTTCCTCAACACTGGTTGCGCCATCAATGTCCGGAGGAACCTGGGCCGCGGGACCATAGCACGGGATTAACCAAAAACAACACACCATCCGATAGCGTAATAAACCTCCCTCCAAAATCGCACTCCATGCACACCTTGCACCGGAGGAGCTTGCATTTGCGTGCGTTACGCGCGCATGAGGTGTGATTATCAATGCCTCGCCGAGATACATCTCTATACGAAGTCTATTACATAACGCACAGTTCGCCTGTTTGGGCCTGCTGTCGGCCGGAGTAGATTCACCGGTTCACCAAAACTGCCCCGCGGCCACAGAGCGTCAATAGAGAGCAGCCCACCCCGAATGTCCGAATGCCCCGTTACGCTAATGAGCCTAAATCATACTCCGCTCCAACAAAATACAGCAAACGAACGGTAAGAAAACACTATTAGCGCCTCGGGACATCTGGCCGGCCAGGAAGAGTGTGCTTTTCGTAAAACAAACGATTAATTAATTGAATGAACCGGGCGCACGATTGTTTTCGCCAACCGGCTCCTGCCGATAGAAACAATGTATATAGGAAACCGATCATAGCCGGAGCGCACTGCTGCTACTGTTGGAACTTAATTAGAAGTACTGTGCACTGTTTGAATTGATCAAATTTAATA
>KZ061573.1:522143-552258 GCA_002091835.1 Anopheles maculatus | reverse complement strand
ATTCCTGAGCTGGGTCTGCATTTGAGCCATGCATAATTGCTTGCACTTTTTATTAGGATCTTAACATCTCTACAGCAGCGTTACACTCAATCAAATTTAAACGCACAACATCGTTAATAACTGCTGATAGCAGCAAAAAAAAAACAAACCACAACCCACACATTAGGAAAAAAAACTTCAACTTAAAGATTTTATATCACACAAAAAAAGCAACAAATTTCTCCACGGCCTACACAAGCTCCGTGCGCGCGACTAATGCACTCTCTGCACAAACGATTCATTGTTGTTCCTTACGACAATGGTGTCGATAGCATCGACGCATGGCCCGTTGCTGATAGTAACGGGCAGCAGTGCCACGTGAGCGTGAGCTGGTCAAAACCCTCCTACACATACATTCTGCATGATAGTGTTGTTTGGTGGCTTAATATGAGAAATTGATAGCGCGGGGAGAGTAACGCCCGGGAGTGAGGGAAGGAAACAGTACATCAAAATTGAATTTCCTTGATTGTAATGTTGGATTAGATGCGGAAATCAATAGCACTAAGCATCGATGTGAGCCCCCTGCATCAGATAATGTCTGTTTTTAATTACAGATTTCGATAGCCGAACAGGAACAGAAATCCTGCTTTGGGGGTTTGTATTGATTGGGGCTTAATCTGGGCATTTACGTGGGATATGGCATGTACCTGATATGGTGTGACATATCTACGTTATCGGGAATCGTTGGGAGACCATGAATAAGACTACTTCAACAATTCATTATGGTGAATTGCTGTAGGTTATGTCAGTTAATGTAGACGTTCCAAGGCAGTTCCGGATTTGATCAAACAAATGAAATTTTAAAGCTTCTATTTGATTTGCTTCTATTTAGGCAATTCTGTACTGCTTAAATCGATGTCATGTATCAAAAAGGTGCATGCGAATGTCCGGAGCAATCTTTCATTCAAAGATTCCTGAGCTGGGTCTGCATTTGAGCCATGCATAATTGCTTGCACTTTTTATTAGGATCTTAACATCTCTACAGCAGCGTTACACTCAATCAAATTTAAACGCACAACATCGTTAATAACTGCTGATAGCAGCAAAAAAAAAACAAACCACAACCCACACATTAGGAAAAAAAACTTCAACTTAAAGATTTTATATCACACAAAAAAAGCAACAAATTTCTCCACGGCCTACACAAGCTCCGTGCGCGCGACTAATGCACTCTCTGCACAAACGATTCATTGTTGTTCCGATTCATTTCCAAACGATTATCATTTGAATGCATTTGCGGAGCGTGCGTTTTTGTGTGCATATGCACGGTGCAAGTGCGTTGTCTTTATTAAGTTGTTTCATCGTATCGATGAACGCCGACCGCGCGATAAGTTGTCCGATATCATTGACGAACGCCGGGAATGTGAGGCGAGCTCATTTAACTGCTCTGCTGAACGGAATAAGTGGCCCGGTAGCTTTCGTTGCGAAGTGATGTTGTCAGTTCAGACAGGTCGTCACCGTGAGATATGCAAAAATGTACAGATTATTTCAACATGCATCTCCTTCCAGTATTATGTTCGGGATTTACATTTACAATAGCTTATTGAATCGCTTTTTTTGCGAAGTTTCTATTTTTATTTAATTTAATCCGCTTGAACACCATCATTTCCCTATGAGCGGCTCGACCGTGTCTGTTTGTGTCTGATGCCCTCTGTACCGGTGAACTAGAAACCTATTTTTTTTCAGAAACCAGCATGTGTCCCAAGCCGTCTGCCCACGCTGAACCGAATAAGTGGCCCGGGAGCTTTCGTTGCGAAGTGATGTTGTCAGTTCAGACAGGTCGTCACCGTGAGATATGCAAAAATGTACAGATTATTTCAACATGCATCTCCTTCCAGTATTATGTTCGGGATTTACATTTACAGTAGCTTATTGAATCGCTTTTTTTTGCGAAGTTTCTATTTTTATTTAATTTAATCCGCTTGAACACCATCATTTCCCTATGAGCGGCTCGACCGTGTCTGTTTGTGTCTGATGCCCTCTGTACCGGTGAACTAGAAACCTATTTTTTTTCAGAAACCAGCATGTGTCCCAAGCCGTCTGCCCACCCGTGTCTGGAATAGGGAAAGTGAATGGGGTCTACGGGAACCTGCTTCTACTCGGGCCTTTTGCAATGAGTGTTTTTTTTTGTTGCATTTCCAGTATTTCCTCGCATAATTGCTGTAAGGGGGTTAAAAACCATCCAACATATACAATGGATTCTTCACTTCATCGCTAAGCTTTGCGTACAGTAACAGCACCAAAAAAAAAATACACACACAAAGTAAGGTTTCGTGCGTCAACGGACGGACGAGCAAAAATTAACAGCGAAAACTGATGCCAGCACGCACTGCCTCGCACCACACCGTCAGCTTGCGGACTGGTGCGACGGCATTCAAGTGGAACGTTCTACCCTGACAGCATAGGTGCCCTCACGTCCACACACACACCCCCCAGGCCTCTCTACTGGAGGAAAAATGTGGACTTACGGTTTCGCTTTTCGTTGCAATGGGGGAAAAAGAACGCATGCTATTTTATACCGGCTTAGCTATTTAGCTAGTTTTTCACGCACTTGTTGTTCTGGGCGGGTGTAATGGTTTTAAAACTGAAGTAGAGCATGATGGAGTTGGTGGAGAATAGGTGTGTGTAGGTTTTGAAAACGAGAGTTTCTATTGTTTTCCGTCACGGGAAAATATTCTTTTGGAATACACTCTAAAATGGTTGTAGCAGGACATAGTTCTCTCAATATTTAATACATACGTTTGGATCTTCCAGTTTCTGCACAGATATGATGTTAATACTGGAGAAAAGTACATGAAAAACCTCTACAAGAAAAGTCAAAGTTTGTGATGTTGCGAGGACTGACCTTTAATTATGTTAATTAATTTCTTTAACTCGCGAAAAGGTTATTCCTGAGCTGGGTCTGCATTTGAGCCATGCATAATTGCTTGCACTTTTTATTAGGATCTTAACATCTCTACAGCAGCGTTACACTCAATCAAATTTAAACGCACAACATCGTTAATAACTGCTGATAGCAGCAAAAAAAAAACAAACCACAACCCACACATTAGGAAAAAAAACTTCAACTTAAAGATTTTATATCACACAAAAAAAGCAACAAATTTCTCCACGGCCTACACAAGCTCCGTGCGCGCGACTAATGCACTCTCTGCACAAACGATTCATTGTTGTTCCGATTCATTTCCAAACGATTATCATTTGAATGCATTTGCGGAGCGTGCGTTTTTGTGTGCATATGCACGGTGCAAGTGCGTTGTCTTTATTAAGTTGTTTCATCGTATCGATGAACGCCGACCGCGCGATAAGTTGTCCGATATCATTGACGAACGCCGGGAATGTGAGGCGAGCTCATTTAACTGCTCTGCTGAACGGAATAAGTGGCCCGGGAGCTTTCGTTGCGAAGTGATGTTGTCAGTTCAGACAGGTCGTCACCGTGAGATATGCAAAAATGTACAGATTATTTCAACATGCATCTCCTTCCAGTATTATGTTCGGGATTTACATTTACAGTAGCTTATTGAATCGCTTTTTTTTGCGAAGTTTCTATTTTTATTTAATTTAATCCGCTTGAACACCATCATTTCCCTATGAGCGGCTCGACCGTGTCTGTTTGTGTCTGATGCCCTCTGTACCGGTGAACTAGAAACCTATTTTTTTTCAGAAACCAGCATGTGTCCCAAGCCGTCTGCCCACCCGTGTCTGGAATAGGGAAAGTGAATGGGGTCTACGGGAACCTGCTTCTACTCGGGCCTTTTGCAATGAGTGTTTTTTTTTGTTGCATTTCCAGTATTTCCTCGCATAATTGCTGTAAGGGGGTTAAAAACCATCCAACATATACAATGGATTCTTCACTTCATCGCTAAGCTTTGCGTACAGTAACAGCACCAAAAAAAAAATACACACACAAAGTAAGGTTTCGTGCGTCAACGGACGGACGAGCAAAAATTAACAGCGAAAACTGATGCCAGCACGCACTGCCTCGCACCACACCGTCAGCTTGCGGACTGGTGCGACGGCATTCAAGTGGAACGTTCTACCCTGACAGCATAGGTGCCCTCACGTCCACACACACACCCCCCAGGCCTCTCTACTGGAGGAAAAATGTGGACTTACGGTTTCGCTTTTCGTTGCAATGGGGGAAAAAGAACGCATGCTATTTTATACCGGCTTAGCTATTTAGCTAGTTTTTCACGCACTTGTTGTTCTGGGCGGGTGTAATGGTTTTAAAACTGAAGTAGAGCATGATGGAGTTGGTGGAGAATAGGTGTGTGTAGGTTTTGAAAACGAGAGTTTCTATTGTTTTCCGTCACGGGAAAATATTCTTTTGGAATACACTCTAAAATGGTTGTAGCAGGACATAGTTCTCTCAATATTTAATACATACGTTTGGATCTTCCAGTTTCTGCACAGATATGATGTTAATACTGGAGAAAAGTACATGAAAAACCTCTACAAGAAAAGTCAAAGTTTGTGATGTTGCGAGGACTGACCTTTAATTATGTTAATTAATTTCTTTAACTCACTAGAAGGTTTTCATTGGGGAAACATTGGTGATTTTCTGAATCACCAAGGAACTATTGACAATAATGACGAATGTAATGATAATGATATTCCAGGAACATCCTGAATAGAGTTCCTGTAACTGATGCCAAAATCCCAAGTTGTAAGAAAATCTGGATTTTCTAATAATAGTATATACAAAGTCATCGTGATTCTACGATTACTATTGAACTCAGGAAGAATCCCAACATTCCCAGTAGAAATAGATGCCCTTTGCACCACAGGTGTGGAAGTCTGCAATCTGCATCAAATTTACATTTGATAACTTCGTCTCTCGCCCATTTTTTCTCCATCAATGTGTGTTTTGCGTATGTGTTGCTGTGTGTTGTGCAGCGTGTTATCTAAATTCAACTAAATATGTTCATTTAGTGGATGAAATTGCGTAGACACCGGGTTTGGCAAAAACTTCGCCATTAGACTTCGCGTAACTGGTATTGGGTTGGCTGGGAGAAATCAAGTCAAATAAATTTGTTTCTATTATCTCGTTATGTAGATTTTATGCGCCGTCACTTATACGCTACCGTGATGCGGTTGTGTGTGCGGGCGCATGGTATTGACGCAGGCTAGCGAACGTTTAGCACGGGAAAACGGGTCTTTGTAATACTACTTGAGCTGTTCGGGTGGTGGATGGGTGAAGGGGCTCGCCTTTCCCACACCCACGGTTATGATGCGGGATGCGAACGTCTGATATGCTGAACGCCACTACTACCAACAGCCCCAAGCTGCGTATGGAAAACGAACCACTTATGCGCGGTGCCTATTATGCTCACTCATTTTCGAGCTCATTTTCGTAGCTCGTGTGTGTGGTGGCTTTTTCTCCATGGGTCGGGGCGTTATTTTTCTTTGATAATAGTTTTCTTTTTCGCAAAGTTTAAAGAGAAGAAGGGCACAAGATGCGTGTGCAACAAGTGTGCCGGTAGAAAGTGGAACCCTCACTGGGTGGAAGTATTTGCATAATGCAGTCGGTGTGGATGATGATGCTTCACAGAGACACACACACACACACACTTTGCAAAACCTCATTTTCCGATATGTGTCCTCTAGAGCGGGTTAAAAATCTAGTAGAATTGGTGTTGGTACATGTTGCAGGGGTTTTCCGACAGTGATAGGAGTTCGCTCTACGCAAGGGAAATTGGTGAAGTTGGTGAAAATTTAACGTGATGGAAATATGTTGATCGGGTCAGGTGAAGCAATTTTCCTAACTTGCTGCTCGTAAGCTCAACACACTGCCCGAAAGTTGATCCGCTTGCACGTTAGTTGGTCGCGCTGCGGAGGTCGAGAAATTATCTAGCCGGATGCTATCACGCTTGCAACAGCTTAATTCGCAGTGCCGCAGATTAATTAGAGGTAACTAGCTTTTAGGTGTTGAAAGAGAGTGGTCTACCAAACCATGAAATGATGCAATTTCGCTGTGTATCGCTCGTCTATCTTTGGCGCAGGAAATGGTTTGTGTAGTTTATGGGTTTGAAATTAAAATTTGAAGCTCTGTTGACTATTGGCAAAGAGTGTTGGCGAGCTGGTGCTTTTAATATTTAATATTTGGATTAATTTAAAACTGAGAAATAACTCATAGTTTTGTAGGCCAGGTATGTCATACCATAAGTTCCTTTTGCTTATATGTTTTTAAACGCAGGTCTTCCATATCCCGCAGTACTAAATTGAGAAAACTATTGATGACGAATTCGTTATTCATACCTGATTGTGTCGTTAGAGTTGTTGCTCAATCTCACTAGTGCATCTTATAATAAAAGTCTTTAAAATATGTGTAAAAAAGAATTGTTAAAAAATGTTTTGATACGTCGAATAGAACCATTTACTACGAGCAAGAAGGAATAGAACATGTGCTATGTTGACATACAGCCACACAAACGCACTCAGGCTGGGAATCGCGGTTGATCCTATTAGATTACACACTGTCTGGCGACCGGGCTACATTCCAAAATCCAACGGAAAGGACAGTATGCAAAAGCAAGTCACAGCAAAAACCGGGCTAACCATGTACAGTCAACGTGCACGGTCTCGTGCAGTCAAAGTCGACACTTGGCAGCGCATATGTCTCTCGCGGCTTAAGCCGTTTATCCTTTTGGCCTGGCAGTCAGGTGCGTTCTAGCAACACCACCACCTGCCAGGGGGATTGTGTTACACAGAGTACGCTAGTGGCGAACAGTTGGCCGTGGACAGTTGACGTTGACTAACGCAGGCATTCGCCTTCTTGGCTTTCTTCACAGGAATATGGCATACAATGGACTGTCGCAGCATGTGGACTTCAGCAGGCTGCCGAGCCCGAACGAGCGGTTCGAGCTGCTGGACTTGATCGGCGAAGGTACCTACGGTGAGGTCTACAGCGCGAAGGACAAACACACCGGACGCAAGTATGCGGTCAAGGTAAGTCGTCGTGAAACGTGAAAAGTGGTGTGCAGTGATGAGATGTGATGAGCATTTCCAAAACTATGCTTCATAGCAAAAACATTGCGCGAATTAGAAAAGTGTGACAAAAAGTGGCTAATGGTTTGTGTTGATATCCTTATACGGTGTAATTACGATCTCGATTAATTCATGGTGCTCCGAGACACCTAGCTAATGAACTGTAGGACGTAACACTCGATTACGCGATTCGTTGTGGATGGTTTTCAAATCCGCGTCGACCCTTAACGTGTTTGAACTAACAAAAACCCGCTAAAACACAACCGTGGACATTGTCTTAGACCTGCAAGAGTGCAGCTAAAGTGGTTGGTCGTTTATTGATCTGCTGCATACCTCACATAGGATCGTTTTGACGTAATTATACATCCAGGCGTGTCTAGAGAGAGTGAGAGAGGGTGCATGCAGTTTTTTGTTCCATTGCGACTTCCGTAGATCCGTTCATGTTTCATGCGTGCGGAAGGTCTAAGGCCTTGTTTTTCCCTCGCAAGAGCAGCCCATTGCACCAAACCAGAAGAGAGGTGGTCGCACTGTGAACATTGGCATTACATGATGATGTTGGCCCTTTCGGTGGGACTTTTTGCATACGCTTGTTCCGAATCGGTGTTGTTGTGTTGTGGCGTCTGTGAACGAGCGGCGGGAAGCAAACGGAAAGCAATCAACACTCGGCGATCATGTGTGTGCTGCCTACGCCGTTTTTCGGAAGAGTTCCGGACCCGGGCACCATATCACAAAACAATGGCCGCAGACGGGGGATGTAAAACATCTTACGCACGTTGTTTTTTTTTTTACAACATGCGGCGTATGTTTAAACGGTTCTGTTGTTGTGAGTGAGTGTGGTTGTATGTTTTGTATCTGTTTTGGTTGGTTTGCTTTTCATCTTCACTTTAACATGCTTGGCAACAGCCTCTAATCGGAAGTGTGATGGACGAGTAGGATTAGACGTGAAATCGAGATTTTTTGTCGATATGTGAAGGAGGTGCACCGTTTTGCGTGTAAAAGGTAGTATGCATAGTTGTGTTTGGCTGGGAATTGATTTTGTGTGTGTGTTATTCTGGGTGTGTGAGACCCTTCAAGGGTTTTGGGAAGCCTTTGAAATGAGTTATGTGTAAAAATAGGTTTTTTTGCCTAGGATAAATTAAAACACGCGTGACGGACGTAGAGGTGTCGTGGCTTACGAAAACACGTGAGGCGCACGTTGCCAATCAGGTCTATGTATGCTCATGCTCTATGTCTTGTTTTTAGAAATAAATTGAACAAATTGAAAATCAACAACTGATTTGCCAAGAGAAAAATAATTGCTAAACTTAGCCTTTCAAGCGAAACTTTGTAAATGAGCAATTGAGGTCACGAATTATGGATATTCCACTGTTAAAGCGATTGTAGAGCTGATACCGAAACGTCTATTGCTGATATATCTACAAATATATTATTTTGAACGAAGATTTTTTAAGTGATCTTCTACTATCAAATTCCTTATTAACCTGCTCAGCCACAACTCTGAAAATTGGAGTCGTTAGCAAGTTAAGAAATATATTTAATTTTCGCATGTTAAAAATAGAACTTAATTCTTGCAGCACTATACACTGATATAAATGTACACTCTCACAATGATTAGAAGTTACCGTAAAGTTAATTTAATTTATTTTTCCTGATACGTGAAAGTTCCACAGTCGCTTTCCATATATCACCAACCATCAAATGCTCCGTATTTTGCATTGTCAGAAGATTCACATTCAATCAGATGAAACTTGCTATATAAGCAAACCCAGCTAGCAGTCAGCCGTACGTGCACAGACCTTGCAAGGCCAGCATCAAATTTCCGAAAGGTTCAATTAGATCCAATCTTCTCATTATCGCCATCAGTATTACTATGATTATACTCTCTCGCGCCGGCAAAGAGCAGGCTTGGACGGCTGTGATCAATTCGATTTTTTCCTTCTTTCTTGAACAAAAAAGCAAGCGCATAAAAGGGTGATTTTACTGTTGGAGCTCCAACCATCATCAGTTAGTTTAATTTCCATCTCGAGTGTGCGTAAAACCGGTTTCACTAAATTATCCGTACGGGTTTGTAATGCAGGCGGAAGATCTCATCGTGATGTGTGTGTGTGTGCTTCTTATTTCTAAATCTTTAATCAATTTCCATTCTTTCCTGTTTTTTGCACGCACAGATTTTGGAGAGCATTGCCGATAACATCGAAGAGATCGAGGAGGAATATCTGGTGCTGCGCGATCTCTCGAAGCATCCCAACATTCCCGACTTTGCCGGGCTGTTCCTGAAGCGTGGCACCACCGTCGAGGATGACCAGCTGTGGTTCGTGCTGGAGGTAAGCGGTTAAGCCCAACGATTTCCCATGCCCGGTGACTACGGCTGTTCCGGAGGCGTCAAGCGAACGTGCCAGATCATAGGTTGCCGTTTTAGCTGGTTCCACCGTGCCTAGCAAAGCGCAACAGGACGGGGACGGCTGGTGGTCGTCGTATTGGGATCAGTGGTGTGTTGTCACTGTACGCGAGGCCGTGACCGAGAAATTGTTGCTCCGTGTGGAGGGCCAAAATGAGAGAAAATTATGATGTTTGGATGCTAATGTGTGGGCTCCGTGTGGGGTAAAAGTACGACGTCGCTTGAAACGGATGAAAGTCGTCATGTAGTGTCGGCACGAATGGAGGAACGGAGAAGGAGAAGTAATGGGGGGGCACAAAACGCAGAAAGAGAAGGGAGTGAAGTTTTTGAAACGGCCAAACCTAAGTGTGTGCAGTAGGTCCGACGGTCGTTGGCATCGGTGTTTTACCCGGTGACCATGAACTTCCGCCACGGATGTGTTGTTGATGGTCGCCCGCGCGCGTAGATCGGAAGTGTCGGATATTATTCATCAGGTGGTTAAAAGATTTCATTATCAGGCAAGATGTCGGACAAGCGATGGTTGGGTGCCTACTGTGCCACCGCCAGGGAGGGAAAGCGATGTATTTCGTGCCCAAAGTAACCATTTAATGTCAGAAACAGGAAAGATTGGGCTGCTGCGTACTGACGGCGCAAAAGCGAAAATAGAAACATAGACATGCAGTGGTAGTAGGGTGTGTAGCAGCGAGAGAGAGAGCGACCGTAAGACGCTAGTGAGTGTCGGCTTGATAGTGTGTCGAGATAAGGCGGCGGAGAAGGAGAAGGGGTGGGGCGTGAAGGGAAATTATGCATCTCGGCCAATATGGGTGAACATGTTTGGTGCAGTGTTCCGTTTTGCTTGTTCCGTGCGACGGTTCGAGAAGTAATAATAACAAATAGAGAGGAGAAAAAAACATGGCTCCGATTTTCGGAAGCCGAGCAAGGTTCAGTCAGGTTCAGCCGGTCAGTCGATGAAAAGCGATTCTGCGTGGTGGATGGTGGATGGACTTAACCGAGCCGGGTGTGCGTGTGTGTAGAGGACCGTGTCCGTTGGTGACTTGATGCAGCAACGTGCAGCACGTGGTGGTGAATACAGTGTGTGGGACATTGAGCAATTGAACCGGGGGTGCCATAATTTACGGTCACCGATACCGGAGTGCAACGGACTTGTCCCACCGAGCAGGGTGACTAATTGCTTTACGACAGTGCGTGGGGTACGCCAGTGTTACACGGGACTATGATAGTGATTGTAATAATAATACGGAAGGTACAGGATGAACCTATGCAACCTGACGATAAAACGACTTGCGAACGATTCGATTCGATGACAAAGGCCGAAACGATGAATACATTGGTGGGTGTAATACGGAAGTGTAGCTACTATATTCGGGTGGTGAAGTGTTTTTGATCAACTGGAGAGATAGTTTTTAAATTTACGACTCACTTTAAGACAACTTTCGATGTGCGGATGGATAGCATGGAGTTTGGAGGGCAACATTTGACGGTGTAGTTTACAAGTTTCAATCATAAACAAACTTTGCCATAAATGTACCATAATATTGTCCTGTTGTAAAACAGAGCAACATGACTTTCTTCGCAGCAAAAGTGAAGACATGGTTTTAATTTATAGCAGACCATGTTGGTACGAGACCGACAAAATGTGATGTTCCCTTCGAGTGAAACAAGGTCAAGTTTCGGCTAGCAAATCCAAGGTGTTAAATCGCAAACACAGTGATCGTTTTATAGCATCCAGTCCTTAACAAACGGCTTCTTCGGGAGCTTGCAATCGTTTCACTTTCCTTGTTTTTTGGCAAGATACGACCGGGCAAAAGAGAGTGTCTGGTTGTCGCACGGTTTTTTTTTGTCAACCTTGAAACAATTTCAACTCCTAACCCTGACGGAGTCTGGTCGGAACCTCCTCTGCCAGTCCCAAAACATCCATGCGCCGGTTCCAACGGTTGCCACCTAGGGCAATCGAAAAACCTAAGATCGAAAGCGATGGTTTGCGAGCTACGAGTACTTTCGTTTTCGGGCGCTGTATTTGGCATCGCCCGTTGGTGCCATTTGGTGGGCACCTTTTTCGGCTTTTGGAAGTTATCTCGCGCACTTCATCTGCCGGCGTTTTCACCGTCTTTTAGACGAGCGCACCACGTACGCGACGGGCACGAGAAAGAAAGTTCAAATTAAAGCAACACTTTTGTCGACGGGGAACGATATTGTATTAGCAGAGGAGGTTTGCTTTGGCATCTCTCGTGCATCATCGGGTCTTTTACCGATGGATGGATGCTTTTTGTTGTTAGTTAGGTTAGCGCGCTTACGGAGGAACCTCATGCGCAGCGTGCGAAATTTGAGACGCTTATTTTACTTTTGCGTTAAGCTATATTTGGCAAGCGTCCATGGTGCGTCCCCGTTCTTTTGTTGCGTTGAGGCTTCTTAATCCTTTCATCTCGGACTCTGTTATATCTCCAGGGTTAGTTTAATGACAAGACGAGTGGTGGTTTAAAGTTCATCGATTAACAAGTTCCGTTAAGACGGTTTCTGGGCCACGGCAGGCTCTATAAAGCCCACAGCAGAATGGTGTGTTTGGAAGAGTTGGACAACATGGAGGACGGAATGGTAAGAGATGAATCGAAGCCGCACGTATAAAAATGAAACTGATATCCGCCTGTCCGTGCGCTCCCCAATAAAAAGATTGAAACAAAATGAACTACGCACCACAGCGCGAAGTTATGTTTGAAAGTGGAAGTGACAAGGCATGTTTTGTGGAACAGGTCTTACGTTCGAAACGAAGATTTGTTCTTTTAAAGCACCACCGGTTTTGAGTGAAAAATGAACCAAATCACCTCATTTCTCTTCAGTCGTATCACGTTGTGTTCAACACACCTGAAATATTTGAGGTGCATTTGTGTCTGTCCACAAAGTGGTTCATTTATTGTCGCCCCAAAGATTACTTTTGGACAGGACGCTTTCACCCAAAGCCCCATTAGGTTGGTTTTGATTGAACGTGTTGGAACAGTGGTCGATTAAAAGATAAATAAATAAGTAGGATGTCTCACAACAGTAATCCTAACGAATCGTTTTTAAGCAATGCATTTGTAAGACTAACGGTATCTTGCTTTCCCGTGTAGCCGTTACGATATGTCGGGGTGGAAACAGATTTCTCTACAGATTAATATACACTATCATGGATTTCTCCAACTAAGTTGCTACTGATAACAACCGATTAATCGATTTAATTTAGCTACAAACAATGTGTGTAAACAAGTGCAGAAAACTTTCGTGGTCAAGATGAGTCACATTAATTTGCAGGCATTTTCGCCAAATTTTCTACAACTGTCGCTCGATTAAATGCCGGAAAGGATGTGCAAAGGAAGAAGCGACTAATTTTACGGTTTCAATAGCGGCGAATTGGAGCGAGATACAAAGGCTTGCGAGTCAGTAGCACTAGCCCATAGCCCCTTAGCGTTTATTTCCTTGTTGACATAACTTATTGCATACCCACCCGGTGTAGTGCGTGCGATGATTGTTGAGGTGAAGCCCATCTGGTTTGAGATCCAATTGGTCGGTCGCATGACGTGGAGTACGGACAAGATAGTGTGCAATAAATTTCCTACCCTTTCCCACGCGTTGTCACAAACTGTTGTGGGGAATTGGTAGCGGGCAGGATTACGGCTAGGACAACTTGGCGGTAAAGTCACTAAACAAACACCCCGTCCCGAAATGTGCAAAGTGTGGATATGATGGACGAGTTCGCATAACAGTCTTATACGGTCTATTATCTACTTCTCCCTTCCCGCAGCGATCTCGATTGCATCAGTAAACGTACTGATCGAGCGGCGGAAGCTTTCTGGATCTATATGAACGGACTTCGAATCGATGACCTACGACCATTGCTCTTTTCGGTCTGCTTCGTGGAATTTCCTATCGCAAAACAAGCAGAGAACCACTATTGTATGAAAATTAAAATGACCGTATCGAAGTAATAATGACATTATTATACCTAGGCAGTTCACTACGGTGGAACTACGTTGGTTGGCTTGGGGGGAGTTGAAGAAATGCACCGTAAATTTTCCCCAATTTCGCACGAATAACCGTTGCGCAACTTGTGTTGGGGCAGTGTGAAGTTTTGAGGGCGGAAAGTGACTCCGAACTGCAGCAAAGCTACCAGTAGCGTGACTAGCTGCCTCATACCAAATCAGTGCAGTAGAGTCATATATCGGACAGCGTTAAACCAAACTATTTCTCGTGCGGTAGCAAAATTAATTTTCCGCATGGGTTGTTATGCTTCCTCATAAGCATTCGTTGGACGCTTGAGTACAATTTATCTGACGCTTTTCTGTTTTTCTGTTTTTTTTACTGACAACATTCTTCCAGCTATGCACCGGAGGCTCCGTAACGGATCTGGTTCAAGGTCTGCGCAGTCGTGGAGCACGTCTATCCAACAATCAGATCGCGTACATACTGAGGGAAACGGTGCAGGCGCTAGTGTTTCTGCACGAAAATCACTGCATGCATCGGGACATAAAGGGACACAATATACTGCTGACCGAGACGGGCCATGTGAAGCTGGTGGACTTTGGCGTAAGCTCGCATCTTGCTGCGACCATGGCTCGGCGTAACACAAGCGTCGGCACACCGTACTGGATGGCACCAGAGGTGATCGCTTGTGAACAACAGCTAGACCAATCATACGATTCCCGGTGTGATGTGTGGTCGGTTGGTATTACGGCGATAGAGTTGGCCGAGGGTGATCCACCGCTTTGTGAGTTGCATCCGATGCGGGCTCTGTTTCAGATTCCTCGTAATCCCCCACCGAAGCTGTCCCATCCGGAGCAGTACTCGTCGATGCTGTCCGACTTTATCTCGGAGTGTCTTGTGAAGGATCTCGAGCAGCGTCCATTCTCCAAAGAGTTAGTTACGCACCCGTTCCTGAAGAGTGTGGGTCCTTATGTCGATCAAATACGACAAGACTTGCGATCGGAAATCGCTCGTCAGCGAGAGGATGGTAGGGCACCGAGTCAAGCCATTGCCACGACGAAGTACGGTAAGCTGAAATCGGACCGCAAATCAAAGCCACAGAAGATGTATATGGACGACTTGGCTGCGTTGGACGTTCTGACTGAGGATGCTATTGTGGAGCAGTTGCAGAAGCGCTACGAAACAAATCAGATCTACACCTACATAGGAGACATACTGATCGCGGTGAATCCATTCAGTCAGGTGGGACTGTATACGACACAGCATCAGCGCAAATATACCGGACAGGCGCGATCGGACAACCCACCACACATATTCGCCATAGCGGATGCTGCCCACCAAGCGCTTGTCCATCAGCGCCAAAACCAAGCGATCGTCATATCGGGCGAGAGTGGATCGGGCAAAACGGAGAGCGCCAACTTACTGCTCAAGCAGCTTGTCTACCTGGGCAAAGCGGTCACCAAGAATCTGGAGAGCGTATCCTGCAAGTCAATCCCATCATGGAAGCGTTCGGAAATGCTCGGACCGGAATCAATGCAAACAGCTCCCGGTTTGGCAAGTATCTGGAGCTGACAATGGCCCGAAGTGGTAAGGTGAATGGAGCGCGCATCTTCGTCTATCTTCTAGAGCAAAGTCGTGTGGTGAAACAGGCCGATGGGGAAGGAAATTTCCATGTGTTTTATTACATGTACGATGGTCTACAGGCGGAAGGTCGTCTAGAGGAGTATTATTTGCATCCATCGTACCGGAAGACACATCGTTATCTACAGGAAACGGCAACACTGCCAAAAACGAACGTGGATCGGTGGAAACAGCTGTTGGCAAGCTTCCGTGTGCTAGGCTTCAAGGACGATGAGGTGGATATGGTGAACCGTGTGTTGGCCGCCATATTGAACCTCGGTGACATTGAGTTCGGTGAGATGGATTCCAACGACAATACGGATAGTAGGGCCCGTGTGATAGATGTGGCTCCAATGCACCGTGTTTCAAAGCTGCTTGGCGTTGACTCGGCCGATCTGTTGGAAGCTCTCTCTTCGAACTCGGTCGTCACACGGGGTGAAACGATCACGCGACACAACAACGTAGCGGAAGCTTGTACGGCCCGTGACGCTATGGCGAAAGGACTGTATGGCCGATTGTTTGATTGGATGGTCAATCAGATCAATCTGCTGCTGGTTCACAACAGAAATAGCAACAGGTAGGTTCGAACGGGCGAATGTCATACCGATAAGGTTCCACAAGCTTGACATACTTTCAATTTAATTGCACATTCCAGCCCGGAACAGTTAGCAATTGGATTGTTGGATATTTTTGGATTCGAAAACTTCAGCAAGAATTCCTTCGAGCAACTGTGCATCAATATCGCGAACGAACAGATACAGTACTACTTCAATCAACACATTTTCACATGGGAGCAACAGGTAAGGTTCACGTTTAATGCTTTATCAATTATAGATGCAAATTTTGAATTGATGAAATGTAAATGAAACGCTGCAGGAATACATGGCAGAAGGAATACCGGTCGATTTGGTGGAGTTTGCTGATAATCGTCCCGTGTTGGACATGCTGTTGAGTCGACCACTGGGGCTTCTGGCACTGCTGGACGAGGAATCACGTTTTCCGCGCTCAACGGATCGTTCATTGATTGGTAAGATCATCGCAAGTTACGAATAAAATGATACTAATGTGTACACTCGGTTTGTTCAATCGACAGAAAAATTCCACAACAACGTGAAATCGAAGTTCTACCAGCGTCCCAAATCCGATGCCGTCTGCTTTGCCATTCACCACTTTGCCGGCCGGGTGGTTTATCAGGCGGACGGGTTCCTGGAAAAGAATCGGAACTTCCTCCCAGCCGAAATCATACAACTGATACGCCAAAGCCAGTACGACATGATACGCTTCCTGTTCCAGTGTCCCATCACGAAGACGGGCAACTTGTACTCGGCCATTCAAGATACTGGGTCGCGCCAGAACGTGCCCAGCTTCATCAAGGTGGACACAAAGGAGAAATTAAACTCACGAGGACTGGCATCGCAATCGAGAGCGCAGCAAACGGTGGCCACGTATTTCCGCTATTCGCTGATGGATCTGTTGCAAAAGATGGTTACCGGAACGCCCCAGTTTATACGGTGCATCAAACCGAACGAACAGAAAGCTGCGAAATCGTTTGATGCGACAAAGGTGTTGAAGCAGCTCCGATATACCGGTGTGCTGGAGACGATCCGGATTCGACAGCACGGGTTCAGCCATCGGTTTACGTTTGCTGACTTTTTGCGCAAGTAAGACATAAATATTAAATGTCACTTTGAAACAGTTTACATGAGGTTTGTGAAACTATTTGCAGGTACTGCTTCCTGGCGTACAGTTTCGAAGAACGTGTCGTATCCAATCGGGAGTCCTGTCGCTTGCTTTTAGTACGCCTAAAAATGGACGGATGGGCACTGGGAAAGTCGAAGGTGTTCCTCAAGTACTATCACGTGGAATATCTATCAAAGCTGTACGAGGAACATGTATGTGTCGTTAGGCGCGTTTGACACGATTCGCGTGTGGGCGATGTTTGATGATTGGGTCTTTTTGTTCTTGTTTAATTTTAGGTACGAAAGATAATTTTGGTGCAGGCTTGTGTAAGGCGCTGGCTCGCTAAGGCACAGTACAAGCGAGAGAAACAGCGCGTTGCGCTGAGTGCGGTCACGTTGCAGAAGCACGTCCGTGGATGGTTAACACGCCGTCGCATGCGGTTGCTGAAGGAGAAACAGGAACGAGAGCGAGAGCGTTTGGAACAGGAACGGCTCGAAAAGGAGCGGTTGGCAAAGGAGAAAAAGAACAACGGTATGAGCGCGTGATATATCTGCTTAAACGTAAGCGAATATTGTGTTTTATTAATCGGTCCGTATGTTTGGAATTTGCAGAGCAAAACAAGGCCAAACAGGCGCTGGCAAAGGCAAAGTTGATTCATCAGCTATCAAACCACCAGCTCGAAGCGAAACACGTCCACGAGAAGCGCAGTGTGGACATGAACAACAAGGAAAACGAGCGGGCCGCCATCGTCATCCAGAGCTACTATCGCGGGTACACCATCCGGAAGATGCGCATGACGCCGGAAATCGAAGCGAAAACCAAATACATTCTAGGAATCGCGAAGAACCGGGTGGAAGCGCAACGCATGATGCAGAAGGAGGGCTTCACGAAGGAGGACGCAGCGCGCATCATCCAACGCTACTACCGCACCCAGAAGAGCAAACACAACAGCAACAATCGCGATGCGATGGCGGCAGCCGTGGGAGCGGCGGTCTCTCGGAAAGGTCCAGCGCCCCAACCGCAGCCGAAACCGCTCACCACGAAGGACCAGCAGATGGATCTGATCGCGTTCTCGCAGAACGTGCACATGCTCAACCAGGAGGTGCACAAGAATCTGCGCGTGAACAAGGCGGGCGTACCGCTGGAAGCGATCGAGAAGCTGCCGAACGATTACCGACGGCCACCTGGGTTCGTGCTGGTGCCGGGACTGCTTGGTACCGTACCGGGCGGCGGTGACTGTGCGAAGTACAGCTCGCTGCGTAGCATGGACTGCGACCACGAGATGACAAAGGAATTAATTCAAAGGTAAAAGTCGGTCGGTCGGATGTGTGGTGGGACACCAAGCCAAGAATCAACTGAACATTCTCTTTCATGTATTTGTTTTGTGTGGTGCCGGCTGCCAAACGCAGAAGTCCACCGCCCGCAGCGGACTTTGACGACATCTCCCCGTGGGATATGCCGTTCTACGAGGTGGAACGCAACCTGCGCTCGCAAAGGTTGTTGCATATGTTTCTAATGCTTCTGCTAGCGTTTTCGTTGTGCAGTTGGTTTATGATCTGGATGTACGGCTGAGGGAAGAATGCGAGGGAATTGAGCGAAAGAGAAAGAGAGAGGGATAGAATGAAAGAGAGAATCCCTGTGAGTGAGTGTGCTGATAGTTGTGGTTCTTTCGAAATGTTGCTCACTGAATGGTTTAGCTCGGGCGTAGCTGTGTGGTATCGCGTACGTAGGATGCTAGAATGTTTGTTTTGATACATTGATACTGTTTGGTTTTAATCGTTGATCCTCTCCTGGTCGCCAGTTCCAAGCGAAAGTGTCTTTCCTTTAGAAAGTTCCTTAGTAAATCCCTTTTGTGTTGCTAACTGGGTAGTCAAAATTATTTGTCTTAGATTGAAAATTTCTAATTGGACTATTTCTTACAATACTCATCCTTTCAGGCAGCGAAATATGCAGCAACCGCCCCAGCGCATTGACATCAATCGGAACGACATCCTAGGCGACCGCAAGATGGAGCTAGGCGACCGTAAGCAGCAGCTCTCGAGCAACTGGCACCAGGCATTCCAAGCGACCGAAGGAACGCCGCAGGATAAGTTCAAGGGTCTCGCAAGGTAAATAATCGTCAAGGGATTCAGACGAATTTTCCAAGCTCTGGTACTAATGGGAGTTGATTAACAAACTTGAACTAACTTGTTGTTTATTCTCTGCTCAAAACCCATGCTGCTATAACAATTGCTCCAGGGCCCAACTGGGATTGATGAGCAAGATTGCCCAGTTTGATAGAAATAATAACAACTAATGATAAGGCACACTTTTTACAAAACACTTTCTGCACCGTTACTAATCTTTTTCTAACCAAATGTGTTTTCTTGTAACTAACCTTCTAATCGCCGTTTCCTGCAAAGTCCTCTTAAGAACAAGCGCGCACTTGCGACTAATGGTGACCTGCACGAGCCTGGTTTCGTTTCGAAGAATCATTCTTTTCTCTATAGTCAATAGAGGCTAGAGAGCACGATTCGCACAGGTAATATGATGTTAAAAGGTAGCATTTATCTCATCGTATTCTTTTTTATTCATGTTGGAAGGAGGAATCTGATATAAATGGTGGATGTCTTTAACATTTTCCAATCATTTTGTTTATTCATTCTCAAAATTGGTTATGTTTTATTGTGTTTCTAAGTCCTGTACTCATTCATGCAATGCTTTTGATGTGCACGTGTCCTTCGAAAGCATCCAATTACAACAAAATAATTACGTTCTTCTTTCCCAAAACTGCACTTCTCCAGATCTCCTCAAAATCAAAACGAGCCGGCCCATATTCGCAGCATTCCAGCGTTCAGCTATCTCAACCCGAACAATCAACAGATCCTACGCTACTCACCAAACCAACAGCGCGATTCATCCGGCGAACCGACAAATCCACCCCATCCGAGCCCGGTTCGCCAGTCGCCCGTCGAGCCGGCACGTGAAGCCTCAACGCCACCCTCCCGCCTCGGACTGCTCGGGCTGGGTGGTGGTGGTGCCAAGAAAGCGGCCAAGGCTGAACTGAAGGCACGCGAAAAAGAAAACAAGGAGCGTAAAAAGCGCGAAAAGAAAGCAAAGAAAGAAAAGGAAAAGGCCGCTGCTAATGGGCTTACACCGTCATCCACCTCATCGTCCGCCGGATCCGCCCTGTCGAGTGGCATATCTTCGGGGGAAAAGCAACGCAAGGAACCGGCCGGAAGGAAGAAACGGTCCGATAAATCGGCAAACGATTCGCAACCGGTAGTAGTAAGTCGGTTTGCTGGCGTGGACGACCAAACGCTTCATGAGTATCACCAGCAACAGCAGCAGCAGCAGCAGCAGCAACAAGTACCTCAGAAACGTTTGATTGAGCATCACGAGTATCAGAATATTTCGGAAGAAACAAAAATCGACAGCAAGAGCCCGGTGATGCGGATGTTTGGTGATACGAACTTCCTGGTAAACCATCGACGTAAGGCGGCGGAACAGAAGCAGCAACAACTTGCACAAATGCAGCAGGTGCAGCAACACCAGAAGCAGCAGTTGCAACAGAAAGCTCGTCAACATCAGCAGCAGCAGCAGCAGCAACAGCAACAGCAGCAACAACAACAGCATCACCACCAGCAACATCACCAACCAAGCAACGGAGGCAACGGTTGGCGTCAGTCGGAGCTAAACTGTGGTCAGGGCGTGTGTGAGCTGCTGAACGGTGTGTACCGGTTCAGCCCTCACGTTACCTCGTTCGCCCAGATGGATTCCAAGAGTGCTAGCAGCCTGTCGGACGATCGGTCCACACTGGACAAGGATTATCAAAACTTCAATGTTTCCAAGTACCTGAACATCGACGTCAAAGGTCCGCTGCACCATCAGCGCGAACGGGCACGGGACAGCGGTGTCCACGAGCGGGACGTTAGCTCGAACAGTTCCAGCCTGAGCACGGGCAGCAGCGGCATGAATTCGCTGAACTCGTTCGATTCCGTGGAGCAGGCTATCATCTTCCAGAAGGATCGTAATGCCGACTCGTACCTTGGCCCATTCAACTTCCGCCAGCTGCTACGACCGACCCAGGGTCCGACGGAATCACTCCGCAAGCGGAAGGGCATCAATCCACCGTCCCCACCGCCACCGCAGCGGGGCAAAAGTTAAGCGGAAAGCTGTTTTCCCTGTCCACACCGCCAGCATTGAGCTTGGGATCCGGTCGTGTCGTGCGAATTGCCTACATTTAGGCGCCTTTCGTAAAGAGCGTTAGTGAAATGCAACGAACCAAAGAAACACGCGGCGAAGAGCCCTATCGGAGGCGAAGGATTGGATCTTTTGTCGGGTGTGGGAGATCCCGGACATCCGGCTGCCTCGTTACTTTATACGGTAGTTAAGCGAAACGCCCAAAAAGGCACGAGTTACAATGTGTATGTTGCTACCGCTCCATCGACGCGTCACAAACCACGAAATCGTGTACGGATAATGCGGAGCAAAGTTTGACTTTCGATTTGTGGTACTGCCCGACAACGGTGAAGGAGGAATTTGCAATTTCTTGGCGGTCTAGACGACGACGGCGCGTCTACTTTTACCATAGTTTAAAGTCGACCGTAAATACTTCTACAATATTGTGTGGAAGCTTTGCTTCCAGGTGCGCATCGTACGCTGATGGCGCAATCCATCCATGTAAAGCAACAGTTTTCTTCACGCGATTTTGGCCCGCTGTAGAAGGTAATTTATTTATCGCACCACCGTTACCACCCGTTACACCTTGTTCGGTTCCTGTTTCCAGTCACTTTATACTTGTAAGAAAAGAATCCACCAAGATTAGGGACGCGTCGGGTGAACACGCTTCCATTTACGAGTAAGCAATTGGGGTACTATTCGGTAAAGAAAAACGAAAGGAGCGTGCAAAAACTCAATTGAGTAGAACTGGTTGAGGCTTCCGAGCGTGGTAGAGTTGGTTAAGTTAGCAGATAGCAGATAACAGTACAATTCAATGAGGTAGAAAGAAGATAAATTTTCGGACGATAAAAAGGAAAGATGAAAATTGGAGTTGAAAAGAGTATATAGTTTAATGGTTCGATGAAATTTATAATGATGTCTGTAATAAGAATCGTTTTCTATTGTGGGGATGTGAGCATGAATTCAGTTTGATGAATTTCGTTATGTGGGGCTAGGAACGGGTTGAGCTGTATTAGCGATTAGCGTATTAGGCAATAGGTTTGGTTTTGAAAATAAAGGCAATATTAACAATTGTTAGAAGGATGGTGTTGCTTACGAATAGGGATATTATCACATCAAAAGTCTTTCCCTTTTCAGATTATCCATGTAATGGACAAGTAGTGCATTACATCATAATAGCAAATGACCGCTAATGCAACGAAAGCATTGTTGTGTCAGCTCAATACATCGTGACAGCACCGGGTAATGGAAAAAGGATGCAGTTGCACATTTTCAAACCACGCAACATGCGTGTTTCACCGAAGGATTTACTTTCGCCCGTCCCTTGTTAACCGTCCGTGTTTCAATAACACAGTTTCTAACGCAAATGGAAAGAAAATAACAGTTTGAGTTTAGCTGCTCGTGATGGTTGAGCACAATGTCCAGGTCTAGGAGAAATTGGTGAAAGTCTGTCTGCCCGTGTCCGGATCCATCGGTCTCGACACGGGCCGGAGGGATAATTTATTGTACACGAATGTAAAATTTATGACTGCTGCTATTGTGCATAATTAATGGTCCGTCCGTCATACTTTTGCAGCCGTGCTTGTTCGTCGATGGTCTGGTCGTAATGGTTGATGGTGAAAACGCTGGTGAAAAAGGGTGGGGAATGAGAAAAGCGTACCGTACCAGCATGCCTGTGCTGCGATAGTGTATCGGTAAAAGTTTCCATCCTGGCATCGACGTTGCGCAGGCGATGCATCGCGGCTGTGACTGTGTGAATCCTTATAATCCTTCTGGTTCGCGCTCAGCCAAGCGGATGCTTTCACGCGAACGGCTAACACCGCGGGGGGGTGGGCGTCGAAAATCCGTGCTTTGCATGCGATAACTTTTTCCCATCCGCTTGATGGGCACTTCCGCGTTACGCTTGAGTCAACTAATTAGCTTGCGTTCCATTAACCGATGCTCTGGGCAACCGATTCTCGGGAAGTCTCGAAGGACGCTCGCTGCCCCATGATGGTGTGGAGCGATTTTGATGTAGTGCTATTCAGGTTTGATGGGGAGATTAGCGTGTTGTGGTGTTGGCTTTATTTTTCCACGCCATTAAACAGAGATCTGTGTAGAGCACTATTATGTTATTAGAAACAGATTTCTGGGCACACGATGGCAAATGGTTGGCTAGGAACACAAGTATACTAAAAAAAAGAATGTAAAAGTTAGGTTTTTGAAAAATGATCCAAGGCATCCAAAAGATCCTAGAGGACTAACATAGCTCTTTGTGTCCTAATTTTACGCAGGAGGAGAGCTGGCTGTACATGGTTGCTCACATCTCTTCCAGAATCTTTGTAATCAGACCTCAATTTTGACAACAGAAAATTCTTTATTTGAGATTCGTCCAAAATAAATTGTGTGATCTGTCATTGGCATGGTACTTCTATCTACAGCCGATACATATTCTCCACGACAGGCGCGAGGATCACATGCCTCTTCCAGAACACTTGTGGAGCAAAATATCAATTTCTAGCAAACATGTTGCATTCAATATGATCATAACTTGCTCTTAGTGATAGAAAAACTACAAGTCTCCTTTATCATTTTTTACTCATTAAAACACTTGACTTTAGTCATCAGTTTCTGCTGCCCTTACGATCGTCTGAAGCTATTGGACTCTATATGGAGAGGATGTTGTTTATAGCTGAATCGTCTGCTGCCGATAGTTACGATACGTCCCGCAATGTACAATTAAAGAAATTGTTGGAAATAGAACTTAATAGCAAGAACGAATTACCAAATGCAATTCCTTCCAATTATCTAAGATCTCTTTATAGCAATTTTAAATCAATAGACACACAAAGTACCAGGCGGCTCCATGCTCTGTTACAAGTATCAAAATTGGTAAAGATTATTTCAATCGTACCCAAGAAATAACAAATCGTGCGTATGCATAAAACTGCGAGCAGAATCTTCTCTTTTTCCAATTTTTCTCTCAAATGTAGCCACAGTTTCCTATAGATATTGAAGCGTTGATGCTCTCTGAAGATCACGCAGCTCAACGTCGTCCCACAGCAGCAGGAGCATATTTTTACCGGTCTCTTACGGTGTGGGAGAGCGTTCGTTGAGAACGATCAACCAGCCAACCTTTCAGACACGATCCTGCAGCTGTAGACGTCAGTTTGAGCGCGTTGCGTGAAGCGAGTAGTAGCCGACGGTTCTTGCCCAGGGTTGCCGTACATGGTAAAGATCACACTGCTGCTGACGGAGTGAAATGTCATTCTGGCGTGCGTCGGTGTGCGTGCGACACGAAAAAGAAAACTCACGATCGAAAAAAGCATGGTGAATTACCAGTTTTGACAACCGCGATTACCGCCAGAAGTCTGCACGAGTTGCGTTGTTGCGTGTGTGTGTGTGTGAAGTCTACCAACAGTGGAAAATAATTCTCTCCGTTCCACACCAAGAAGTGTTATCTAATAAACCAACGGTGTCTCATTGTGTTCATGTTGTTTTAAGTAAATCAAGTGTGGAACGGTGCCTCACACCATCCGATCATTGCAGAATGTGTGTTTGTGCGTTCGTGAGTTTATAAGTGCGTGTGTGTGTGTGTTGGGCCGTCCTTTTTGACAGCCGTCGGCCGAGCAAAACAACGGGAGCGTTCGTACGAATCCGGATTTATGGCAACCAATCTGTGTACCCTCGCGAGACGATCCAATCTTCCTCGGTGGTGGCGATCCGGTCGGCGGTAGCGGCAGGTTTTCAGATTTCGGTTTCGTAAGCGGCGAATTATTTCCGACAGCAGTGCGGGAAAAATGAGATATTTCTGCTGGTGATAAAATCGGGTTGCTGGTGTTGAAAATCTTGCCTGCATTTTGAAGATCACATACCGTGCTGTGCGTGCCTGTGTGTATCGGCGATTGCGTAGTTCGGCGATGCAGTGGTGAGCGAGTAGTGGTGGCAACCAGTGGTCAGTGTCAGTGGTGGTTGGTGAAGATACTACTCGGCATCGCATTGAATCTGATTCGGTGACAAGCGTGAAAAGGAAAGCAAAAAAAAAGAAGAGTTGTATCATTGTGTGTTGTTACTCCGACGGATGGCCGGTTTACTACAGAAGAGAATTAATTTTATCCTGCGTGAAAAGTAACCTTTCAGTGATCAACCGAATGTCGGTGAAGAAGTGGAGCCATATTTATTAATTACATAGAAAATATAAAATTCTTAAAAAAAGAGCATTCTCGCAATGATTGCAAATGGTGTGCGTGAAAGGGAAATGTAATTGAAAATATTTGTGTAAACCGTAGTGTCCGACAAGAGAAAAAGCACAGAAATGGCATTATCGCGCCATTTGATGGCGGAAGCAAGTGGGCATAATGCGATCGGCGGTGGGTCCGGAACATCAACAACTGAGTTTATGCTCGATATAAAGATCAAATCGGTCGAAAAAACGCTCGTGCCGTTAATGAAGCAGGTAAGTTGGTACGAAGTAAATTAGCTTGAACATCTGTATGTAGTGGTGGTGTATTTACATTTACTACAATCTTATGGGACAGCATGTTGAGGATTCTCTATTGAATATTCTCCAAATTAAAACTAAATTAAAACGGAGTCTGAAGCAACTTTCTCAGGAATTGCGAAGAATTACTACAACTAAATGTTTTATTACATATAATCTTCAACTCTATCTGAATATTAGTCTTAAATATAATATCAGCAAATCATCGCACCGATCAGTCAGTGGATTACATGCCTAGGGAATGAATTGTCATGCTGCCTGTAGAGTCCACTTTAATCAACTTACTACCGACCGAACCTGTCGACCATTTCATTTCGGTTGGCACACACACGCGGCTCGCCACATAAACACCATCTTATGCTCGGCCGTTGGCGGCCAGAAGCATCATGCACGATGGAGAAGGGCACGCTCCGAACAGCATTCGGCAGAGGAAAGTTTTATAAATAAATAACAATCAAGATAGCAATGAATTTTGTTTGTCCGCACACTCTCCAACGGCCAATCGGGAACGGTCACATATGGTTTTTGGCACGACCGTTCACCATGTGACTGTGGTGCTAATGTTGAGTTTTCATCCCCCTCCCACTGGTTTTTCATTTTATTACTATGAAAAATTGAGCTAAAAAAACCTCTTTTTCCAATAAACTCAACACCAAGTACGAAATGAAAACAGAACCGGCAGCTGGGTGCATCTGGTGGCGCAGAAAGATGCGTAACGCGACGCATAAGTATTCGAAAGAAGTTCATAAACTGGCGCCAATGTTTGAGAACTCCGCTTTGGTAGAATATTACCCGGCCCCGCGCTAGTACGGGACGCGTGTGCGTGTGTTTTCAGACACGCCTCGGCCAGCGTAGAATGTACTCAAATCGAGACGCGACACCACAAGTCGCGAGTCCCAATACTACTGCACAAAGTCGCCGTAAACGAGCGCTCTGTGGAAGGTTTTGGTGGGGAGGGCGAGACGACACACACGTTGACTCGGTGTGTCTGTGTGGAGGAACCTAAAGTTAGACTCGCCAGTCGGGCGTCCCGCGGCGGCAGACAATAATTATTAAAAGCGAAAAGTTTATTTATAGTAAGTCCACAGTGAACAGACGTGCTCACCGGGTACACAGAGGGTGCTACCGGCTACGGTTGTTGGGTGGTTCCTGGGATGAGCGTTTGTGAAAAGAGAGGTCGGGTAGGGGAGAAATTGGAGGGGGGGAGCAAGAAGGCAAAGGAAAAGGTGGCAAAAAATGGTGTGAAGTTTCCGTTTGTCCGCCGCGCGATAAACAATCGTCGAACTGTCAGGCCCGATGATAAAACGATCGTTTGCAGCTGATTGCAGCAGTAGTTCGGGGGAGGGGGCATAGCATGTTGGCGGGTGGCATCTGGCCAAGGAAACGATATTTTCCACGTACTCCGGAAGCAACTTTTCCGGTGGAATGAATGTATGTGGATACTGGAAGAGAAGAGATTGTGTTTGGAGGATTTTTTTTGCTGTGGTTCTATTTTCACCAAGATATCCTATTTGTGCACCGTAACCGTGGAGGTTGGGCGAACTTTAACTTCAAAAGGTTAAAGTCAACACAGGAACAGGTGGCCGGATTTTGTTTCCTGTTATCAGCAAATGTACAGATGGAGTGGACATCAATATGGGAGCAGAATGTTCACTGATCATGATGCAGTTACCCAGAACTTGTGTTATGTCTACTGAGATAGCTGAAGGCTTAATTATTTAGGATCTTGTTCGTTTCTTCAAGAGCTTTTAAATATGTTCAAGCATGTACTAAATTACTACTTTAGGAGTTTAAAAGGATGTATAAATGACATTTAATCTGGAGAATTATGATGCTTATATGATACGTATGAAGCTTCTGTTGTTCAAGAATAACAATAAATGTATTATCACACAAACCCTCCTGTTTCGAGGTCCTCGAGTGTGAACGAGTGCAGGGAAGCGTATAAGAATAGAACCACATTAGATTTGCATATGTTTTTATTTAGTTTCCGCGTGCGACGTGTGACGACGAAGACGAGGTGTTCACCGTCACACGGGGGACGACGTCCGTCAACGCACGGACGGAGATGGGCGATGAATAATGGCATCGGCGAGTGTCGCCAATCCGTCAAGTTGGGCATAATATCGGGGTACGGGCCGGCCGGCCACTTGCCAGGGGGTCAGTACGCACTCTCCTGCACTTACGGAGATTTATGACGCTCCGCTGTCCAATTAGCGAAGACACACCGGCACGTTGTGCGGTGGGCCGGTACACTTGATTTACTTGCAATGCATGATGGATGTAATCAATCCGTACCAGCAAAGGGTCACGTCTCAGAACGCGTTGTTCTGGTGATGGGGGTATATCAAACAAATAGGTTGGTTAGTACAATGGTACAGAAGTCTAGAACTTTGCGTCTCAGAAACTGCGCTCGAGAAAACACGAGGCGATGCTCGCAAGCGGAGGTTTAATCCACCGCCGTCTGGGTATGTTGTTTGTTTTTTCTTGGGTGGAAGATTTTTGCCGTCGCGTCTCTTGCCACGTTTCCGCCGCGTTGAAACAACACGTCAGTGACTTTTCAACGTTCGGAACGCTGCGAACGCCAGGGTAAGCAAATTTGGCAGTCAAAATATTTGTCTTCCATCAGTACGTTGTCAATACGATTGATTGGATTTTGTTGGCATGCGGTTGTGTGTCGCGGGCGTCTGGGAATGTGACGATGCGTTCCATGAAATTAAACATACACGCGAGGACGATTGGAATGATGTTCCTAGAAGATAGAGACTAGAATATAGAGAGTTCATTATATTAACTAATAAAAATCACGAATTTGTATTGCTAAGCCTTCGAGCGAGTAGAAAGCTCCACAAGAATAAACGTCCCATTGGCAAGCGAAGCCTTGTGGAACACCACTACCACCGAAGCAAATGTAAGCAACCACATGGCAATCCTGTTCATCGTCAACCCGATAAACTGTCAACGAAGATGCAACACAACTTTAGCATGTTACATGGCTACGCATACCTGCCTGCCCCAAAACGAGAGAACCAAAAATGGTCCCCATGAGAGAGAGAGTTAGGAACGGAACACAAAGAAAGACTCCCGGAAAGAAGAGAAAAGCTCTGTATCGCGTAGGCTTGTAAGACATCCGTTTCTCACAAACTGTTGCACTGAAAGCGCCTGGTCAGGCCTGCTAAATTCTACGACCACGTCACATTGGCATGTGTTCGTGATGACAGCGTTGACATCTGGTAACCAACACTGTTACAAAGTCTTCGCATTCACAAACTGGGAGTAACGAAAGCTTTCGTCCAGAGTTGGGAAGGAAAAGCCGGGAACATTAAATCTATTTTTACGAATTCTGGAGCTAGGCAAGCAACCGGCTTGTGAAAGTAGAGCTCTATAAGGCCCCTGTAGTTGTGATCTATTTGGGTAGATTGTTCAAGTGCCTTTAAGACTTGCCGACGTTCTGTTTGGAGATACCTTTAACTTTCAACTTACCGGCGCGTCATTAATTTCAAGCCAAGCTCTAATCAGACTTTGGCACAACCAAAACGTTAAACTCGCTTTTGGCAGCCCGAAAACTCGGCTAACTCGATTACCTCCACAACCCTCGTGCCTTTGCCGTGCGACGGAGACAGAAAGCTCCTTCGAACGGCGCATCACAAAGTTGGGCGGGTTCGGAAGCATTGGAATTGCATGACACGGACCAGTGAATGATACGATTGCGATAATGATGAACCGTGTACCGACGAGCAAAGGGGCAGAAACTCGAAAGAGGTGTGAGCCTTTTTTAGGCGATGAAGCTCCGCATCCATTGCGTTGCCATCCCGCTTTATGCCAGGGATGCCGGATTTTATGGCATTCTGCCATGCTAAGCTTGATGAGATTGTAAGATTTGTGTGAGAAAGTTTCTCAGGAGCGCGAGTTAACAAACGTTCGAAACAAGTACGATCATGTTCAAGCGATCCTTCACTTCCGCCGTCCTAAACAAATAATTATTCATATTCCGAGATAAAACCGTTATCGCCGTCGACCCTCGGACCATCAACGTTCAAGCGATCCTTCACTTCCGCCGTCCTAAACAAATAATTATTCATATTCCGAGATAAAACCGTTATCGCCGTCGACCCTCGGACCATCAACGTTCAAGCGATCCTTCACTTCCGCCGTCCTAAACAAATAATTATTCATATTCCGAGATAAAACCGTTATCGCCGTCGACCCTCGGACCATCAACGATCCTTCGCTTACCTGTTCTTGTTGTTTTTCGTTCCTTCCACATCCTTCCTTCCCGACCCAAAATATTTTGTAAAATCTTAGAAAATAAACCACTCTACGTCTAACCGCCAACTGAAACGGTCATAGTTCTCTGCTCCGCAAAATCACGTCCGAACGTCGTAACCCGAAAGAAAATCTTTCGAAAAAGTTAACTGGCGCCCGAATAGGGACCTCCAAGTCTAAAAGTGAGGTGATATAAAGTTATAAGAAACCTGCACGACGACAACGAGGAAGACGTCATCGTGACCAGCAATTCGTGGACAAGTCTCCCGAACAGACGCCGAAGGGTCCTCAGTAGGCAGTGCCAAACCGGATCAACCCAGAGCATCGAGCATCGGTCATCGGACGCAGCATGAGATTCAACATCGGCGCAGCATTGTTGATCGTATCTTTAAAAAGTGTCGTGTGAAACAAGTTAGTAAAATCAACTTGAAGTCATCGAAGGTTGCATCACCAGTGAACATATCTTCATTGGAGACGCCTAGGACCCGAAGTAAGACAGACAGTCTAAAACGGACAACCCCGAAGCATCA
>KZ061573.1:473073-520442 GCA_002091835.1 Anopheles maculatus | reverse complement strand
CGGCTTAGAACAACTACAAGAAGATAACGGAAAATGCGTACCAGCTATACTCAGAGGACAACAAGCAACATGTGACTTCATAACAAACCCAGCAGCGATGGAAATTCTCCAACTCGATAGGACACACATTCTGATCAACTCAGCGGCAGAATTCACTATTAAAACAACATGTGGTATTAAGAAGAGAAACTTGACAGGCTCTTTTCTCCTATCCTACCAATCATGTGACATATTCGTTAATGACGAAGAGATTTCCAGCAGCCAAACTGAGCTTCACGGATCGCCGTTGAATCTTCCGATTTATGGTATAAACGTCACATCGAAGAACCACATGCTGAACCTTACTCTAGAACATCTACACACAATGCATATGGATTATTGCCGCATGTATTTACTACATTGTGAAGACCCAGAAAACGAAAACAGTGATCAACATAAACGGACAGAAACCGGCCATATCACCGAACTCAAACAACGACAACGATAACACTTGCGAAGAGAACGAGCCAAACACCCAGATAAGTCCAAACTTTCAACCGCCCACAATGATGGAAGTTTTTCGTACGGAGCCTCAAATCTAAGGAGGGGCAAGTTAACAAACGTTCGAAACAAGTACGATCATGTTCAAGCGATCCTTCACTTCCGCCGTCCTAAACAAATAATTATTCATATTCCGAGATAAAACCGTTATCGCCGTCGACCCTCGGACCATCAACGATCCTTCGCTTACCTGTTCTTGTTGTTTTTCGTTCCTTCCACATCCTTCCTTCCCGACCCAAAATATTTTGTAAAATCTTAGAAAATAAACCACTCTACGTCTAACCGCCAACTGAAACGGTCATAGTTCTCTGCTCCGCAAAATCACGTCCGAACGTCGTAACCCGAAAGAAAATCTTTCGAAAAAGTTAACTCGCGTAAGGTTTTTGCCTGCTAATAGCATTCGCCCTGCCGTACGCCGCAGATTCCAATTCTGTTTCTGTGGCTGGGTCGGCAAATGAGCTTACCTGTTAATGCTGGAAAGTTTGGGTTTTAATGAAATCGGTAAGGAATTTAATTGGAAGCGGGGGTTTTTTGAAGTTTGGCTTTAGTTTGGCAAATGTGGCAGCGGGAACACACGCACGCACACCCATGGGCACGTAACGTCACATATGGGATGGCAATTAGGAATTAAGATTATTTTCGGGGATACGATTCAATTACGGATCGGATGGTTTCGATTGGTTCTTGGGAACGATATTCGGGATATTGGGATTCGTTTTTGAGCTTAAATTGTTTAAGGTCGTCTAGAGAAGTTGTTATCTTTAATATGATGCGTTTAAAGGCTCGTTATGCTACTTTAAATGTTCATAGTTTGCTTATTTCTAATGTTCAAATGTTTATTTTGAAGTTTTCAATTCAATTAGGATCAAAATGGTAAAATGAGGTACAAATAGCATCGGAATCGTGTAACTAGAGCTGGGGTTTATAATTAAACAAACCCCTCCAGATGGCACCTTTATCCGGCTAGAACAAATTGAACAGTACTGTGGAAAACTTCAACTTAAATGCCTCCACGTGCCGTTTATTTGAATACAGCCCCAAACTCGGTATTCCTTTCGCTTCTTCTGCGAGTTAAACCGTCGAAGATTTCCAAAAGTAAAGCGGTGATTTTTGCACTGCACGCACGATTCGTGACGGTGCGATATTACGGCTCCACTGTGACTTTGGAAAGAAAAAAAACCCCTTAAGGGGGTGTTCTATCACGGATGCCACGCAATTCACAAACCACCCGTTTCTGTTTTATGATTCAGCATAATGCCCAAACATGCAAATGCGGTTCCGTTTCGTTCGAATGCGAGAAAGTAGGAAGTAGCTGGCGACCAACGCTCGCAGTCTCAAGTGGGCAATAAAAATCGCGAATTTGTTTAAGCGTAGCGTCGCACCAGAGCGTGCGAGCGTAAACCATTCGCTAATAACGGTTTGGTAAGCGATGGTGATTTTTTGGTCCGTAAAGGGAATACTTATATGATAGCTATGGGGTTGGGGAAAAATATTGTTTGATTGATTTAGCAGGTCACATGCGGAGAGGAGTGTCCCTGTACTCAACTCTTATGCATCAAGAATAAGGGGGTTTGCTTGTGTACAGGAGGATATAGGTCGACGATTGGGAAAAGTTTTTCATTTTATTCACTTTAACAGTCACGGTGTGTCGGGGTGTGTTCGTCGCGCGAAGGACAGGGCAACGTGTTGCATCGCATGCCACATGCTATCGGAGGTTTGGTTTGAACGGGGAGTTCTTAAGAGCGGTGGAAATTTGCCTTCCGGCTGCCTTCTGGACGTCAAATCAACACAACACACGGGTCGGGCACGGTTGGTAGATCGCGTATCACCTATCGCATTACTTTGCCCGGGGTTCGGCAGGAACCAGGGTTGTTTTTATTTCCCCCCCGGCTCATGGCACACTCACACAGAATGTTTAGGTACCCATTGGTCGGCTGGCGATGGTTTGTCGAGTTAAGGTAAGGTATACCAAGGCAGACCTAGGCTATGGATATCGGCGATTAACCCTCCAAGCTAGAGCTTGAAGTTGCTGGTAAGGAGAGGTAAGAGGTAGAGGAAGAGTTGGGAGTGTGTTGGGGAGTGTTTTTGTTGCTTTCATTTCACTGATCGATTGCGCCCGCCCTGGACTCTAATAGAGCACCCGTTCTTTGACACCTCCATGGCTACTTCATTTTCTAGCCAGGTCCAGGTCTCTTGGTTTTTTGAAGGTAATGAACTGCGGGTTAATGGACCGCAAATGTGTGTGAGTGTGTGCTGGAAGAAGCGATGGTATGGTTGGAAATGAAATACTGATGTTTGTGTTTTTCGTTTGCGGACGAGAATCCACAACAGAAGGGATTTAGGTAGGTGACGTGCAGAGACCTGTGTGTAACTTGTTGCAGTACGTGTTGGTATGCTTACCGTTACCGTGGATAGTTAACTTTGTAGTGTAGGCTAGAGGAAGAAATATGCTTCTTAGTCTTACGTTTTAGTTTGTATTCAATGTAAGGCAATTTCGCTTCTTTTAAGTTTTGTATTAAGAATAATGTTCATTGAGTAATAAGTTGTGGTTCTGCAGAAAACTTATATTATCTTTTAACATACTACTAAAATTACCTCCAGGTAGTTTGAACCATTTTTTGACCACCAGGTTATTCTGGTAACCTATTTTCAGAATGAGGTCAGGCATAAAACAGACTCCAAAAACGTCTACCTCCAATTTCTCCGTATTTACTTAAGATAGTCAATATCAATTGATTGAGGAAACTTATGAGGACATCTATTCATCTTATGAGGACTAAATATTCCCTGGAAAATCAAAGAATATACGCAACTAGTCAAATAATCTAAAGAAATTTATCAAAGCTTAAGATTCTCAAGAAAATTGAAGAATATATTGCAAATAGTTTTGTTGAAAGTAATTCTCCAACTTCCTCTACAGATTCCACAACCAAAAATGCACAAGAAGAATGCAAAAGAAAAACAATCATCCCATCCCAGTCAGATTCTATTCGTTACGCTGAGCTGGTTTTTATTTTTCACAATCCCCAAAGTCCCTGAAATTGGGTCCTACGCTTTCCCTCCCCCAAAAAAAAGCAGAAATGTATACTATTTAACAGCATGCGCTAGATTGGAGCATTATTTTTTACATCTGTGGTAGTGGTGTGTGTTGCTGGTTTATGTCTTGTTCCCCCGGTTGCGTTTCCGCAAAATCCCTGTCCCGCCCGATGCACAGATGCAAGTCAAGCAGCATAACGGTGAAATTGACCGTGAGACGGAACTCTCGCAGCGAAGATGCATCGTCTGCTGTCAGCTAGCATAAAAAAATGTATGCATCGTGCATCTGTCCACCCACTGCTTCTCTCCCTCGCTCACTCTCTCTCACAATATAGCCCAACAAAATTTAAAGGAAATATGTCCGTTCCAGAGCCGTAAAATGTTACCATCGTTGTTCGTTGGTCGGTTCGCAATTGTGGTTACAATGCAGCTTTTCCCGCCACCTCTTTTTTTCCACCTCTTATTAGCCCCGATATCAACATTCCCGGCTGATGACGTTGGTACGGTTTTTGGGGGATGCCATCGTCTACGTCACGGATGTATGCATTGGCGCATTGAAGGTTGCAGTGTTGATAGTGGTTTATTTTTATGTTTCATTCAGATTGCTTTTTGCCAACGCCACATACGGCTACTGCGGGAGTGTCTGCGCGTGTGTTTGTGTGTGCGTGAGCAGAGTGAGGGATGATGATGGCACGCCGATCGAAAGCATGTTGCGAAAGGACCGGATGGGATGAGATGAGGCGTACAATCGGGCGAGGAAAACGGGGGCGGGGGAGGGAAACGGAAATCCCGTTGTTGTGCGTGTGAAAGGATAAAATTCCTGGGGAAACTGTTGGCCATGCGACATGCGCACGGATTGTTGTGTTATCCTTTGCACATCACAACAAATCATTGAATCGGTCGCCCACTCACCGAAATCACACGCACACACAAACGCTAGCAGCAGTCACTCACACGAAAGCTTCCCTGTGAGTGGTATTAGTGGAGAGTGGTGTGAGAGAGAAAGAGTAAAAAAAAAGTTCACGATCAAGGTTCGTCCTTTGGACGAGTTCGAAGCAGAAGGGAATACGTTTTATGCTCCGGCACTCTCCCGCACAGCACTGAGAGTAATAATGTGAGATTTAAAACGAGACTCTCTCAGCAGGATTTCCCTCTAACACAGTGCAGCTAGTTGTGTGGATGTGCTAGGGACACAAGTTCACTACCACAGCTTTGGCTGTGATCTAAAATTAGTTCCCGACCTCGTGGGAAGACTGTTGTTCTACACCTGCTACAAACAGGCCAAGCAACAAAAAAGCTGGAAGCATCCTTATCACTTTGAGTCCTCGGTTTGCTTGTGTGAGTGGCAGGCGTTACAGTTGACGTGAGGCTTCGTATAGACACGGGCACGTCCTGATGATAAGTCGATTTGCTGGATATGTCTAAGTGTGGACGTGTTTAATTTTAGAACACTCACCATCCGGGACCGTACACCGGTGGGAGGCCCTTGAATTTATTACTGCTCAACTTTGTGTTAATACATTCTATTTAATAGATTTGTTGCAACGATTAAATAATATTAAAACTTATGTTTTTTAAGTGCCTTTTTTGATTCTTTATTTTGTAAATTTATTTTCCTCTTATCTTAATTACTAATCCTTTTTATTATAGTATTTGCTTCCCTTAGTTTTAATTGAATATTGTTGATTGAGTAGTTTTTTTCAATTTAAAATATATTTTTATTACTTTCTTTATTTATTTTGTTTTCCTGTGAATGTAAATTATTATATTTCAGTCTTTAAATTCCTAGTGTTTCTTCAGTTCTATTTACTTTAATTGTTTTATTTGATTATTTTGTTGTTCGTTCTTATTTCTTCTTCTTACTTTTCTACTTCTTTTCTGTTTCTGCTTCTTTATCTTCTTCTTTTCACCACTGACAATGGACCGACATGTTTCATTTTTCCATACATGTTTATTGATTTTTGTTTCATTTTAAACCCTCTTTCTATTCTATTACGTTTTATTCGATTTATATAATCTTTTATGTTATCCTATACTTTCCTTCTTATTATAGCTACAGTTTCTTTCATTTCTTTCGTTTCTTTTATCACTTCTTTCATTTTTTTTATCAATCCTCCCCCGTATATTTATTTGTAAGAGGTTTGTAATGTTTGTTAGTAATTTTAAAATTTAATTTGAATCCCCATGTAGACAAAATATTTTGACCACATGCAAGCGCACATGCTCCATTGCTTTAGAATAGCGTCCCGAAAGCACACTGAAGCTGTCGGTGAGTTCCGCATTGCCCACGCGGCTGTTCGCGGGAAACTTGTACCATCCATACACACAAGCTACGTAAAAACCCACAACCCAACACTACTGTGGGTGCAATGTAGAGATTTTCCCTCGCACACGCTCCCATTTTCGCAGCGCAAGCATCGACGTGTGTGTATGTGTGCGTGGGGTTTTGCGTGAGTGGCTGCTGTTGCTACTGTTGCTGGTGTTTGGCTGCGTTGGGGATATTGGTGGGTTCGCATCGTCCCGCTAGGGTTTAGTTGCATATCGTCTTCCGTTCGCATCGCTTGCAAACTAACCAACAAACCGTGGCATGATAACCGCGTACATTCGCTCATCAGCAAACCTCACCTAGAGGACCTGTAGTGACCGGGTAAAACAAAGGTGTTCGTGACGGGAAGCGTGCGCTTCTAGTGCAGCCCCCAGTGCAGCGAATCTGGGTGCAGTTTTTCTTCGCGAATAAACTAGGCGGGGAGGTAACCTGTGTGTAGGGAGTAACTTCGCGAGCCAGTAAGTGATTGTCGTGTGGTGGGTTTTACTCTCTTCATTTTCAGTGGTTTTTTTTTCGTGCCGTGCCTTCCGTGTCCCGATGGCGCACGGGCTGCCACGGCTGCTTGGGGAAAATCCTGTACCGCGGTCGGTTTGTGCTTTGCGACGTACGTCACGTCTGTTGTGTGTTGTCAGATCACGTGAAGTTGAACACTCGAGCACATTCTCACGGTACGGTGTCGGTGTGTCGCTCACGGCGGACTTTGCTCTCAGCCTTCGCCTTGAGCCCACTTTTGCGGGTTGTGCCAGCCCAGAAACGGACGGGCTCTCGGGAAAATCAATCGGGTGTGTGGCAGGAAGGAAACGGGATGAGGGTGCCTGCCCTCATACAAAAGAAGAGGAAGAAGAGGAAGTAAAATACACACCAAACAAAACCAGGCCAAAGAAACACCCGCCCCGATATATACAAGTGGTTATTGTGACCGTGCCGTGCTCTGTTGCGCGTGTAGTGTTGGATGGTTCGGGCGCGAATCGAAGGTTTCCGTGCGTGTGCGTATGTGTGTGGGTCGTTGCGCTGAGGTATCGGCATGAGAAAGTGTTATCGATATTAGTGATAAGTTCGATGAAGAAATATGTATTATGTTCTTCAATCTTGAACCTTCTCTACAGTCGTTGCCCCATATGATGGGTTCGGTTGGCTACTCCGCCGTCAAAAGCCGGTGTTTTGAGATGACAGAATGTAGGGTCTTTACTTTGAAGTAAAATTACTTGTAAAATGCGTGAACATCTGTGTAAATTAGCTCGAACAGAAGAAGACGAAATAACAATATCTCTAAATGGATAAATTCATCACAAAACAAAACCTTTCTATCGACATCCTGCCACTTGTACACGAGCCGAGTTTTGTATGTGACATTTGCCCACCCCGTACAAAAAACAATCCGCCCTGGAGTAGATTTTTCCCCAGTTTTTTCTTCACACAATGTTCTCTTGTTGATTAATTCGGAAGAAGAAAGCCTCCTGTTTTTTTTCCGTTGGCAGGCGTTCCGTTTTGTGGTGATGTTTCTTTTTCCCACCAACACCAACACACTTTTCGGGGGAAAGCTCCGATCCATCATCATCATCATCATCATCAGCAACCAATCGTTTGCAGGTGTATTGGTTGAACGTGTTAGGTCCAGGCTTCTTGTTTTATCAAGGATTTTTCTTGTGTGTGGTTCCTTTCCCATGTTTCGTACATTAGTGTGGGTCCCTTATTTTCAACATTTTATGGTTTGGGCAGTGGAGACGCGTGCGGCGCGGTTTGGCAGTGATTCAAAAAATCAGGTAGAATTGGAAAGCGGTCCAAGTCGTAAAGTTATGATGGAATAATGGGCAGGAGAAACCAGATTGCTGCGTAAGGGTAAGCAAGTAACGAAGGATCGAAGCTTACAGAGCGTTTACTTTCCCACAGCTATTTCGTATGCGGGTACATACGCAGTGCCTTGCTTCTTTGGAACCATGCCGTGCCTGGCAAAGGGGTTAACTCGGTGTGTGTATTACCAGGTGTGTAAATGTAGTTGAAACGGACAGCATAAGCACAGTCGGGGGCCGATACATAAATAATCGAACGGAAGCTGATCGTGGCTGTACTACTAGCAAACTGGGCCGATAACGAGCCGAAGATTAATGCCCTTTAAATTGACGAACCGAACGGCGTTCGTTGTGGTTAGAATATCAAAGGAAAACAAACCACCCGCAAAGGAGAGAAGCAAGAAAAGGCCCGAACCATAAATCCGATGGTTTTTCGTCAGCCAGTCGTTTCCAGTGGTTCAAGTTCGGAATGGGAGTTCGAGCGCGAGTGATGTAAAATAAATTGCCCTAATGATGAATGTCGATCCGGAAGACGTTGTCGGCTGTTGTGCTTCGGTACAGCAAATTGTGATCGACGGCGCGTCCGAAGAGACACTACCGGGGAAGAAGCAATTTGATAAATCGGACGCCATCCGAAGTGGTGGTTAATGTGTGTGATGGGACCATTTTAACGTTTGTCAGCAGGCTGGAAATTGTTTCGATTAGGATGTGATTCATAAAATTGCGCCACCGCTGCTTTACGCTAAACGATCAAAACGATGAATGAAAGTGGAAACGCTTATCATCAGGCAAACAAAAAAAGAATGGTTCTGGATGGAGACCAATTATTTGAAATGACTTTTCGGTTATTTTTGCTACTATTTTCTTTGCCAGGGAAAGTTTTTTCCATTAAGAACGTGGCGAGAAAATCAGTTAGATGACAAAATAGAAGGATAGAACGCAACGAGCATGAAACTAAATTTTGTGGATAAATTTACAGCAACTATATAGCACGATATTGAAGATGAGGGATTTAATTCGTTTATTTCAAAATCTAAACAGGAAAAGAAACATTATAAAAAAGGAAAAATGAGGCTTTAAAACAATATATTATTAACCAAAATCAAATTTTTAATATACTTGGATGGCAATACATTATAGAGAAAAAGAAAATTCATTGTAGACGTAATTGTTGAGTAATCTCTAGTAATTGAAAGTGAAAACTAGATTTTATGCTGGATGTCAGTACAGACTATCTTGGAACGTTAGAGAGTACTTCTTCTTCTTCCTTGGCACTACAGCCCCATGAGGTTTTGGCCTGCTATATCTAGCTCTCTGTGACTTAGTCTTTACCCGTAGCTGGATACTCAGTACTGCGTTAGAGAGTACAATGTACCTTTAAAAAGATAAAAATTTCGGGAAGGATTTCTTCCATCTCCACAAGCATTAAAGGACCAATGTTTTGTAAGGTCCAGTGCTAAACGCTTCCAGAAATCTGATCCTTTCGCCAAACTCTGAAAAGTCTCTCTATAGGCGCACAGAAGTCCTTTGTTGCTTCAAACGGCTGCACCATTTTTACCCCAAAAAGCTAAACTGTTTATCTCGCATTTCAAACACAAAACTTTCCCATTTCGTAGTTTTGCCGAAAGTTTTCCTCTTTTTGACAGTTTGCAACACCCGCTAAAGCATGCACCCAAGTCCAACATTTGTCGCGTCAGTCAGGCAACGGTTAAGTATGGAAACCGGGAATTGTGCATTGAACGCGTAGAATAGTGAAGCGAAAGGGAAAAGTTTATCCTTTTTTGTTAAGGCGTTGTGTGATACAGAAAAAGAAGGCAGGTGACAAGACGGAAGTTATATTTAAAACGAAACTGGGCTCGTTGGAGAAAAGAAAGTGCCGGCAGTCAGAACAGAGCACGTTGCAATCTCTAGGGCCGTCGCAAAAGCTTCGTGTCGAGTAGTGGGTGAGTTTTGTCGCATTGATTTCACTGTGAACGTTCCGATAAAGGGGTTGAAATTTTTCCTTCGGCGTACAGGTAAAGTTGTCACATTTTCCTGGTAGCTTTTTTCTTCTGCTCGCTGGGGGGAAAGTTAACTGATTTCCGTGGGGAAAATAGCAGGATCGTCACAGGACGGGCGTTAGTGCGATTGGTAAAGGTAACTGCGTGTGAATCGTGTATGTGCGTGTGTGTTCATGAGTGTATCTTACCTATGATTCCACCCATCCGTCTCATCGAATCGCAGAAGTCAGAGCAAGAAAAGTAGCAAGAAAAGCGTGTAAGTGATTCAAGCAAAAGCCGAGTGAAAATGAACGATAAGAGCTACTTCGAGCGTAGTGCGAGCGTCGGTGCCAGCGATGATATCGGTCGACGGATTGCTGCAGCTGGTGGTAGTGGTGGTGGTGGTGGTGGGGGAAGTGGTGGAGCAAAAGCAAGTGCGAGCAGTGGTGGTGGGTTGGGTGCGACGGGCAAAATTGGTGAAAGTCGCCGCAAAAGTGCTTCCTTTGATGTGGACCGTAACCGAGGACCGGATGCGATGGCCTCGGCGACCACATCCGGTGGGGGTGCCGGGCCGAACAGGGGCGGTGCCACGGTTGGTGCCGGCGGAAGTGATACAGGCATCCGACGGCGAAGCAGCAGCAACAGTTCCGTGCACAGGAGATCGCAATCAAAAGTGTGTATTTTGGCGATTGGGCGAAGATGGTTGCCATTAATATATGCTAGTGTGTGTATGTGTGTGTGTGTATGTGCGTGTTGGTGTTCATGTGTGTGTGTGTGTATATATGTGGCTTAATCTGGCGAAAATTCTCAGCGTATTTCTCAGAGCAGAGCTTCTTCACCAATTTTCCCAACTGCACCCGCTGTTCGGCAATTGTGTGAATGCTTTTGGGGGGGAGGGGGAATTCAGTATCACTCGCGCACAGCAGTTTCGAGCAGTCAGCTGCCTTGTACACAGCTCTTTCGCTTTCGTGTATCGCTTCATTTAAGCTCTACGCAGTAGAGAAGGACACGGTGGAAAATCACAGAACCGCACTCGTAGAGCGCCTTCAAATGGCAAGACACTTAAAATCCCATCGCTCACACTAAGCTCACCTGCAAAGCTATACCTCGCTAGGAAACGGGGAGGTTTTCCGCGTAGCTGTATCTTGTTTTGTTGTTGTTGTTGTGCACCTGAATCCAGCTGTGTGTTAGTTGACTCCTCGTGCTGGAGATACTCTTGCCAGCCAAACCTCTTTTCGCAGTTATCGTGAAGTAGCAGTTGCTTTTGTAGCGCAGAATGCGCTGTCCTGGTAATCTGGTTTCAACCGTGACTTCCGTGGGACGCGAGTAAAAAGCTAAATGAAACACTCACGCCCGTGTCCTCGAGGCTATTTACACTGCCGAGTGTTTGTGCTCATTGCTGCTTGCTGAACAATGTAGAGATGAAACATATCATCCTGCTTACCGTGCCGGTGGGACATCTCATGTAGCACAAGAAATTGTATGTAGTGATATTACAACGCTTGATTTAAAGATGAAAGGGAAATGTGTTTTGTATAAAAGAAGTTATTAGAGTTTTATATAAAGGGACATTTTTGTCAACAAACTTAACAAACTATTTTGGAGATATTTTTTCATGCAACTATTTCATATGCTGACTATACTTAGCCTTCTTGGTCTTGGTTATCAATCTAACAAGCACTTCCATGTTTTCTCTTTTCACAATGACGTCCAATTATTTTATTTTTTATTAATTTTTTTACTAGTATTCAAAGATATTGCGAAGTATAGAGAAATTCTCAAAATATAGAAACCGTAAGGACTTCAATTTGCGATAGCAGAGTTATTAGTTATTATCGCGAAATCAATAATGAAATATGATGCACAATACAAAAAAAGTGTATTAATGTTACAGGAATCTCATATTCAAAATGGCTTGAAACTAAAGGAATTGTTTAACTGTGAATTTGTGAGACACTGTGTATCCTTTTGGTCAATTGAACCTAGGAAGTTTGTGTTGTTAGTACAGAGAAATTATAAATATAGATACATCAGATTCTCTGAAGACTCTGAGGACCACTGTTATATGAAATATGGTGAATTTATAATTGATTTCAAGCTTGCCAAGATTTGAATAGGTCTGGATAAACCTTTGCTCAAGGAATTGTCATGCAAAATAGTCTTCATATGTCCACAAATCTATTCCTTTCAAGATCATAAATCGTGAGTAATGTCCTGATAGCCAATTTCTTCTTGAGGATAAGATATAAAAGATCAACTTCGTGTCTTTGTTTAAGACATTGGATTTTAAATGTTTTAATGATTTCAGAAGTCGTAGGAATTTTTATTATTGAAAGGTACAAGTAATCGTTGCTTCTCTTATCTTGTGAACAAACTATCATTTTCTAATCATTGAGGTTGAAGCCATGAAGTTCGCAGAACATATCCTTTTTGCGTGAAGAACTTTTAGTGCTTGTTGGTATCTCTGTGACTTTTGTGATAATAGCAATATGACGCAAAACAAGGTCCTTGCTTTACCTGGAGAGATATTGGTTCATCAAGACCTCTTGAAGTATGTGTACAAAATCTGTGTTAATTAGTTGAACAAGAATGAAGAATGGTTGTCCACGCGTCCCTTCGACGTGCAATTAAAAACAAAAAATGGAGTAGAAACAAGTAATAGAAGGAGTGCCTTCCATACGCATTGTTAACGATGCTAAACAACAGAACTTTCATCGGTCCTTGTGTGCAAAACTGGTGCCCACAATGGAGCACGCTCGGTGCTCACATGGGCAAGATTAAGGATAATTATACAGAATATGCTCACATAGTTGTAATTACCGCCGTTTGGCCTGAAGATGATCACCGCCACTGTCAGAAGACCGTAACACGTGAAGCCACACACCATTTCCCATCATCACCGGCGTTGTTGTTGTGGGATTTTCCACCGCCAGCGCCGGTGGTCGACCGCCGCCGCTGTCCTCGACCATCATCGTGAGGGTAATTAAGAACATGCCAATAATGTGCAACGACGTAACGAGCAAACGTGGCGAAGTCGTACGAATTTTCACGGCGCCCACTACCGCCATTCCAAAAACAGCCGAGAACGTGTTTCGGTTCGCACTGTTTCCGTTCCGTTCCGAGTTTCTTGCCCTCGGGTCCGTATGCCTTACCTTCCGGTACCGGTGGTTTCACGGCCATTGCAAATTGTGTGTGCGTGGGGCTCGCTACACCGCTATATGCGCACGGGTACGAAGGTGGTGGATTGTAGCCGCGCGCAAAAGGCACCTTTTAATGGTGGTTTAGTTTTGGCTCCTTAGCCTCAGAACCATTCTCGCAACCAGCGTCGACGACGTTGTCGTCGGTGGGCCAAGTAGCGCGCGCTTTAATTGAATTTATGCTTCAAACGTGTACGGTTTATTAAGCGCAACGTGATATTCATTACCGTGAGCATAATGGTGGGTCATCGATCGATATTGTTACGCACAAGGTGCCAGAAACCGCGCCACCTTAGCGGGAGCGAAAATACGGTACCAGAAGACCCTAATGATAGTTACGACATTTATTGCACGAATGACCAATAGACGGCAAATGAATCGTCGTGCATTTTCGTCTATTAATCTTTACCTATGCACGTTACGAAGCAATATTGGAAAGGCGAAAACCCAAAAATCACTCCCAAACAAAACCTGTTGACAATGGTCAAACTGGTAGAAAAATGTGTTATTGAAAATAGGGAGAAAATGCAACCAAAAACAAACAAAAAATTATTTCAAATTTTCCGGCACTTAAGTGGAGTTGTTTTCCGTCGTGGTGCGGGAGGAGGATTTTCGATTTGTCCGCCGGCTATAAACGAAGCGATAGGCCAGAACGCTTCACGGCTCAAGGAATTTAATTCATCATTCACGGTAGGGTAATTCGATGATTGATGACGGAAAAGTCTCTCGTGGCTCGCGAACAATTTCACGACGGAGGCGTGCCTTCTCGGTTTCGTTTGTTGCGATTGATAGTGACACGGATTGAACGCTGTTAACGCTGTGCCCTTGTGACGGGGGCCGAGATTTTGGGGGGGTTTCTTGTGACTTTTCTTTTAAAGTTGATTGGTCTGTGCAAATTTAGATTGCATTTGTTGAGAATGGGGTTGTTCAATGTTGAGCGCCGATAGGACAATTCTTCTTTCTTGGTCTAACGACCTCTTAGGTCATGCCTGCCATTTTTGGCTTACTAGACCTATTGTTGGATAGTCAGTCCTCACTATGGGGGAACGGCCCAGATGAGACTTGAACCCCGGTCCAGCCGTGTGAAGACCGGTGCCGCTGTCGCAATGACCACCGGGCGCGATAGGACAATTAAATTATGTTAAATTAATTTCTACAATTTTACATATTACTTAGTTAATTTGATTTGTTCAATAATGTTTATAATGTGTTACAAATGTCTTTAATGGCTAATTAAATTGTATATATTGTTAAGAGAACTAGACCTTAAGATCTGATCTTGTGAGAAATTTGGTACATCCTGGTATGAAAAGAGTAAATACTTTAATAATAAGAGAAGAAGCTGAAATTTTTAAGAATTTGGGGAAAAAAGTACATAGAAGACTAGGAATGTGGAATTTAAATAAATTGTTATAAATAAATGATTGACAAACGGTAGAAGATTAAAGAATATCAACATAAAACAGTAGGAAAATGAATGATTGTGACAGTTCTATTTCGAAAAGGTAGTAAATAGTGAAAATTTAATGTTTCTTGACTCTTATATTTATATGGGAGAAGAAATAAGAAGAAAAATAAGAAAAAGGGTACGCAAACGCTTTAAGCTTTGTAAGCAAAAAAAAAATCGCTTAACTCCTTTTAAGTTAGTTGAAAGGAATACCGTCCGATGAAGGTCCCGATAATGTCAATAGCGGTGTTCCCGTTCAAATCAGTGTACCGTACAGCTCATCGGGGGGAAAAAGACACACACTCACACACACATACACAGACAGAACAAGCCACTCGATGCCACTGCAGGGCATGAACAATTAACGAGCATAATGTTGCGGTCTCGTGTCACCGGCTTGTACCTCTTAATGTCAAACAAACGCTCTTGCTCTTGTTGCTGCCACCGGTACTCGGTGGCGGCGCACTATTGCCAGTGCCGCGGCAGTACAAAGACAGCTCAAACATAAGGCATAAGACAACGGGCGAGAAAAAAAAACAGCAAGGAGAAGGGAAAAAGTGGCACACAACCGCGCTCAGGCAGAATAATGTGCGTGCATGTTCGTGATAGGAAGTGGTTCTGTCCGTGTCGCATCAACAAACCGGGGTTGACCTCGGAACGTTTGCCCGGCCGGAAGGTTTGCTTAACTGCTATTCCTGGCTCCCTTGGCTTGGTCATCAGAGTCAATATTGACTGTAGTGATATAACGATTGCAGTCGACCGGTTTACGGTTGATGGTGAAGGATATTTTTCATCCTGCCAAGCGCAGCCGAAAAAACCGCATCCGAAGCCGGTGATCGCACACATGCAACCTTCGGGACATAACAATAGCAGTAGCCCCGGAAAACGGGAAGAACCGCTTCCAAGAAATGGTGCGAGTGATATTTCTTTTGTTCACTTTGCACATCCAACAACGACGGTGTACGGTGTCTTTCACCCTCAAGTCGTGTCGCAGCCATCATCGAGTTGGCCCACAATCATCATTATTGTTTGCGATGTTTCCCTACCGCCGATGGTTCCAAACTGCGGGGCGAGATGCTTTCGGGGAATTTGCCCACCTCATCGCAACGGCCCGCAGGTCTATCTTATGATTAAGAAATAATATCAAATGAATAAGATATAATCTACGAGCCAGCGGAGAGGATACGACGAACTGGCAAAGGGCAGGGCAGCGAGTCTTATGAATAGTTGATAAATTTTTCTGAAATCGTGCCCTCCCACGTCGATGTGATGCTTGGGACGATACACCGAACAGTCGTGGTACATTCCTTTTTTTTTTGTTGCCCGAACAATTCTATACAATTCAGTCGGAGCGCTCTCGCTCGCTCTCTCTCTGTCGGCTGAATATGTACTTGTTAGTGCAACGTTTGGGTTCGTTGATTTGGATAATGATGGTGAGTAAATCAAAACTCGTCTCCATCTCCCCACGGCACATCATAGACTCTGGTGGCTTGTGCCTGGGAATGGTGAAAGTTTCGGTGAAAATGTCGAGCACCTTTCGCCGGGGCGGGCGGTTTTTCCACGTGCGCTGCCGAGGCGTCCGGAATGTTGCGTGTCGATTTCACCTGATACCGGGGCCGAGTACGAGATTCGTGATGAAGTGTGAGGTAAATGTTGTGCTTGAACTGGCAATCGACGCAATTTCGGGTATTTGTTTGTGTACGAGGTATGCGTTACGGAGCGAAGTGTTGTTTGGTGATGAGTAAACATGACGTGTCTTTAGCGATAAACAGATATATGGTTAGCTGCATAGAGGCGGTTTGTTGGTGTAGATCGAGCTAGCTATACTTGTGACGTTGATTTTATGTTAAAAAGCCGATTAAAAGGAGCTTTAGATGGGTGTTTTGAAGTACATTTTAATGTTTTTCTTTTAAAGAAAAAAAAAATTGAACAACGAAAGGTTCAATACGCTGTACCTTGCTTAATCCATCGGGTAACCTTGTTGTGTAATGTCTTACGATGCGAAGCTTACTGAATTTCTCCATCCCGATAACATCACACCTTTTCTTCGGGTGGCCTTGAAAGCGGCGAAGTGGAGATAAACAAAGTAAAAGCCGAAGAACGAACCTTTCCGCGTGTGTGTCGACAGACAAAATGGCATCCGGCGAAGCTAACGATGGAACCGCAACAGATGGAACGGATATCTCGATTTATCGTATCGTGGGTCGGGCAGCGCTGAAAGCAACATAAAAAGAAGGCCAGACGAACCTGCCGGTTTCTTGTTTCTGCATTACCATCGTTTGCTCCGATCCTTTCGAGGTTTGTTGCGCCGGTTGTGATCGCGAACGGACCATGCCCCGCAAATGGGCAAGGTACCGCTGGTGAGGACGAATTTCGCATTCCCTGATCGGGTCCGAATCGGTCCGGAATGTGGCTGCTAGGTTACGGTGGTTAGTACCAGCTGTGCCGGTTCGGTTGGTCGCTTATGCGAAGGTCGGTTATCTTTGCAATAATCATCACCCGTCTCGTAAGCTCCTTTGAATACTAATCATGCTGGTGGGCCGGTGTAATCCTAATCCGCCGCCCACGAATCCTCCATTTCGTACGAATTTTACGTGCGACACCTGGCGTCTCCATCCGTGTACGTGACACACCGGGCGTCTCCATCGTGAAGCAAAGGTGCGCCAGCGTGTTGCTTTGTCGCAGCATTTTTGCCTTTTAAATTGCGCAATATTCACAACCAGCAGATCCAATTAGTTTGGCTTACGTATCGAAAGTAGTTTGTAGCCGTATGCATTAAAGCTGCTCTCGGGGAGGACTTTTTGTGTTGTTGGTTTGTGGTAATCCACCATTTTGTTGGTGTAATAAGTGAATTAATTGTTGCGCAAGATAATTATTAAATTTTTGTTTAATATAAATAGAGATAGTAAAGAAATAATGTAACATCCTTAAATTTCTGTTACTTTTTGCGAATTTTTGATGCATCAATCCGCTGTAAAAATAGAATGTCCGTCATACTAATGCACTGTAAGCTGATTAGCATACGGGGAAATGAAGTGTGCCGCATAGAGCAGACAGTAAAACTGCCTTTCTGTGAAGGCATATAAATTAACCAAATAGCGACAAAGATTTGCATAACAACGACTCTCTCGGTTCGTTTGGTTGGTGCAATGCCGATTAGTCACGGTGCCGTCATGCTGCCGACTGACGGAGAAAGATAGCAGGTTAATTTAATAATGTGCAGGAAATAGGCAGCTCGATGGGAAATGGTTAAGAAGTTATTGCAAGACACACTTTAAGTGGATAAAGAGAGAAGAATAATGATCTATAATTGGATTGCTACAATTAAAAGGGCGAAGAATGGTGCAGTGTGTTTGACTGATGTCGATTACTTTGGCTTCTATCTTTTCGCTCTTGAAAACAAAAAGCCTTTTTGACATAAGAGCATACGAATTCTATATCGTAAGTCATCTTAATCGGTATCCGTTTCAATTTCAACCGTTTTGAATATAATCTGGGATTGCTGCGCATAAACGGTAGCAGCAATAATCTATTTAAATAGAGGATAAAAAATAACTGCTCGTTCACCATCATCAGGATAATTTGAGTTTTATGGCGTAAGAAGAAAGAAAAAAACAAACTCATAATCGATTAGTCACGCTTCTCATCAATGATCATTTCATGGCTCGCCTTCACATACACAAGGGAGCCAAAAAACAAAAAACAAAATGAAGGATCTGCAGGGTATCCATTTTCGATAATCAAAAGCGATTGTGTTTCTTTCGCCGTTTTGCTTGGCATTTTAAATAATGCTAGTAATGTGTTTTGGTTCGTTAGCTATGTTTTGCTCCACCGTTGAACGTTGCAAAAGTGGCAAAGACAGGCACCACAAGTGCAGGATAGAAGAAATGGGATGAAATTCAAATTTTGGGCCGTAATTTGTAATGTAACGACTTTCTTATGGTTGTTGATTTGTGCTGAAGTTGAAGCGCGACCAGACAGATAAGCGAATGGGGTGATACAGGAAACAATTTAAAATTACTTCGCGATGACTGACGGATTTTTTCGAGGTATAAAAAATAAGGAATTTTGGCTGCTTGGCTTACAGAGCAAAAAAAAAAAATTAGCTGATGTATTGTTTAGGGTAAATTGAAGCAAACAATAAACAAAGTAACACAGCTTCAAAGTTTGATTGAGTCAATTTTCTAAGCTGATTAGAATATACATTTTTTTAGGCGAGGAAAAGGTATTGGCCGAGGTGTTGTGAAGTGTTCTATTATAAGAATTTTCCTTATAGCATAAAGTATAAATAAACTATGAACATCGCATTAAGAACATAAGCTCCTAAAGAGAGAATAACAAAGCACCACTAGCTCGAAATATATTGGAAGAAAACTTTAGTATTTGTTTCCAATTCTTTCATCGTACTGCATTAGCCAGTCTGCATCTGTCCGCACGGCTTGTTTAAATTCAATGCACAGCACAGTTCAAGCAAAAATAGAACAAAATAATCTTGTCTCCCACCCCGTAACCATGATAAGAATATCGATGTTTCTTCTCTGGTGCTAACATTGAACTGGTGAAAATCGAAACAAAACTTCCGCCAAAGCGAGCCAAACAAAGAAAACAGGAAGGCAATGAAACATGAAGCCGAGCAACCGAGCCAGTGTTCACAGCGACATCGGTCTGGTATTCGGTGCAAGACGGATGCTTTTGACACAAGAAGCACTTTCGTTTCACCGAAAGCTCGCCTAGTTTTTGCGTTGTTTCCCGCACAACAGAACCAGGCACAGAAATTGCAAAGACACCCAACACAGCGAAAGAAGCTTTTAAAGGGAGGGATTATGTTTTCCACTACGAAACAAATACGTGTGAAGTGGGGTGGTGCGGTGAGCCGAAGCAACTGAAATTGGCATTGTTGTGCCTGCCGAGCACTGAACGCTGAATGAACGAACGGTACCTAATTCGGTGAAGCTGTGAGAGGCCAAAGGAAAGAAAAAAAAGGACAATGAAATGGGCGTACGAAGATAATGTGTGTTTCATTAATTGAATTTCGGAGTTTACACGGAGCAAAGTGTGCTGGATTTAGGTGTATTAGGAAGGAAAAGCAGAAGAAAGAAAGCAATTATTTGAACGGAAAACAGAAACGAATGTTTCGATGTTTCCGTAATGGTAAGGAAGCTCTTAAACTTAATGAAAATATTGCTTATAGTAAAAGTATTGCCTAAGCAACGCATAATTAAGAGCAAATAATTAAACGTTTTTCTAATGCTCCTGTCATTAGAACGATAAAACAAAACTTAATGTAGTCTTTTAGGTGGGACATCATTTTCTCTTCCGGTGAAGTGAATAAATTTAAAGCACTTCAGCCAACACTGCCGACTGCCACCACACTGACAGCTCGTATCTTAATCGCATCTCGTTGATAGGAAATCGTTGCGTTTTTGGGTTCGGAAAATGTAAACCTGTAACTGCGGAGGCTCGAAGGATCGAAGGCTCGGCGCGTGACGGTCGAGACGAACTTAATTAGTATTTAATGTTTTGGCCTCGGTGGAATTTCGTGATGGAATTCTGTAGGTAAGAAGTTCGGCAGAATCGCTTCCGGGTGGATATTTAAATACTTCTCCGGCGGCGTCGTATCAACTGGATTGGAATGTTTTCGAGGAAAAAAGACGACTGATAAGGTCGAGAGGCGTCAGATAATGAGATAGAGCAACCAATAAATACCGTACTTCAAATGTTGTTGTGCCGCTTTTAAAATGCAGTCGATAGATATTGAATTAAAACGTTATTATTAAGACTTCTGGCAACAGAGTCTTGCGTTTTGGTTCCACTCCAAATTTTCCTTAAACCGTGGGTGCAATAATACATTGGACTGGAAGGTTCCAATATCGAAAACAATAATCTAATAAATGTCAGATTATCGTTTGTCATGGAATTGGATTTTAAAATGATTTCAAGGAACTTAAAACTGTGTGTCTTATAGCCGGTTCAATTGGTAAGCAAGTGCTCCGGAACATTCTCACACCGAAGCGTATCAACTATTTCAAATAGCGAATAGCTCTTTCTTCGATTACTCTCGTTTGTCTTTCGGCACTGACCTTTTATGGCGAAAGGTGACTTGCTGGGAGGTTTTGCTTTTTCCGTTGTTGCTTATGAAGGTCTTCTCTGTTTCGAGTCCATGGCGAGAACAAGTTGTGCATGACAGCAGTGGCCACATGCAAAGAGTCAGAGACAAGATAACCCGGCCCCAACTTCACACGAGCTTTGCAGTGCAGTTTCGATGACTTTGAACTTGAAACTTAAGGGCGTGAGGTCTAGGTGAGCTGAGTTTGTGTGGCATGCCATTGAAAAGGGTGCGTTTTTGGAAGCATGAGTTTGAAATTGGAAATTGCGGAAATTAAAATCGGACGATGTATTTGAGGATGATTGACACGCTGATTGAGTTGAAAAATAGAAAACACTAGAATTGTGAGAATCGGATAGCGTATTTTTTAATGTTAAATCACGCAGATTGATGATGAAGGCTATCAAAATGAATGGCTATCAGAATCACATCCGATAAAAGAATATTAAAATTAGGTTTACCAAAACGATACTGACCAAAAAAAGCTTCAAACTTCCGAATATGCTCAAATTAAGACTAACCATGCTTAATGCTCGCATTATAACCAAAAACCAAAATAAATCCGTCAATAAAAACGCTGCACTTCAAAACTTCACCGAAAGACAGAACCTGTTGAGCTGTTTCCTGCTCAAAGTTTAGTCGATAAAAGTCCGTTACAGTTCGTAATCGTGTTTGGTAATCCATAGCTTCCGTTGCGCTTAAAGTCCAAATTACATCGGTACAACGCACCGTTCGGCGAGCTCCTTTCCCTAACTCGTGAGCAAACAGGCAAGGTATTAACCATTTATCCGTTTAGCAAATTGGTAAACGCTGTCGCTTTGCCTTTTTCGGGAGGAAAAACTAGCGCGCCAGCACGATCTCGAGCGCAAAGAGATAACGAGAGCTGGGTAACATGTGGGTTGCAACAGGCAGGCGCTAGCAGGGCAAGTTCGAGATACGAAAGTGACACGTATCTTCCGAGATTTAACCCATTGCACCTCGTACACGTACCGTGTTTGTTGAGTGGTTGGCAACGAGCACCAGGGAACGTTTGCTTTTCGTTTTTCTTTTTTGCTAAATATTTGTTCAATATCTTGCTCGAGGGAAGCAACAGTGTCGCTTCTGTCCATGTCTTTGCAGTTGCGTGATTGAATATGCTGAATTTAAGTGAACTTAATAAAGGGAGGTCTGAGGTTAAACAGCTCAAAAACTCTTGTTAAATATTATTAAATTGGTCGTTCATTTTGGAAATCTTTTTGCTCCCTTTTTTATGCTTCAAAATATCAAGAAGAACTTACACCCTGCTCGAGTCTGTTAATTTTTCTGATGGCATGTACATATAAAGCAGCATTATCCCGTCCCGTTGATTGATCTCAAATATTGCACCGGAACGTGTGTAGTATGGTGATTGCTACCGAATAGACACGCGTTGCCGACTGTGCAGAATCGGCAATGGCCTAATCCAATCATGTCACATCACAGGCGCAAAAAAAGCATTACACTGACAACGACGCTCGTGCTGGCGATGCGAGGTCACACAGACACGGGGTGACCAAAAATATATGGACTCCATCAAACTCCGCTTCATTCGAATGTTTATTGCGTCTGTCGCGCGACTCTTGCTTTTATTCGGGTATCGAAATCTTACCTCCTGTGTGTGTGTCGTGTGCCGATGAAAAAAAGCAAATTTGGTTCAATGTTTGCTGATCAAAAGAAAATGGACGGTGTCGTAAAAAACAAACACACACACACACAGAGTTCATTTTTCGCTCATCCATCTACCCGGATCACGTTCCGATGGCGATGCTGAATGCATAATTCTGGTGGGAATGTGATGGCGAGTGCTGTGCGTCATGATGATGGTGGCCACCAGAGATGAAGTTTTTTCGTGTAGGTGAAGATTAGTCGAACTTGGTACGTGGTGGATGACAGACGATTGGAACACAGAAAGACACACGGTTGGGAGCATTAGCAAGGTACGAATGGGGACATTGTAAACGAGATGACGATCGTACATGATCGGTGCGTGTGTCCTACGCTATAGTAGAGGCCTTTGATTAATAATTAAGCATTTGGCTAAATGTTTGAACACCAGTTTGAATGTAGGCAGCGAAAGGAAGGCGTTAATATTTGCCCATCATTGTAACAACCGTGGGAATCAGCAATAATTAAGGGATTTGAAAAATGTTTTACTGATGAGTGGTAGAGTGTTCAAAACGATTTGCGAAATAGCACTCATTCTACATTTAACAGCTCAATAACAGGTGTAAAAACGGAGCAAGAAGCACTCTATTACCCAAAACATGTTTTACATATTGACGGTTTAATCGCTACAAGCAATAACTCAGCAGCGTGATCCATGTTCTGCTTGTTACAAGGTTACTAAAATTGATCTTAAAATAAGTTCGAAATTGAACCGAAGAATTCCGATTAGGGAATCTTTGCTGGAGCCAATATCGGAATTGATTCCGGTATTAAACTCGATCCCGATTCCGGAACCAATACTGTAACTGATTCCGATTTCAACAGCGCTTCCTGTACAGATTCCTGAAATATTTCAGATTGCGGAATTAGTGAATTAGTTTAATAACGATCTTTAGAAAATAGTAGTACTGGTTAATCTGCATTACCTTCTCTAACCTTATGTAACTTATGCATTTTAAGAAGTTTGTGTTCTTCACATCTTTCGATTTGAAATAATAATTGAAACCTGAAGAACAGTAAATACAGCAGGAAGAGTTTGGAATCGAATCGAGTATTTAAAACATACAGTACTTCGCATGCCAGGTGAAGGTGGATGGAAAACTCTCAAATCTGGCGCAACTTCGAGGACCATCCTCTAAAAGTCACTCCAGATCTTGGCATACTCTGATGACATAGACATCATTGGTTTGAGGCTCTCCTATGTAGCAGAAGCTTACCAAAGCAGCTTACCCTCTTTGTCGAGTTCGAGAGGAAGATGCTCAGAAGGATTTTTAGCCCCGTATGTGTGGAAGGACAATGGAGGAGCCGCTCACTATCGTGCAGCGAATTAATCTCGTCAGGCACCGGTGGGCTGGTCATGTCATGAGAATGGCACCGGACGACCTAGCCCGTAAAGTCCTTTAAGGCCGTCCACATGGGCAGAGGAGGCGTGGTAGGCCCAAACTGAGATGGAGTGATGGCGTTGATGCGTCCGCCATTGTTGCAGCAGGCCAAGACGGCAAAGCGGTTGTTGCGCCTGATGAGTAAGTAAGTAAGTACTTCGGACTACGGAATTGATTTTAATATTTCATTCCGATTCGGGAACTAATTCTGGAACTTTGCACCGGCATTGACTTCGCAAAATTATCAATATTTGTATTCGATTTAAACTAAACCATCATTTTTTCCCATCACTACAGCAAACTCACCAGAATTGTCAAGATGGTGAATAGTTATCAATCTGATTTTCATATTCAACTGTTACGAAACAACCCCATTTGTTCTGGATTTATGAACTGCCCATAGAAAAGCCTATCTTTGTGTGCGTGTGTGTGCTGTGAAGAAAAATCTACACCAACATATCCATCACAAAGCAACCGAAATCCGACAGAAGACATTGCGACAACCGTGCGAGCAAGCTTGACGGAAATTAAAATGGAAAAGGCCCTGCACATGATGTTTGTGCTAAGCCAGCAGGCAACTGTCAGGCGAGCTGTGAGTTAGTTTATGTTGAGGGGCAATGGCTTTTCTTTTTATCCCAGAACCCCAATCTGGTTGTGTCGTTGCTAATGGTACGAACACGAACTGTAGAAATGGAAAAGGTTTGTGTGCGTATGTGTGTGATTGCACCAACCAGCCGTACAATATTTCTATCATGTATTCTAGAATATGCTACGGAGGATGGTTTATCTTCCAGTGGTGCATGATTTGTGCCGGGTCTATTTGCTGCTGCTTCATCACCTCATCACCAGAGCATCAGCACCATGAATAGTTTACAGTTGCGGCCAGCATTGCAACGCCCTGAATACACAATTTCGGGGCAGCCAAAAATCAACAATTAAATAGTCCCTTGGGGGTGTGTTTGCTGCCAGTAGCTAGCCGTTGCAAGTGTAGCAGATCATAAGGCCAGCGTAATGCTGTAAATCGTTTGGCACCGGCTGTCTACATTTTACAGCAGCGCTCCGGTAACCGGCAGAAGGAAGCTAGCCAAGAGCGCATTTTACTGCAACAACACCCTGTTACGGAGCGCATAAAATGTTTGGTACAAGGTTATAAACCAAAAGCCGGTTCGGTAGTTAAGAGTTGGCAGGCGAAATGTGAAGAAACCTGCAATTTCTTGAACGGTTGAAGTTCTCGGATATTGCACCAAAAAGAAAAAAGCGCAGTAACGCCTCGTTGTCGGATGGTGCAAACTGCTTGCACCACTAATACAACCGCTCTCGATCGTCGCTTAATGCAAGGGTTCGCTCACGTACGAACCTGGTGTAACAATTTGAAAGGGTATTCAGTACTTTTCATTAAATTTTGCGCCAGGAATGCAGACGGTGATGAAAAACACAAGAATGCTTCCAAAGGCTCACGCACACGCCAAAGAACGTGCGCCGAAAGGGATAGCAAGAAATTCAAATTAAACCCTGATGAGATGAATGTTCGGATGGGGTAGATAGTAAAGCCGAGAAGGTCTGTCTGCGTTGGCCTCCTTTTTTTTGTTGCAGAGATGTTACCAAAGCCGCATGATACTAATCTTTCGTCCAGTTCAAGCGTACCCGACAAGAATGTTTGGGATATTGAGGGTTTTATGACACATCTTGGGTACATACTTTCCATAGCGCTTCCTATCGATGGTATGAATTTCTTCTTGACAGTGTCCTCACCCTGTTCTCACCAAGCCAACCTCGAGCGCTTAAGCAAATAAAGCGGCCCACTTTGAGGATGGTCAACGCTTTGGTGTATCTGTAATTTATTTCGCATAAGATTCTTTCTCTGCTTATTATCTGCTGTGAGATTGAGCGTCCACCAGACACCAGGATTCCAGCACGCCGTCGAGTTACCCGTTTGCTACCATGACGCTACACCATGGCTCAACAGTGACAGTTTATCTTATCCCGGATGAAGGTATCTCTAATTCGTGTGTCATCTAATTTTTCCCCGTCATTTTCTGCTCTCTTGAAGCAGCATTTCGTAACGTGATGCTGCGTCAGGAGGAAAGTTCCCGGGCACGGAAAGCGTAAAACAAAAAGGCTAGCAAAAGGAGGAAAAACGCAATAAAACCCCCATTGCCTCCCGGGAGAATTCTGGTCGGAAGGAATATAAAATCCAGCTGGACCCATATCACTGAGGGTCCTCTGGCCCAACAGCGGTACGGAGTCTGGGATTGAGGCGTGGGAAAAAGTGAAAGGAGCTTCTCGGTTCCTTTGGACTTAGGCTACCCCCAAACACGTGGTAAAACACGTGACGCTATGCTGCATGGGACGGCATTTGGGGGAGACCTTGAATTATTAAAGCTCACGTCTGGTGTGCTCTCAGTTATGCTTACGGTGAAGGTTTTCTTCCCCGTTTTTTTTTGCTTTTGGTTGCATTGTTACATGTGCTCTGGCCGACTGTGTGTAAGCTGCTTTGCATTCCATTCCTGTTTCGTAACGCACTGTCAACGGTGCGAAAACGGAATCATTCTTCGCTGTCGGTCGCAACGGTTCGAGTAAAACAATTCTATCTCCCTGTGCGAGAGCGTGAGAACTCACCATGTCACGAGGACCCGGGCGAGGACTGTGAAGGAAAAAAAGCTGGAGCTTGCTAATATATCTGGAGCGCGCGTGCAACAGGAAAAGGGACACCACGTCCAGGGGTGTGTTTGAATTCCCATGTCGGGGCGGGATAAATTCTGCCCCAGACACTGGGCGCCACGGTCGCGCGCCATTCGTCCTTGCCGTCGTCATCGGTGGGAACCGTTGGTGTAACGCTTGTTTGTTTCCTTGCTCGGTACCGGGCATTGCTTGGCAGTTGGAGCGGTTTTTTTTCGATCCGTCCCAGTAAAGACGGTACCCATCTGTACACCAACGAGGCCATGTATTCACTGAGCAAATGTAACACTCCCTCGACAAAAAAAATCGGAAAAGAATTGGAATGATGACAATGGAAATGTTGCGCCCCCGGAGCAAAGAAAGCTGAAGCAGGAAAACAACTTTTTGTGCACCTCCTCTGGACGCTGGATTTCGAGTGAGCTGTACTTTTTTGTTGTTGCTGTACTGCTGTAGTTTTTTGTGGATTTAGGGGGGGCCGAGCGAATGGGCAGGGCGCTGTTTATTCACTTACGGGAATTTACGCACGCAGAAAAGTTCTAACGATGACACTGAAGCTGTGTCCTGTGCTTTTTTGTGTGTGTGTGTGTGTAGGAAAAGTTGTTCTTGTCCGGCCTCGGAAGGACGAGCATAAATCGCACCCGAGCAACCAGTAAGTACCTAGTGGGTGAGACACGGAGGGATCGAGAGTGAGCGAGTGTCCGGTAACGATCGAAATGTTGCTACTGAAACTGCTGACGTGATGCGTTTGTGCCGAGAAGCCCTCATGTGTACGGGCTGTGCTCATGAGGGAAGGATTACTGCCTTAAGATTGTTTTTTATTGATCTGGCCTTACTCTTGGGCTATCTTGGAAACATATTTGTGCGGGGGGGAGGAAAAAAGTGTCGCTTCTGTTAAGCACTAAACGATACAGTGTGGCGAGTTAAAAGGTCGTCTTTTTTTGTGCATCAAGATTTTGCTTGCGGTAAAACGGATGACACTGTTGATAATAATGAAGTTGCTGACGCTCTTGTGATAATATGGTAATGAAGCTGTCCGAGTGATTTATTTCATTTGATTTCGATGCATTTGTTTAAGTTAATTGAATTGAACTGTTGAAGTATATAGTTTGCAGCTAGGGATGCATTACGTCCAGAAAGCAAAACATGATGAGTCTCGATCTTCTGTAGTTGTCACTCACTTTGATTTGGTCTGGATGTGTTCTTATCAACAATAGAATGGACTTGCACTAGAGATGGTCCTGATTAGATCCGCGATTTCTAAATCGGCGATTGAGAATTGAAACCTTTGAGGAATCAAGTAAGAAATAAGGTTGATTGTTGCTCTCTTACTCAAAACTGTCTTGGATTGTAAATCAACGGAGCTATATTAATCTCCGTACTTAGATGTACGGAGTACTTAGATGTGCGTAGATCTAGAGAGAACTTTCTTCAGTAATTGATGAAAGTGATGATTCGTTCATAAAACAAGACAATCAACGCAATCGTGTGAATAGTTCATGAACCTCAAAGCAACCCATAATGGTGAAGGGAAAAAAAACATAATCAAACACTCTTCGAAGATATCGCGAAAGCCCCCGTTAATGGACCATCGGTTCAGATTGAAGACACTACGTACCGCTGATTAGTTGTCCCACCGGCGAAGAACGCTCGTTTCTCGATAATGGTGCAGTTAATTATAACGAGATCATGTTCGATCACATCATTGAACACTCGGTAGACGATCGTTAAAATTTACGACGCCTCTGTGGTCGTTGCGTTGACATTTCGCAATTAGCCCTCGGGTAATTTCTGCCTCAAAAGGGAAAAAACCGGTATCAGCCCGTTTCCTCGCGCTCGAAGGAACGAACGAAACTTGATTAAACAAGTCTTCAACTTCATTGACAGGGCACAGGCTTTGATTGGGCACACTGGCACTGACTGTGGGAGTTGGTCCTTCCTTCCTTCGAGTGAGCTATTGAAGCTGCCGAGCGAAAGGAAAAACTTCCATGCCCTGGGGCAGGGATTTGCTAATCCTTCGCTTGAGTATGATCTTGTGTGACAAGAGGAGCGGGATGGGTAAACTTTTATCTTGAAACACCACAGGACGGATTCAGCTTGTTGCAAGCCATCCAAGTGGTTAATCAAACGAGATAATAAAACTGCTGGATGCCGGAGAGTTAAACCCAGAGGAAGCCGAATCGCTGGTTTCGGTGCGGATGCTATACGGTGAGCAAGGGTGATCTACCTAGTAGGAGTTGGAAGTCGTTATCAGCAAAACCTTCACCGGGGAACCGTTGGTTGATTTACTTCCATAAAAGTCACATGGCAGAGTTCGAGGCGGGAAGTAGCAGAAATCAAACAAATGGTTTCGCCCAGCAAAAAAGGCGAAGGAAATTGATCGAAAAATAACACTTTTCCTCCGCACCGAAGCGAAGTAATGAGGACTCCACCCGCACCGATTTCTGAAAGCTTAACCAACCGAAGAAACGGGAAACTAATTTATCACAAGTCTAGCATCTTGGGACAAACGTAGGGAAACTGCTCGTCGTTGAGCGCGACGAGCAGCACAGCAGCGATTCCTTGGGCAAATGTGCGGAGTAGTAAAAGAAAATTATTTTAAGCAAAGTTGTCCTATTATCTCTTCTTGGGGGAAACGTTTTAAACAGGTACCTCGGCGAGCTTTGAATCGTTCTCGTTTTATCAGGTCTAGCTTCTAACTATCCGGGCGGGACCAGGCGCTGGTCTAGCCCACCTGCAGGTTGACGCCGGTGTTTGACGTCCATTTTTCCGGTTTGTTTCTCGCACAAGTCTGAAACTGTTATTATTTTCCTTACCATCGCCGGGAAAAATCTCCAGCACCATTAACGGTAATCGCTTTTAGGGATGGGGAGTTGTAAAAATGTATTTTTAATGAATTCGAAAAGCTTTGCTGCACAAAAGCGAAGAAAAAACGAAACGAGACTTCAGTATCCACCGAAACCTCTAGACGGAGACGGAGACGTCCTGCTTTGTGTCACTGCACGACTACTGGCAGGCGGTGGAAAATGATGAGAAATTGCAAGCCGACGACAGAGATTGGAGTTTTGTTTGAGTTCTTTTGAGAAGGTTTGGGTCTGGTTTGTTGTTTTTTTTTTCTTGTTTTCTTCATCTGCTTTGCGACTGCTGTTGCTACTCTTAGCCATTCCCAGTAGGTATTGGCAGCACTCAACGGGCAAGGTAATCTTCTAGGTTGAAGAAGCCGTATTGATGGAGTCACACCGGGCATGAATAGTACCGGGAGTCTTTGAGCGGGATTACGATGTAACGATGCGTGACTGAATGGTACGGCGGAGCTATCACCAAAATAGCCGAATTGTGATGAACTTTTCCATTAACTAGCAGCAGGAAGTGATTGTTGGGGTGGTATGGGAGGTGGGGGATAGGGGGCGGGAAACGAATTCGAATCAGCACAGAATCAATTTATCATCGACCGAGGAGAAGAAGATGCAGGAAGCGTAGAAGGAGGGTATAATTTCAGTGAAGCGAATATTAGCATTTGATGTAACTGGAACTGGAAACATCATAATCGTCGAACTTGTATCGCGTTTGATCGTATTTGATACAATTTTGAGGAATAATCGCAAATATTTATTCTAGAAATTTTGAGCCTTTCATAGTCTTATTAGATAATATAATTTAAAAATAAGAGTAGATAAAATGAGAACATGATAAGCAAGTAAATGCTGTACAAGAAAATGTAATTCTGCTTTCTCATTAGCAAACCAGCTGTGGATAACAGCTCATGAGCATAATTGCTCCGGAGTATTAGTGTGCGAAGCTTTGGCAGCTTCTAGGATGCATCTGGAAAACAAAGAAAAATTCTCCTAATGGAAAACTAGGCATATTGCCACCACGGTACCCATGCATCCCTTAATGCATACACTTTCGGTCTTCCGGGCACCTTTGCACACACACACACACATAGCCACAAAAGCTTTGAGATTAAGGAGCTGCCAACTGAATCGCAGGCCAAATGGATGCTGGCGTACCGAGAGACGTCTCCCTCCCTTTCGGAGCGCTTAACAATCCTGTGCGGCGTTGCGTTGGAACAAGGGAAGCTAGAAAAGCGTGTACACGATTGTGCAAGTGCACAGTTAATGTGCACAGCAACAGCAATCGGAGCTACGAGTCTGAGCCAGCGTGAGTGCAAGTTAGCTTTGCCGATTCGTGGTCTTGAAAGGTGTATTGTGAAGCAGCTTTTTTTTTCTTGCCAATGAAAAGAAGAATAATTTCTAAAGCTGTCGGGGAACTCGGGAACCGAACACACTATATTGGCTTTTCTTTAAGTGCGCTGAGTACAATGAGAGCAATTGTACCGGTTTTGATGTTTGTGGAAGATTTATTTTAATACTTTACTCTGTCGGGGGACTTAAGGAGGAAGATTAATTGTTTATTGTTTATAATGGGTGATCACTGAACTGAACTGAATTTAAGAAAACTGGAAAGAGTCGAATGGGCATTGGGAAAGAGGTATTTGATTTATTTAGAGCAAGTTTACTTCGTAAGAGAAATTTTGTTGGATTAATTAAAATAAAGTGAAGTTTATAACGAAATCGTGTGAAAATATCGTAATAATACATAAAAACGAAAAAATAGAATTTAGCGCCTAACTGTATGCAATGCGCCGAACAAAAATAACGGAAAAGCGCAGCGAAACGGTGACAAACGCCTGAAACAAATGGAACCTCGTGAGCGGGACTGTGTTAAGTGCTTTCAAATGAAGTGTTTCCATTATCCACATCAAATCATTCAGATTCTGATGCTTTATATCCATCGTTAGCTAGTGGTTATTCCTTTCATCCAGAATAAGTGTAAAAAAAAACCGGCAAAGTGAAACCATAAAAAGGATAAGATCCGATCGGAACATACTCGGCTCGGAACAGTTTCGCTAGCTTGCTTTGCGTTTCCGCTCTCGCACTGACTTTGGCACAGGAAACGGAGACGCGGTTCTGTCCAATGTCTCCGGCATCCTAGCTTTCGCACTATCTACGCTTCGATAGCAATACCATGGCAGCTACTTACGGTTGTCAAGGGCAGGTAAATGTTCAAAGAAATTTGCATGTCTTATCGTTTATTAAAAGAAATCTTTGATAGTATTGCATGCGTATTTGTCGTTTATGTACAATTATTTGTGTTGCATGATGTTTTAGTATTATTTACGTTTCATTAAGGTCTTTCGAAACAAACATCAGAATTATTAATCCCGCGCGAAAAGCAATTAAAACTAGATCAGTTGTGATTACACCGCTTGTGAAGCTAGTTCTGACAGCAAAAGTGAACACAGATAGCGCTTCTACCATCACTTGACATGTGAACCAATAGCAGTGTGATGTATCTGCGGCAAACTTATCGTCCTTTATCGGTCTCACCTGGCACGGAGGTGAATTTCGGTGGCCTCGAGAAAGCTTTACCGGCACTCCAAACCAACGCAACTCCCATCGGACGAATCTAGCTTCAAGGTAATACGTACGGACGGACACAGCCACTTACCAGAAGTCGGCGTACGGTTTTGGGTTCTGTGCACAGCTTTTGCGAGATTTATGGAAACCATTTTCGGGTGGTCTCTTTCCATAGTGTGGTGATGTTGTTGACTGTCCGGCCACCATAGCGAAGCTCACACACATACAGCCGGTTTTGATGTTTGTGGTCTGGGGACAGGTTGATAAATGCTGTTTTCGTGCAGCTTACATTCCACACCTGGACGCGAGGTGTTCCGTTTAATGTGGCGTCCGGTCTCCACCCCACGATGGCGTCGGACACCTTGTACGGCGTTTTTGGGTAGGTTGGTTAGCTCGTTCATCGGATTTTCTGCACCTAATTGGAAATTTTTCCGGTTCCATTTGTTACCGTAACGCACAAGACACTCGGCAGATTTTTCTGGGTTTTCCGTTGTGTTCGGTCAGGTTCTGACCGATTGTGATCGTTTTCCCCGGGAGAATAATAATTCGGGCAATAAAATAATGAATCGTTGTATCGTTGTATAGCGCAATATATCTTTCTCGCTGGTATTGGGACAAAGCACGATAAGAAAATGCGCACTGTTCTAGGTGGGGTTTTCCATGATACTGATGATCGTATCAGTAGAGTAAAAGATTGGAAGGATTTATTATGACTCGTTTGGTTTGAGTTCTTATTAGTGCTCTGGTAGGTCCAGTCAGGCTTTCTATATTAATGATTGAATTGAGTTATAGTTACTTATAATGTAACTTATATTGAATTGTACTGTATAACTAAAAATAAACCTCAGAAAGCTGAGCAACAGGCTACAAAAGTCTTTACGGTAAAGACTGTACTACAAATGTTGCTTCATATGTAGTTAGACAGCGCAAAAAAGATGCCTTTTCTGATTTAATTAGTGATATTTAAATGTTATTTGCTTCTCTTATTTATACGTTCATCATTAATTCTTCGTAAAGAAATTCAGTTTTATTGAAAAGTTTAATTATTTTGTTCTTCTAAATATTAACCATTTGTTTTCGTGCCTTTAAAGTTCATCGCCTTCCCTTTTACTTACTGTGATATTCAATTTACTAAAACCCTCCGTTAGAACTACCCTGAAAATACCAACCGATTTGAGTTTGTGTGTTGTGTGTATGTGTGTGTTTGTGCTTGTTTTTAAAGATTTCTCCACGGTCGGTTCTTTGGTGCGGCATCGGAGCAGTATTTTTTTTTCAACTACAATGGCATGAGAAAGATAAATGGCGCTTAATCTTGATAAAATTAACGGTCATCTTATTTCAGCATTAGCTTTTCGCCTCATTATTTTGAGTTTAAGAAGGTTCTGCCGTGCAAAAAGATGATTCCGTGGAATGTGGTTCTTGATGAGGGAGAGGGTGAGGAGGGTTATGAGAAGGCGGTGCGGGAGAGAAATAAGAAAGGGAGAATAAATCCGTTTTTTATCTGGTTTCTGGCGATCATCGCACAGGGGACTGTTTGCTGAATGCTAATGTTAGGACGGATAATTGAAATGCATATTTTCTAGATAAGGGAATTTGAGACAGAATAGAAACTAATAAGTAAAGAGGAAGACAACAAATTAAAAGCAGAAATTTGATATGCAAAATTCTAGGAACATAAATTTCTTTCCTTCCAATATGAATGTGGAAAGTAGGAAGAATAATTCAAAATATACAAAGCAGTTAATCAAAAGCGCCATGTTTATCATATCGCAGTGCTCGATGTGTCTTCGGCCCTATTATCGGGGCCGCAGTTTAATTGTCCAAAATCACGATCCTACACGAGAGAAATGAATTGGCTGTCAGACGCAGGTAACAAGTTGAAATCTTCCTTGCTGATGCCGTACGCAACTGTATCACCCCTTTGATAAGCCCACGACATGTGTTTCGAGTTGTGTGCCACAACAACATTGCCCTCACTGTCCACTCCCACCAGTCCGGCCGTTCCACCCAACGCGGCACTCATCGCGTCGAGCAACTCATCGGCGACCGGTTGTATCTCGCGCCCGGTGAGCTCGGCAGTCCGCAGCACATCGTACGCGATGCACACCTTCATGATGATATCTCCATCGCCCGTCAGTGACACACCGCCCAATCTGTTATCGGCGTACGTCCCCGATCCGATGATAGGAGTGTCTCCGACGCGTCCGACCCGCTTACCCGTGACGCCGCCAGTAGACGTCGCTGCAACAATGTGACCGTTCGCGTCGATTGCCACTGCTCCAACAGTACCACCTTCGCCCGATCGATAGCTCTGATCGGAAGCTTTCCAATCATCCAGCACATCCTTCGCGTACTGGGTGACTAGCTGGCCCGGTGGGTCCAGAAATCGAAAGCCTCGGTCCAGCGCGAACGCGGTGAGTCCTTCTCCGATGAGGAAATTGTATCCGGAATGTTCCATCACGGCACGGGCCAGCGAGATCGGATGTAGCAGGTCCCGTACACCGCTCAGACTTCCCGTCGCTTTCGTCGCTCCGTCCATGATGCTAGCATCCATCTCGACATCACCGTCGGCGTTCAGTACCGAACCGTAACCGGCGTTGAAGTAGCGATCCGCTTCCATGATACGGACCGCTTGTTCCACCGCTTCCAAAACGGACCCATTGCGGGCGAGTACTTGATAGCCAACCTTTGCCGCTAGTGTCACGCCACGAATCTTACCCGGTAGCCGATCGTCCGATACAGTTCCTGCACCACCGTGCACAATCAGTACCGGTTCTACGGCACACAAAGAATTCTAAAATGTGCAAAAGTTTGTTGGTTTGTACTGTTGGGCCTAAAGTTGGGCTAGGTGTGTTGTGTTTAAACTTGCCTGAAAGTTAATCACGAAACTAATTAAAAACAACAATTTCCAAGACAAGCACATTTCGATTACACGGTCCACTGGTGATGTTTGTAAATTAACAATTGAAACAAACGCACTGAATCTCCCACACGTCCTATCGGTACCAAGTGATGCTTCACAATAAAGCCAAGAGATTACACACAAGAGTGTGGCTCAGCGAGAATATTTCTTGTTTACGTGAAGCTGATAACCAATACTACAGAGAGAGAGAGAGAGTGGGAGAGCTCATCGCTTGTATCAGGCGCACTTTGTTAGGGGCATCTGTTTTAGCTTGGGTGCTAGAATGGGAATTAGTAATTGATGTAAGGCAGGGGTTTGCCATAGTGGTCAAAGTAACTTTGTCCAGTTGATGAAATATGTTTTGATAATGTTTTCGAGATTAAAATACAATTGAAATAGTTTGTTGTCAACACTAGGCTCTACAGTCATCCGTTACGACGTTTGTTTAATGCGCTGTAAGTCGGGGACCTTGAGACAAACGTAGTCAATAAACAAACTTTGAATACGACACGTGTTTCCATTGACACAAACTCATCGATGCGCTGCACGCTTTTATATTGCTTGCGGAATAATAGAATGGACAGATTTATGGTAGCATCTTGAACTCCAAGTAATCGAAACAATCTAGTCTTGAATTGAATATTTTACCTAGGTAAATAAAGCAGTCTTCAGCAATTGGAGATAACTCTGAGATGAATACTGAGCTTAGATGATCGGAACCAGGTTTAATCTAGTTCCCGTGCAGCAAATACTGTTCGGCGTAATGGACTCTTTTGGAATCACGGGGGTAGTTTATCGAATAACAAAGACAAGCATTACATGTCAGATGAAGGTTGATGGAAATCTATCTCTGGGCTCTTTGCTACCATCAAGGGCCTGCGTTTGGGAGATTGTCAGCTACTCGAGACTAGGAAATGGTAACTTCAGGGACTTCTTCTATAAGTTAATCCAGATCCTGGCATACCCTGTTGATATACATAAGTATGCTTAGTTAGAGGGTTCTCCTACGTTGCAGCAGGATAACGAACGATCGAGAAAGCGATATTGAGCCTTGAGTTGGATATTAAGGAGGTGAAAGTCATCAAAAACTAGAATCCTAAAACTGATCAATCCTTCATAGTTTATAGATTATAGTTCATAGTGGGTGGACTGTTCATGTAATGGAATTGGCACACTATGAGAAAAGGCAAGACTTGGTAGGCCTAAACTGAGATGGAGTGGTGGCGTTGATGCGTCTGCTGCAATGGCCCTATAGTGAACATATGAGGCATCAGAAACCTTGAAACCTTGAATCTTGAATAGGCCACCCTGTTGCACTCTCCATACTTGCCGTTACCTTAATTTCACGTATGACGGGTATGTTCAACCAGATGGAACTGAATGTCTGGCGCTACTGTGAGGCTGTCAATTTAAAATAAAAACGTCTTTAGAAGAGAGTAAAGATGCCAAAAACAGCTACAAATACTTTGAGCTGTCGGGGCCCTTCCAACAAATTGATGCTAAAGCAGGAGGATTTTAAAGGATGAAAGTTTCATACAAATTTATTTGATGCTAAAGATGGATTCGCTGCTGTAGCTTTACTTCATCACCCCACTGGCTTAAGTGAAGCCCAAATGTGTTGTACACATTCTTTCCAAAAGGCATAAAACGGCACTTTCGGTTGATCCCTTATTTGAATATTCTGTTTACTGGGCTTTGCGTGTAGGCGAATCATTCTGCAGTGTGGTGAAAATGGAAAAAAAACTTTTCGTTTTCTAAATATGCCTAATTTTCATTCTGCTTTGCGAAGAAGCTTTTTCTTGCTGAAAACCTGAGCAAATGAGTTAAAAGTTTTGAGCAAATTTAAGCGTATTTTTTATTTCACATCAAAAGTTGCTCACCTTAAGCTGTTGGAAGGAGGCAAAGCGGATGAGGAAGAAATGTGAATTTTGGAGGTTAGAAAAAGGGGTTCTTACTTCTTTCAAATTTTATTGCGTTGGCGTACTTGGTTGACTGTGGGTTGAAGCGAATGAATTTCTTTGCCTTTTCAAGCATAGAAAATAAAATATAATAAAGACAGTATATAGTACAATAAATCTAATTTAAGTTCTTTCTCTTGCTGCAATTTACTGCCGAAAGACAGCACGCTTAACACGATGTGACGTTCACTGTTACAAATAATTTTCCCCGTGTTTCTTTGCCGTACAACTTTCACGATTAATATTCAGCGCCAGTAGACGCAACGCGCCAAAGAAACTGTACACGTCAAAGTTTAAATCAACCGCAACACACGCGGACGAGCAAAAGTTCAATTGGAAAGTTTCGCCGATCATCAAAGGACCCCGACAGCCAGGAAAGACCCATGTCAAAAAGGAAAGGAGAACCGATCGTGTAAAACTGACTCAAACACACACACGCAGTTGGCGTTAAGAAGTGGGAAAATTCACTCGACAGCAGACGTTAAGCACGGACTAAGCGCAACATGATTCGATTTCGGAACAAATTCGACGAAGAACGGTGGATCGCGAAATTTGTATGGAAATTTGTTACCGGATGTTGTAGCCCGCCGAACGAAGCCTCAATCGCTTCTGGGGAACATTGGTTGGTGGGATGTATTAAAATTTTCTCCAATGTTCCCAACTGGTTGCTGGAACGATTCACTGGAGGGAAGTTTTTATTTTTCGTAGCATGAAAAGTGATTTATACATCACGAAGTTTGTTGTTCTACGTTAAAGCCTTATTTAGCAATAATCTTGCATTACTCTACCATAGCGCTTGCGGAGTTTGTTTTTCCTTTTTGGTTTGGAAGCTTAGTCGTCAATCCTGCGCGTAAGATGAGCGTTGCTGTCAAAAAATGTGCTGACACGGGTCGGAATCGTAGTCGGAAAAAGCTCGTGCTGACGCGCCCGTGAACGTTACACAAATTTTTACCCGGCAACCAACTTTCGATCGAACGCGTTTTATGAGAGCGCGTCCATCGTCTGTGGGGAAGTTTCACAAGGCGCCCCGGGTTCGCCCGGTTTTATGGATGTTTAGCTCATAAAAATTGCTGTCAATTTTCCAGCAGCCAGTTTAGTGTGCTTTGTTCGAAATTGATTTACTGTCGATCTTGGTGGAATTCTTTGTGGTCCCTTTACGCTAGACGAAGCTAGTGCCGGTGGGGCAGGAAAATGGAGTAAAAACTGGCCAACAAGCGAGTTGTCTATCATTAACAACATAGTAACGGGACGCATTAAAATCTTCGGTTTGTGGCGCTTGTTCGACGATTGGGTCGATAGGATCGCCCGCATTCAGATGGGAATTGGATGGTGGAAAGTCTTAAGACAGTTAGCGATTTTGAATCCGGTAGCAAAGATTTTAATTCCACGAACAAATTTTTCATGTTAATTAAAAAATTATATTCCCAAATTTGATTCAAATCGTGAAAGGCCACTCCGTTTCGCCACCATATTGACGTTCTATTTCCATTCTTCATTGTTGCGTTGGTTTTGTCGTTGTGTCGTAACTGTATTGACTGTATTGAGTCGGTGTATCGTGCCAGGGGGCAAGGAGCATAATAATGATTCCCAGTTTACGAGCGGGACTCCCGGGCAAAACCAAAAATCCATAAATAATGCAACCCGTAAAGAAGGTTCGCTGTCGTACCGGTGTACCAGGAAACGATACCCAGGCATGTGTGTCCCGCCGAAGAATGTGAAGGTCTTTCAGGAAAACTTATTCCCATGATTATTTCGTCCCTTCGTTACACTTTCCACCGCATCGTTGAGAACGGGAAAGTGATGTAAAATGTAAATAAAAATCATAGCACCATGCAATAATTTATTAAACGAACTTAGGAATGAATTTGTGGCACGTTTGGTCACACGGGTTTTCTATCGGTTTCTAAGAGTCTAGAATCATTTAACTTTGTTTTAGAGTGTTAGAGTTACAAATAGAAAATACCGATTCAAATTCGAAAGTGGGTCTTCAATTGAATTTGGATAGATTTTATCGTACAATTCTTCGCAATCTTTGGCTATTGGCAGAAGCAACGCCTCTTAATTTGCAAATTCGATTAAGTTTGCCCTCGTAGATGTGAAAAGGCTGCTCCGGATTTTAGTTTCATGGCCATGTTAGCTTCATATCCATTATCCTAGTTTATGATATGTGGAGGACTCTTGATCAATAATAAATCATATTAGTTTCATTTGTACAAAGCCTTGAAACGAATTTACAATTGAGTTTAATCTTAGGCGACAATTAGAAATTCTGATACACATACACTAGACCAGCTGTAATTGTTAGGAAAAAATAAAGTTTCTCCCGCCTAGTAGTAATCCTTGCAATTCTTTGGTTGGTTTTAATGTATTTAGTTGATTGAATATATTAGTAATCTGCAACATTAAACATTTTTATTTAAATATTATTTTGGTTCTTATATTTCTCTGCTAATGAACTTGCTTAATGACTTAGAATGTACAGATGTTTCTTAGCTATTTGTTATTTTTCTTCAATTTAAATACAATTCAATTTTGATGTTGAAGTCCTTACTTTTAAATATAAATCTTTGAAAGGCACAATTTTAACTCAATTTATTTTCCTTAGTTCATACTGATAATGATGCTTAAACAATTCTAAATTTGTACATGGTAATAGTTTAATAATATGAGTAAATTTGTGCAAATACTATTTAGTTTCAAGTTGAAATTAAAACTTATAAGACAATTGCCCAGTTTATTGTCGAATTATACGGTTACACAGATTTATTTGCTAGTTATTTTACACATCTTAGTATTATCATGTCCACATTTAGTAGCCTTAAGTTATCAAGAAATTGTTCAACACCTGCTATTACCGTAAATTGTAGTAAATGTTAGCTAATTTCCTGTTGTACATATGCATATTAACCTTGTTTTACCTCACGCACTACAGCTACAGCCGCATTAAATTCGATTGGTTCGATTTTCGTTTCGTTTTTTCTTCCACCAAACCCAACCCAGATCTCAACCCTAGTGCAGCATCGTTCGGAGCAGCAGCATCACACATCGGAACAGAAAATGCGCGCCATTGGACGTGTCGGCCAGGCTGTGAACCTGGCCGTGGAGCGTTTCGTAACGGTTGGCGAGACAATCGCAGATGACAATCCCGAGATTAAGCAGGACATGTACGATGCCTGCAAGGAGGCACGAGCAGCCGGTAAGTAATGCGGGCACACATTCCGTGTGCCACATTTTCCCTTCTTGTACCGTGTGAATGTCGTTCGAGAGTGAGAGACGGCCCGAACCCGAACCTATTTAGCTTGTTATTGGCATGTGCGTAAAATATCTTTGTTAGAGCAGTACTCAAGAGAGTGCTGGCTCCATTAGAGACCCTAGACGCCGGTTAGAAAACCCCGTCTTTGCTAACCAGATCTACACGATAGCTACATAGCAATTTGAGGAATATTGCCAGTTTAATGACATTGTTACAGTTTAGTGCAGCCCAAATTATCCTACTCATAGATATCGAACAGACATGGTAATGGACCTTGTATACCGAAGGAATGTAGAGGTGTAGGGCACACTGGCTGTAGGCCACCAGCCAGGGCTAGTGGTTTGGTTACAGGTGGTTTTGACCACGATCAAGGCTCCGGAATACATGCTTCGGGTTGTTTAGTGCGCCTAACCTCGATTGTGTTGATTAGGTGATTTTGAGGTTATGCGGTTTCTGGAAATCTCCTGCCAAGTTCCCCGTAACCACCACGGATCTGGAGTTAAATTATGAAACTGAACGCCGAGCACGCCCGTGTTGCGGGTGTAAATGCGACAATCACTGACATCGGTTGACGATGCAGTAGAGTGCATCGCGTGCAAAGGCAAAATTATGAGGTTTCAACTTGAATAGAGATTTACCGAAAAGCGATGGGAAAATCAATACCAATTTGCCACTCGCTCGTGTTTTTTGTTGCAGTTGAAGTTCTAAAACGATTTTCGCGGAAGGTTTGAACGTCATGTAAGCTTTAATTTTTTGATTGCGTGCGCTGCAAGCTATCGCTTACATTACCGTAGCTTCGAAATGAAGAAAAATACGATAAAAATTAGCTTATTAAGAATGTTTTTCACGTACTATTGTATAAATAGAACGAAAACTTTTCTTAGGAAGCAGCACTAACGCAAACTAATTGAGCCAATGCAAGTTTGCGTAGCCCTACTGCTTGTTTGATAAACAATAAACGAGTTTGTCGACTACTTCACAGTACCCACTCTTGGTCTGCGAATCCATTCAGAATCCATTATACCACCTGCATCATGCTCGATGCCTTTTCCGGCATCATTATCGCAAAAGTTTCATCCTATCCTTAAGCCAACTGGACGGGTACGTAGGCAGCGGTGGCTTCGGCCTACAGTGAACTTTCATCCGCTTCGATCTCCTCGGAACAAAATCAATACGACATTTATCTCAAGTCATACGGTGGCACGGTGGCCACCGAGGCGTGATTGATAGTGTGTCGCTGGATAGCTGGATGGCGTATTATTTATGAGTTTACCCTTGGCGGCCTTTTTCCCATTTCGTAGACGAACGCTGAAGTCGGGCAACAGCCGGTGTCACCAGGGCGTCGTGAGTGTTTCGATAGCAAAAGGGTGCGATTGTGTTGATGGTTTTTATATCAGCTGAGGTCAAGCGGATGCCGGCGTAAGGCATCAATCTATGTCAGGTCAAAACTAGCTCGCGTTGCTTGCCTGCAACGGGGGTTGGATAAGTTTTCTTGGTCTGAAGTTTCCACTTTTCACACTCTGAAGTGAACGATTTTGAAGTAATGATAGAGTGGGACGTAAACTGTGTTGCCAGTGTATGATGGTTTCTATTCTTTGGCAGTTTGTTCAATGGAGTTTTTTAAATACTGATTTTAAGAGACAAAAACGAAAATAGAATGTCCTCTCGGCACAAACAACCGTGCGCCTCCATTAAGTAAATCGAAATTTTTTTTTATTTAATCGTTTTCAAACAATTGTTTTTCTACTTGTTAATAAACGTTATTTATAGGGAAAAATTAAAGGTTCAAGAACAAACCATTCCTCTTTTCCTGTTTTGTTTGATATAGAAAGAAAAACGATTACAATAAGAGTAGTAATGTCCTTAGAATACAAACAACCATGCGCCTCCATCATATTTGTCATATTTAATGTTGAATTGCATTTAAATTAAAATCTTTAAAAATTATTTTTACGTAACTTTTATTAATTTATGAAACAACAGTTTTTAACTTGGTTCTATAAAATCCAATTAGAAAAATCGACCGCCTATTGAACTGGTTATACAAGATTAATAGTATCAGTAGAAATTTGCTGACAATCCCCAACCCGCAAAAGGATGATTGCCGGTGGTTAAAGGCTAAAATGCAGCTGGAACGTGGTTTGAATTTTAATACCGTCCCCTGTTTGTTCATTTCGTGCTTGCATCCTAACCCAGATGCTGCGGTACTCGCAGCGAGTGCGAACAAAAGCGCATCCGATCGAAACTATGTGCAACCGTAAGGCAAAAAGCAAAAAACAACCCGCCATCCTTCTTCACCCCAAGCTTCCATGATGGAATAAGTGAGCGAAACTTTTAATTGACGGAAGAAAGCAGGTCCCAAGCAAACGAACATCCTGCCAGTGTGATGCTTGCGTACGCCGTCTACCGAAACGGCCGACCGAAAGGAAACGGATCTAGGCCGTTGGTTGACCGTGCAGCCACTGTTGGGGTGTGAGAAAAACCAGCAAAAGGGAGGGAGGTGCGGGATCGAGGACGAAAGAAAGTGTCGTCAAATGCCCGGAGGAACATTAAAAGCATTTCAAAGCGTTACGGAAACACCCAACAGTGTGCGGCGCGTTGGTGTAGCGCTTCCTGTCGGCAAAAAACCGCGACGAGAATAGACAAACTGAGACCTTTAATTTTAATTGCCATCCTATCCAATTTTATCGCACAACAATCGGGCATTCTGGTACCGGGGCCGAGCCGACGGGAGATCGTTCTGATGCCGGGTTCAGGCCAATGGTGAGTTTGTTTTCGTCAGTCCGCAAATCGTGTGTCAGGCGGTATGGCACTTGAGCTTTGGAGCGATTGGTTCGTTATGTTATGGCACACACACGCGGTACAAAACCCTGGGACAGCAGGATGACCCACTTTTACGTCCATGAATGTATGTTTCCTTCTTTAATTTCCATTCGAGTTCGGTTCGGGTTCGGATTGTGCTACCGGATCGAACGGACGGTATAGGTTCAGCTTTGGCAACATGTTTTCCGTGCTCGATTTCCAATCTAGTGTCGCTCATTCGGGAGTGAGTATTGGATTGTGGAGTGGGCTTATAATTGCCGACATTGTTTAGTTTCTATTGAAGTGCAGGGAAAACAAAATTAAGGGGTTGAAAATTCGAAATGACAACTGGTCCACAAATGAATCGCATGCCATTATAATAGGCTCGTCGTTAGGTCCTGGGTAGGATGCTTTGGAGTACTGTTGAATGAAAGAATTAGATTGTGTGCTTTTGGGTAATTAATGAACTGTTGGTGGGAGTTTTGTATACTCAGCAATTGATATAATTGTGTTTCATGAAACAGTGATAGCTAATAGTTTTTTTTTCATCAACCAGTATCAAATCTAATAAGGACCATGCTCGGGTATCTCGTGTAGTAATTCAAATAGAGGTTAATTAAAGGAAAGAATTTAGAAGCAGCAAGCAAGAACTTTGCGTTATTTTAGTAGTACGAAAAAACCAAAGGAGCATTGAATAATTTACGAATTAAATATTTCTGGAAGCGTCTCTGACAGAGATTTTGAAGGAGTTGAGCTGGTAACACACTAAATATATTCTAAACTTTACTATTACTGAATTGTTTACTTGAGACAGATCCAAATTGCATGTTCGATGTGGAGTATTCGTTGACATAGTTGAGGGATAGCGTCAAGTTGTTGAACTGACTTGAAAACCCCTATATATTAGGAGCCGAAATTAAGGAAAGAAACAATATACAGATCTTAAATAAACAATTTGAAAGATCCATAAAATACCAATCTTTCAGTCTACACTCATTCGATTATCGCGAGAAAGACTTCAAGAGAAACATTTTTCTGGCAATCTGATTCTGCTTTTTTTTGTCTGACAAACCCTATCACCACATGCTCCCCGCAAGCTCGGTAAATAATGAATGGTATTTGATGAGAAATATCCATCGTTGCACCCGTTACCGGACGACTCACAAACCGGACCTCCATTTATCAAGCGCAGTGGCACGGAATTTTTTGAAACGAATCGTAGAAACAAATGAAGCAGACCATTTCTCCTGGCCGGCATCATCTGGCGATTATGGTCTTGACGTGGACACATGTATGTGCGAACGGAGAGGGCATCACGTGAGCAGCACACAGCAGAAAAATGGGAATCAGCCTCGAAAATGGGCTGAGGGCTATCGATGGTCAGTTTTGTTGCTCGATCGACTACACCACCCCGTCACATGGTACATTGTTTTGTGTGTGTGTGTGTGTGTGTGTGTGTGTGTGTGTGAGTGTGTGTGTGTGTGTGTGTGTGTGTGTGTGTGTGTGTGTGTGTGTGTGTGTGTGTGTGTGTGTGTGTGTGTGTGTGTGTGTGTGTGTGTGTGTGTGTGTGTGTGTGTGTGTGTGTGTGTGTGTGACACATTCGGTAGCCGTTTCGTTCCGTTTGTATATGTGAGCGTGTGCGTGTGTGTGTGTGTGTGTGTGTGTGTGTGTGTGTGTGTGTGTGTGTGCAAAACCCACGAACGCAGACACACCAGCTGACGTAAAATCCCGTACTAATTGAAGCCTTAAATCACTTCACCGGTGCCACCGAAGCCAGACGAGCGTCATCAGCGGTTGGCAGGCATTGTTTTTTTTTTCGTTCACTTCATCCCTAGCGTGTAAAATTCTACTCCTGTTGATGGGGTTTTACTTGCCGTGGTCGACATCATATGATACGCAATATCGCGGATTCTTCGAGCAAAAGAGCAGCCATGGACCGGTGTAAAACACCGGTTGGCATTCTCTTGGTAGGAGCTCGCGCACAAGCGGCAAAGCCAGTAGCGAGAATTTTATAGGTTTCGCATTATCATGTTATCGTGTTTATGGGAGGGATCGTAAAATTGGCTTGTTTAACGCCATGCTGAAGCAGAAATCCACCACCGTTCGGCCGGGGGAAAACTGTGCTCCTTTCGGTAAGGTTGGAAAGGACGTCGACCAATTTTCTGCGAAACGTTGAATTTCCCTTTGCCCAGGTTTCGGTACTTTGTGTAGCGATGCTAGCAAAAGGAAACATTTCACCACACAGTTCACCGTCTTATCAGTAGAATGCCGAAGGTATCGGAGATGCAAATAGAAGTAATATAGGTGGAAGCACCGTGATACGAAAGTCAACATGCTCACCTTTGCGGTTGCACTGGAAAGTTTGATACCGGAAAAAAAGGTCGCCGGAAGTTCTGCCGCTGCGAACAGACATTCTTTAGAGAGTAGAGAGTGTGAAATGGAAATTGTTTCACGCTTTTCCCGAGACGCAACAACGGGGCACGTTTAACGAAGCGACAGGTAGTTGTGGATTGGTAAATGGAACATTGCGAATCCGGACGCTGAAGCACGTTTATCGGTGTGCTTTGCTTGAATTGATATTAATGTTGTTCGAAAACGTGGGACAGGCCAATGCTCTGCTTGTACTTCAAAGATAAATGCATGTTTACGTTTCCTGCGCCATAACCAACGATAAATGAGCGATTTTACTTTAAATTGCATAGAATCAAACTCGAAATAGTGGTCAGAAAACCAACCCGTACTCACACTGCATCACTGCATTAGCAACACCTTCCACAACATTCCCTACGCTAACTGCATCAGCAAAGTCCGGGACAGTGAAAGTTCATGAACGAAAATCGCCCTATGTTTGTTCCGGTGGAAGTTTAGAGAATGGCGGAAACCGCAGCAACGGAATTCAAACACACCGTGCTCACCTACACTCACCGACACCGAACGTTCGCTCGTAGGAGGTCACCAGTGATCACCAGCCAGCGTAGCGCTGCACGATGAAATATGCAAACTTTTCAAATAGTCCAATCAAAAAACTTTTCTGCTGCTGTTTACTTTGGGTGAGACGGTGGAGAATGAGCTGGAGCGTTTTCAATGACGTTTGAAATTAGATTTTACGCTTTATAATGCAGACTGCAGCTGTAGCGAGTGATGCAAGGTGTGCCCGTTCGATGCGGCAGGAACTCGGTCGGCAAATACGGTTGCGAGTGTAGACCCGTGGCGGGGGTGGCGAGGCGAGTGGGTAGAGCAATTTAATTAAATATTCCTTTCCTTGTGGTCTTTTGCTATTTCGGTAGATTTAGATAGTTGAGTTGAAGTTTGTGGAAAAAAAAATTATCAAGAAAATAGTCCTTAATTTCTCCTTTTATTCTAACAATTTCCCACAGAAGCAAGTAGTTTCGCTCCAGCAAAACCTCCCCTACTCGATCATCTCGAGATATTACTTGCAGCAGAAACAATCGTAGCAAAGAGGTCGTGACGTTTGCTAGAATCATCCCCAAACACTAGAACACTCGGCGTGTTTCGGACGCTGCAAATTTGACGCTCCGTTTGCGACCAGCTGAGCTGTGAAAATCGGCACGCACTGCGCCGTGAAAAGTACACTCACTAATGGGCGACCGGGCGCTGACCGTGACCATCACGAGCCGAGTGCTGAAGTAGATGACTTGTAAGGGTTTTGTTTTACGCTCACTTGGCCGGCCACAGTGTGACACAGTGGCTCGAGAGTTATATTTTGGTGTAAAGTTTACGATACGGCGCTCGTAACGTCGTCGGTTTGCTTCTTCACTACCAACAGTGTGTGTGTGTGTGCTTTGCAACAGTGTCCGCTCCAGGCTGCTAGACGACTTCCGAGTCCGTCGGCCACATTTACGACAGGCATGCAAAGACAGAGCAACGATGACAATTGAATTATGGATAACTGAATCGGATGGGTCATTGTAGTGACGAGGTTATGATGATGGTTATTTTCTTCGGGCACTGTGTGGGTGCGTGTTTGCGAGACCCCAGGTCAGCAATGTGTACATGGACGCATGCAGGACGGTGCATAAAACTCGACGATTAGTGGGTAGAACAAATCAAGGTACTCGCGTCACGTTTTATGTCGTTTGAGAATTACTGCCATAAAGCTGAAATGGTTGCACATAAAGAAAACGTGGGAGCAGAACTGCATCATTTAATGGGCGGCGTGGTAGAAGCGTAGAGAGAACATATTAATTTGGGCAATTGCTGGAAGAAATGTAGATAATAAAGAAGTTACTGAAGTTTGTTCGAGTATGAACGCTTAGATGCACTCCAGACTCTTGAAAGCTCCATTTCTGGAACCCGGATTCTTTGTTACTGACTTCCTGGACCTGGCCATTGAATGTCTGATATACTTGGGTATTTGATTCTCGAAACTGTGATCCTCTCGACTCCCGGATTCTCAATTTGTAACCTAAAGAGAAAGATATTGTAAAAGCAATATCGACTCAAGATTATATCTGTTTAGGTTCATGTAACTATATCTGGATGACAATAGGTTGAGGATATCAATAGAACCAGGCATCAGAATTCCTAAAAGATAAGGTAGGATGCCTAGGATACGCAAAAGGCAGTCATGTCCATGTCATGTCATGTTAAGAGGACATCGTTGAATGAAGCAGACTCCAGAATTTTGTTCAATTTATACTTCATCTGTTATAAAAATCGAGACTCTTCCAACAAGGCCATATCTTTGTTTCTAATACCCTTCATAAAGATCATGGACAGTCGTTTGGTTCTGTACCATAGATATCTTTAAAAGGATATAATAAACCAACAAAAAGATGGTGCAAACAAAAGCATAAAGAAAAAGGAAATGAATTTGTTGAATTTTATTACTTTACCACTGTCAAGCAATAA
>KZ061573.1:409819-460664 GCA_002091835.1 Anopheles maculatus | reverse complement strand
AAAACGGGGTAGAAGAGTCGGGACTAAAAATCAAAGGATGCTTTCAAGAGCACGCTGCTGGAGAAGAGCGAGAGAAAAAAAAGCGCCGAGCGGCAAATCCAACGGCACGAGATGGAAAGGAAAGCTCGCTCGGTCTGGTCGGTTGTGATCCGCAACGGCCAGGTTCGAACGTTGGCCATGTGGTTTCATTTGCATAATTTAATTACTATTCATTATTTAATCATTGTGCCGTTCCGTTTCGTTCCGTTCCGTTCGATGTGTAACTATTTCTTTCGTTGGTTTTTAGTTTTGTTCTCTGAGTGTTTTTTTTTCTTCGGGTTTTTGTGTCCCGATACCTGTGATTGTATGTGTGTGTGCGTGTGGGTGAGTGGGTGCACTGTAATTGCGTTCTGACCCTTTACCCGGGTCTCGGTTAATTAATTAGCAGTGGACGACGGTGCACGGAAACGCTGATGCATATTTTAATAAATGCACGCGTTAAGTAAAGCTTTCGATGCTATTTTAATTCAATCACAACTCCTTTCGGATATATTGGAAGGAGATGTGTCCACCTGATCGCGCACACACACACACACCGTTTCGTTTTCTGTCCTATCAAATGATTAGATGCTGCCGTACGGGAAGCACATAAAGTAGCGGGGAAAAATGTACGATTAACCGATTTCTCGCAGCACCACCTAGTCAGTGGGTGCGATATGTAACTGTGTTTATCGCTGGGCAACTAATTAGCTAATCAACCGCGCGCTCACCTGGCTGTTGTAATCACCTGTCGTTGGCATTGTTTCTGTTCTCTGTCATTTCATTTCACACCGAACGCCGAACCGTCACCGAACCCAAATCGCACAGATCTTCGAGCTGACGGGTGTCCCGTTCGACAATCGGCTCATAAATGTGCCGACCGTCTCGGCCGTCTCGATCGAACCGTCCTCCACTAGCACGAAGTCCGCCAAAGACAAGGTAACGCACCTTCCGCCGCAAACGTCGGTACCGTTCATCCGCTTCCCGCGGAACAGGGGACGACTGCTGCTGTCCAAGTATCGCTAGCCTGAGCGCTCCAAAACTCCAAAATTGTCCAGACAAAAGTCCCCTTGCCGTCCGAAACGAAACCCGGGAGTAGGGGACTCTCCTCCCCCTCTCGGTACGGGTCGAAAATCTCCCCCATTTAAGCCTGGGAAGCCCCCGTTACCCGAGAACGCTCCGCCGTCAATGCTCCTAGCTGTTGATACCATTGCCCACGCCCACCAGGTTCAAACTGTGCTCTGCCATTCTATATATCTAGTCCCTCTATCTACACAGGCGCAGTTTTTGTTTGTGTGCATGTGTGCGTGTCTCGTATTCGTTGTCCCTGTAAATGTTGCCAATCGCTCATCTCGTCGTTCATCTCCCGCGGGAGTGCTGCTCGGGCAGTGGGAGTATTCGAGCATCAGACATTCTAATCAACATTGTACTTGACATCGATCCTTGAGGAGCCAATCGAGTGTAGCTTCTTGTACAGCGGCTTGCTAGACACCTTCCCACCGTATCCATGTTCTTCATCTGCGTTGCATTACTGGATTGCCGGGTGTACCGGGACATTCCCATATCGGGAGATGCTATCGGCAGTGAAGGCGAGTTCGCTAATGAAGACCGTCGTGTGCAGTTTTGCAGTCGATGCGAGTGATTGGTTACCACGAACACACACACAAACACCGAACACTGCATCTTCGTCGTGTTTTCCCTGTTCCCTGTTTCTTCGATATGATACCCTTGTAGTGCTATGTGCGAGAATTCCTGCTGTTATCTGGATGAATTGTATGCACCTGGTAAAATTTGCTCAAAACAATCGATTCTAACGTATGCATTTAAAAAATTGACTACTTTTTGTACACAAATGCCTCCATTTTTGGAGAGCCAAAACTAATTTTGGGCTCAGTCGTCAGGATCGAAATTCAGGATCGATACCGCAGTGTGTATCGCCAAAGAGGCACAAGACCTGGATCAATTCGTTGAGCCTCAGTCCTTCCAGAAGATCCAGTTCCGTCCGGCCTTCAAACATTTAATAAGTTTCTAACGTGCTTGGTGTGAACTGTACCTGCATCATGTTTGATATCTATATCGGAAGACAAGATGTCTAAGTCATAAACTGGTCGTTCGCATGAAGCATCAAAAATATTATTCCATGATAGTCGCTTCGCATCTCTGCCAGTTAAGATCTTGCCTAAGGATACTTCGTAACAATGTCTTTACTGTCCAGGTTTCACATCAAATAGGTGGTGGTTTTAATCTCCGGGTCAAAATAAATGATTTAATGAATGAATAATGAAGTCTCTAGACTCTGAGATTACCCCTTTCTTTTTTGTTAATCTAAATCTTGAGACTGCTATTGCGCAGTTTCTTGACATCAAGCTCAATCAAACTTTACGAATTAGACAAAGTTCAGAGGCTGGTAGCTGGTAGAATCTATGCTTCAACAATCGTTAAAGTTAGTCTACTTTTGAAGGCATACGTTATCAAAATCAGCTTTTTGGTTGAATAGAATCCACAACTAACTACAACTCAGTGACATTGTACTAATTATGACCACCGTTTTGCTGGGTAGAAAAGCTAGTTTGACACTACAACAGCTGGACCTGTGGTTTTGCGCAAGCACGTGTGAACTAATGTAGATGCAATGGAGCAAAACTTAGACACAATCATGTGTGCAAATGGGTTGCAACTGCAATAACAACTTTCGAGTGTAAACGTTCTGCGATCAGGCAAATGGTTGTGCGATTATTATTTTCGACTTTTCAGCTCTCGAAACTCCCACAACTCTAACTAAACACGCCCGAAGTCCGGTAGTTGCTGCAAAGTAGTTAAACAAGTATTTAATTTTAATTATATGCCTTTCTTCTCTTTCCTCTTTTCTTCAACCCAAACCCCCTTCCACCGAAACCTACGTACCAACCACTCCTGCTGCCGTCCTTACCGTTTTCTCCTGCTCGTGGTTTGGCGCTTGTGCACTGTTTTCCAACACTCCCAACACTCGGCGGCACGTGGAATTGGCTTGTGGAAATGCACGCGAAACCCTCGGCAACTGTGGATTTGTTTGTGGTATCGCTTGTACTTGTCTCGAACACTTACACAAACACCCACTCCAACAAACACAAACAAAACTCTTTTGTGCACGAAATGTTTCCCCAAAAAAACAAAACACAAACTGCAACTGCACCGATGGTTTTGATAAAAACAAAAACACTTCTTTATAAACCTTGCGGTGAAAATGTGTCACAAACTCGGCCAACTGGGGTTTGTCAAACTTGTTCAACTATGCAACTTTTTCAACTACTTGGACACATCGCAACGGAACACGGAAAACAGTACGCATTGCGATTACCTCAGCAGGTGCCTTTCAAGACAAAGTAACGAGGCCCGAAAGCATACGACACACATTACCAACATTCCCAGGCAGAAGCGAATCCGGGTTAAATGCTGAATAATATCCGTCCGTACGAGGGTGAATAGCTGGAAGGAGACTCCCGAAGAATGTATCTGAATGACGCACGAATGATCGTATTAGCCTGCAGACCGATACTCCAAAAGCAATGGAAAAGAAGCAACATGGAGTAGTAATTTCGCGGAAATACTAAACACACAGGAGTGCATAGACCTTCAGCAGAATTCTACAGGTGGAAAGTTCACATCAGGTGACTCCGTCCACTGGAAATGGAAAGGCTAGGGAGCAAGTTAACGTAAGCCGATTTGACGAGGTTCTTTTCCTGCTGTGTGTGTGTGTGTGCCGTTTGTTCGCTTGCATGTGCACTTGCACCACACCAGCGGTTCGAATCGATTGGTGCCTAACTTGGTTTGTGCTACTCAATCGCTCGAAAGCTGGAGCCTCGCTATAAATAATACACACATGCCGCAGTGCAAAAAGCGCTAAAAAAGAAAGGATCCAAATGCAGGCACGTGCTGTTTCGCTGGGACCTGTTTGAATGCTGCTCGCGTGGTAACGAACGAACTTAATCGCATGACAAATAGTGTTCGCGGGTGACGTTTTGGAGGGTGAGGGAGGATCCACACACACACGTCAGTGCAGGTGATGTTCGCAAAATATGGCAAAGAGACAGCCAGGAAATGCAGCAAATGTGACGCAACTAATAAGATTGCTTTGTAACCCACTTAAGGTGCCTGCACTCTCAATTACCGATCGCTGAAGGACGGATCGGCCGTGGTGGTATATTTAACCGAGCACAAGTAGACTGATAACAAATGGCCTAATCTAGTAGCTAATAAGTGTGGAGACGAGTGATGTCTAGTATTGAAAAGAGTCTCTGATTTGCTTATCTAAATAAGGTTAAGTTATACGGATATTATAGGTATGCCTTATAAGAAAGTCCATGAGTAAGAATGAACTATTCAATACAGAAATACATATCACCTAAGAACGAACCATATCAACTTAAATTAAATAAACTGTACAGCTATTTAGGGCATCTCAATAGATTACACAAGAAAAACAGTTGATTTGAAATTTCCATCACGAATAGAGTTCGATAATATTTCCATGCGATTTAGCTCAACGTTTCTGAAGGACTCAGGCTTAGGCAAACACCTCAAACAAACAACACTTGCCCGTCATTTTCGAGTGTCCGAAGCTATAAGCTGTATTTGTGATATCGTCTGATTACATTGTTCTAAGTTTTGAGTTATCCCTAAATTGTGTAATATCTTTTATCTAGCTATTCTTTACCATCTCTTTATTCAAGAGGTACCTTGAATGTCTGAGACAACTTGAGAATATTCAATATAGATAAAACGATTAGTGAATGAGATGAAACAGAAGTATTAACCTCTACTTAACAAAGATGATAGTTTTAGGACACCTTGGAACAGATATTCTATATCAGTATGAAGCACCTGTAGAGTTGTAATACATTTAAAAACAAGACTTTATTTAAGGCGCAGAATCGCAAGAAATGGCCACAGTTTAGGACGCAGGTAACCACCAATTAGTACTACGTTGCACCTTTTGATCTAGAGAACGTTACAATCACCTATCACCAAACACAGTTGCTTCGTTTTAGTGGATTGGATACACACTCCCTAGGACTCGCACGTAACAACTAACACGATTAGCTCGTGCCAGAGACCACCGCAGGAGAGTCCGGATAATCGCGCATCGCACACCAAAGCTCAGGCATGCCGCAAAACGAGTGCCGTCATATTGTGTTTGTTGTTAAGCTGGTTGATGTTTACTGTTTACTTTCTGTTGCTTACCACTAAAACCACTAAGCCCAGTGTGTGCCCATTCACTTGCCCAGGTCGCGCTGGACCTATCCCATTCAAGATCACCAACGGAGAAGCGCTGCTTGTCATGGCTTGTCATGGATCATCTGCTAGTGATTTTCATTCGTCTACTTATCGTTCGCTGGCGGTTACTAGCGTCCATCTTGAATAGTGCCCGTGTGCTAGGACTTTACCCCGTTCGCGTATCTCGTGCCGTTCGCCTTCATCTTCCGCTGTCAGCTACCACCCTGATCGTGTAGGGTCATCGAATAAAACAAGGAATAAGCACTGACGTTCCGATACTAACTTCGTCTACTCTTCCCTGCACGTACATCCAACGCGTTGGTTGTCGTCGTTGTTTTTGGCCGGCGTTTTTTTGTTTTGTTTTGTTTTGTTGCGCATTCCTCATCTCGGTTCTCGGTTCGGGACAGCAACTCGGAGCGATGAAGGGCCAGCTGACCTGTGAGTATAAACGGGTAAGAACAGCGCTAATCACGTTCTCAGCCAAACCACCGTACAAAATTTGAATATAGACTCATATCTATTCGCATGCATTCAGCCTAAACGTCAGTACGGAGAAGTGTATGTCTAAGAGTCAAGTGCGACGTCGTTCGTTAGTTTGAGTGTGTTGAATGGCCGGTGGTGCATGAGCAATCGAAAGGTGTGTCCACCGAGTGCGTGAATGCGAATAGTGGGTGGGGGGAAAAAAACATGCTGGGAACAAAAATAGAGAGTAATGGAGTGATTAGCAAGCAAACTAAAAGAAGACAGACTTAATCGTTGGATAGAACACCCAAGCATATGCTCAGCCAAATATTGTGCACAGTGCTCCAATCAGCAGATCACCAAGCAAGCGTAAAGCTATAAATGGCACTTCCTGGGAAAATCAGTCAACTGGGGGTTAACGAAATTTGCAAACCATTTTTGGAAAGGAAAAACCACGGTAGTTGTTCAAGACAAACAATCCCTACTAACCTGGTAACGCATCAGTCCTTGCAGGAGATGTTCATGTTGCTATTGCTACTGTCGGATAAGTTTCCAAAGATGTCCTCGAATAATGCTTGTCCCTTTCCTTTGCGTAATGTCTGTCATCTTGAGCCGTCGATATTGTGGACTGTTGTGTATGGGCTAGTATCATCTGCAAGGGAATCAGAATCGGAAACCGGATAAGGTTATTGCAAACTTCTTGTTTCATCGATTTCATTTAGTAATGCACAAAATGCGTCAACAAATCCGGAGCTTACCGTTATTTGCTCGGTGCAATGAAATAAAACTCTCGCCCCTAATAAAGGAAGCAATCCTCACAAATCCCCTCGAGATTCCGGTGAATCCAATCAGCACCAACTTGCCAACCAAAATGTCTCGAATATCCTTTTTTTCCATCCGTAGAGTGAAAATTTGTCTACCAGCCATCGCACGGGAAGGACCATTGATCGTGCGCGCATCCGAATTTTAAAATCTCGATCACGTTCCGGGTTTCTGCTAGCTATCCACGTATCTCACGTTGCATCTTGCCACTTTTCTTGTTTTCTCGTTGGTTTTTTTTTTCGCCGAACCCCACCCAACAGACCCATCACACCGTTGGCCGTCGTCGGTCGTACGATTTCGATGGGATACGTAAATCGATGTGGTAGCTTCCGCCGGAGCGTGTTTCCGAAGTTGGGTTAAGTCGTTCTGCTTCGGATTCCCATCGTATGGAGCGTACGCGAGCTGTAAGAAAACAGGAAATGCTGTTCGTTCTAGACGATTCTTACCGCGTTGAACACGTTGCGTTCACTGCATTATAGCGCAACCTGGTTACGAAGGACGGGGGGGTTTTGAATCCGATTTAGGTTGTCCCTTTTTTTGTTTGTTGGAGGGACAAAGTCTCGGCGATATGCCGCTCCAAGTGGATACGAATTTTTCATGTTGTTCTCGGTTTTTATTCCTCATTTTGCATTCGTTTTTTTATTTGAATTTTCTATATTATTTGAACAACTTTGCTGTACGATTTCTGGGAAAGTTTTTCAGCAATCGAGACACAAAGCTGGATTTTTAAGTCGTTGGAAAAGCCCCGAAATCTGAGTCTTTTCATCAAAAACTTTTCATGCTTTTTTACAACGGAACAAAACCATCGTTATCCATCGTTGAATGTAAACATTTGCTTCTTTGATGATTTAGTTTGCTTTTTGTTTGTTGTAAAGTCAGTTTCGGTTTTGTTTTCTGTTTTTTTGACTTTGCGTTTTGCCCCATCTAATACTGGGAGTCTGATTTAATGTGTTTGAGTTTTCTGTTTTATTTTTGTAATTCATGTTTTGTTAGTGTTATGTATACATTTTGTTTCTTTCTGTTTAATGTTAAGTATTAGTTTGAGACCTCTTTTCTCTAATTATTCACTTTAGCAAAGCACTTTTAGTTGATTGTTTGATTGAGTATTTACGTTCTAGGTTTAGTTGTATTGTTTTTCTGTGTTTGTTTGCGTTTGTTTGTTCGGTTAGTTGGTTTTGTTTTCTGTTTTTTTGGCTTTGCGTTTTGCCCCATCTAATACTGGATGTCTGATTTAATGTGTTTGAGTTTTCTGTTTTATTTTTGTAATTCCTGTTTTGTTAGTGTTATGTATACAATTGGTTTCTTTTTTTTTAATTTTAAGTATTAATTTGAAACCTCTTTTATCTAATTATTCATTTTAGCAATGCACTTTTAGTTGATTGTATGATCGAGTATTTACGTTCTAGGTTTAGTTGTATTGTTTTTCTGTGTTTGTTTGCGTTTGTTTGTTCGGTTAGTTGCTTTTCTGTTTTGTTACTACTGCTTAGGGTTTGACTAATGGAATGCCGCTGTACACAATGCGAATACGAAACCGTCTACTTTTGCTAATATACTGTTCTTCTTTTTCTCATCTTTCTTTCATCCATATACACACACACACATACATACATACACATGCAAACAAACAAACAACAACAACCAAAACAACAGTATAAACTAGATTTCAGCGGGCTGGCGGGCCGGGCGGCAGCCGGCGGTTCGCGGGACGATGACGGTGCGTCGGGACTGCAGGGCGATAGCAAGGGTTCGACGACCAGCACCGAGGCGAGCATGTGACAGTACGGGATGGCCCGCCGGGGCGTTAAAGGTGACGCCCGGCGGACCCGAGTCTCCTTCCTGCTCTTTTAGAATAAGCATTAAACATTGCATATGTCCATATTTATCGAATTTATATATGTTTGATGGTTCTCGTGTAGCCCCGAGAAGCAGCGACGAACACATACTAGAGACGGGCAGTCCAGTGCAGCCAAACGAAGCCAATCCACCAGCCATTACTGTTTGTTAATATATGTGTATATGAAATCATAAATATTGAAATATGAATGTTTAGTGAACCGGAAATCCAACCAACAACCAAAAAACCAAAAAACCAAACAACAACAACAATATCCTATCGACAACAATCGTGTCGCCTTTTGTGGGCAATCGGTTTGAGAGAACTTCAAAATTCTCCCTAGCAAAGTCGAAGATGAAATCGAGGGAGAGAGAGAGAGAGAGAGAGAGAGAGAGAGAAAGAAAATGCTTTTTTCCAACTTCTTCATCGTGTAGCTTCATTCTCAACAGTTTCTTCCCTAGCAAAATCCAGTGACACTGGACTTACACTTCACTAGCAAAGTTTCTTCTCCAGTTCACCACTCTTAGGCACTTCTCTCGTGGTAGGTTTAAACTTAATACACACACACTTACAGACACACACACACACAATGGCTTTATAAGGCAAGGCAGTGCTTCAAGGTAGCGACACTCGATCTCGTGTCCACAATTTCGATCGTTCCGACAAGATAAGCTCGCGCCGCCGCAACTCTGTGGCAACTTTTCTGCGTTCGAACGTTCGCTGTTCGTCTTTAGACCCACGTAGCAGCTTTCGACGCTTTACTTCTCACTACTATCGAGCGGCTTTTGGGTGTAGCAAACAGGACAGAACGTCTTCTGTGCTGTGTAGATAGGGACAGGAACGCAGGAAGTTCAAAACGCTTAGGCTTAGTGACAGACCGCTTTCCCGTTCGTTCTAGTAACCATATACACATACACACACGCCAATACACCAACTCAGTCTGTAGACTGAAACACTCTGCTCCCGGTTCTCTGGTAGGTAATAAAGCAACGAAACTTATCTTATTATTAGGGCAAAACTGCAAAAATAAATCGCCAAACAAACTAAAACTGCAAAAACGGTACGGAATGTGTTCACAGTCAATGGAAAGCAAAACGTGCAGCAATATGTTAAACGTATCGGTAAAGTGTTTAAGTTTTCGGTATAGTTGTAATTAAACGTTAGGTTGCCTGATCGTAATAATTAACTGCGGCTAAAGCGCAACCGTTCGTACTAAGGTGCGCATACGTTAAGCATTACAGCGAGTGAATATTATTGTGTTAAGTTGTTGTATGGATTGTTGTAATCGTAAAAAAAATCGAATTTCGTACTATTTAATGCCACGTATACAAAAGCAGTTGTTAAATGCGGTAGATAAGATGCCATAATTGAATTGTAATAAATTGTCAATCGTTCCCGGTTTTCTTTTATGTTTCGTTTTTATGTTTCATTACTTCAAGCTGAGTTCTATAGATAGCCGTACACTAGATGCTTTGAAGGTGCAGAAATTGTCTACAAGAAGAACACGCTTTGATTGACGCTTAACTCTACCTTCTCTATCGTATGACATTGCTTGCGTAAAACAACTAACAAATATCTTAAAATCTTGGCAAACCAATAACGAGAGAATGCTTCTAAAACAGTAAGGCAACGCGAATTCCAAGGCACACAAGTTCTTCGATCGAATCCAATCACACCAGATGACAGCTGAAACCCGCACTAGGAACCTGTCGCAACTTCACAGTTCCTGCTTGAAAACAAACCAAAAACAATGCATCCCAAATTGTTGGACATCAAAGTTTGCTTCTCTGAATCCATGCTGTGTGCAGTGCGTGTGTCCGGAACTGTACTTAATTGTAGAACAACATTCATTGCAACTACTACGAAAGTGTCACTTCACCCAAGGTGACGTTTAAAAACGTCACGTCAAGTCAAACAGTAATAGTGAAGCGTTGCGCACAGTCACATGGATGCTTTGATGAAGTGTTTGGGAGCCGTTCAGCTGGAGACTTCTCGACTTGCCAAATGTTTACCGTCATACCCACACCCGACCTCTTCGTGTATGTGCCCGTGTGTGTGTGTGAGTGGTAATCCCTTCCTTACCTCCTTCTCCCCCGCGCGCTCTCTCTCTCTCTCCCTCCGAGATCCAATTGTCCTACCCGGTTGGGTAGGTTATCCAGTCGACTCTCCAGCCCGAACGCTTCCGAACGCATCAAAGTGTGAGGCCGAAGCGTACTTTGATGTCATTTTATCCTATCCCGAAACAAAACAAAACAAAAAAAAAACATTCGAACGACACCCGTACCCGTAAGTGTGATACGGTGGTAGGAAAATTGGACGAACGTTGATCGGAAAACAGCTTTCGTACAGTTTGCTTACTACGGCACTTGCGGAAAATCGGCGTGCGGAACCGTTCGCAACGGTTCTTGCTGAAGTGGCCAAGTAAACATCGCGCCCGTTGTGCGCTGAAACTTGATAGGATTCTGAAGGATCTGTGTAAGCAGTCTGTTCGGAGCAAGTACACACACACACATACACGCACACTTAGGAGGCATAATTGTTTTCTGGTGTGAGTGAGTGTGAGAGTGGGTTTGAAACTCCTGTGACAAGAAGGAACTACCCGTAAATGATACAAAAAGGGTATAAAAAACAGATAAAGGATGGTTTTATAGCAAGTTGATGAGTGTTGTGGAACAACGTAACACATTGGAAAGGTAAAGAGAGCAAAAAGCAAAAACAGGAAACACTTTAAAAGAATGGAACAAAATTGATACAACTAATAAGAACATAATGATGAGGCGTAATGAATAAAAAGTTTAATTGTTGACGAAGAAAAACGAAACGTTTAATTTATCGTTTGCATTCGTTTTGTAGCTAGGATAGTATTGAAGTAGTGAACCAAGTGATCATAAACACTCTCGCGGGTGGAACTTTAGATTGTAAGCAATTTACTTTAACCGTAGATTATCAGCTCGAATGAGATGGTGGCTTACGTTTGTATTATGTTTTTCTGAGCGAGCAACAAACGAAGAAGAGCTGTAGGATTAGTGTTATTAGTGAAAGGATAGATGACAGACAGACTCCGAAAGAAGTAAAAGCAAAGAAAGACATTAGTTGTGATCTCTCCCCCACACAAAGCAAAAAAAATATATAAAGAATTTATCAACATGTGTACAGGAATGTGTAATAACAGACAGGAATGGGCGTTGTAACGTGATCGTGATGGTTCGTTATATGGTTGGATACAAATGTTTTGAGTTGTTCTGTTTTTTCGATACGATTCTTACCAACTAAGCTAGATAGGCGTTTGTGACAAATACTTTTTTCGTGTCGGATAATATTCGGTTTACATTACAATGCTGCAATTTTGTAATCGAAAAAGCATGCGGAAACAAAAAACAAGAAAACGGTATCGAACATGATAACAATTGCTTAGTGTGTGTTTGCGGGTTGGATAATGTAAGAAGGTGGAATAGTGGAGGACGTTGAAGGAAAACACAAAAACCAACCACAACAACATATGTGAATCTAGGTGGTAGAATAGTGGTTATCTCTTCCCTCTCTCGTGTACACAAAACATATTTAGAGCACGGGAGAAAATATTGTCAAGAAACAAAAAGAAAATCTTATCGGTAATATGCTGCGGTAGAGTGAAGGAGCATGGTTTATGTAATGCGTGTGCGTGTGTGATTGTAATAATATTTCACAGAAAAAAAAGACAACTAATTCGACCGTTATACGATCAAATCTTACTCATAGTATTACAAGGTAAAGAAGGAAGAAAAATACATTACAAAAAAAACAAAACCCTTCAAGTGTTGTGAACAGCAGATTATATTCAAATCATAGTAATGCAATACTTTAGCGATATAGTAAGCTCGAGGGAGAGATAGAGAGAGAGAGAGAGAAAGTTACGTATATGGTATGTGTTTGTGAAGCAAAGTATAGTAAAGGGAAGCGAAACGATCAACTCATTTATACAAAATCATTAGAGTCATAAAAACTTTTTATAGATTGGATGAATTCAGGAATTATAAATCGATGTTGTGTGTAAGCTATAGTAATAGAAAGATGCGCATGAATCTGCATATAAGGAGCAAGAATATAATACGGATAAGGGCGAGAAATGCAAGGCAAACAATCAGGATGCTGTATGGCGAAAGAGAAGGTTTAAGAACATAATTTTGATAACTCATCTACAGGATGCGGCAAGAAAAACATTTGAAAATTGCAAGTTTAAGCAATCACCGAGGCTTTGACATTGGGAAAATACTGATTCCTTGTGGCCAGCTGGTGTGGTCCGTCTGAATCCTGATACCCTTCCTATCTCTGTATATGACATCAACGTCCATGAAGGGTGGTGCCATTTCCTGTTGGAGCAAAACCCTGGATGGTTTGAACCTAAAATTCCACCTTCTTGGAAACATCTTCTGGTGTTGTAAAATGACCTATGCGATATTAATAAGAAAACTCATGTTACGTGGTCTATATTAAAGTCTGGCTTCTTTGAGTCTTCTTTGATGATGCTCTCCGAAGATATTTGATTGATTTGCGTGTTACCTTATAAAACGTATCAGATAACGATGAATCTTCGAATGAAACAATTTAATCCCGTTTGGTGTACCAGAGGTTCTTGGACTTTGGAGACTTTGATCCGATAAACTGTCCAACAAACTGACCTTCCAAATTTGTGATCAGTGAATGTTTATCACTGTCCCTTGGATACTTTAAACGGAATGACAGTTCGAGTTCTTCGCATATCGAATCTAGTGACTGGAAGGAAGCATTTATCGTGTCCTATACAAGGCCTCTTATACGAAGCTTCACCGAATTGAGCCCCGAAACATGAGGCCTCTAATAAGGAGTAGTCTGTGAGATCCGTCACTAGTTCTAGGTTGTGTCTTGAGCGAACAACAACCATGCAATCACTTCTTTAGTGTCCATTTATACCAATTTATTAACAGAGGTGGACCGATATCATATTCCAATCTAGTTCGACGCCCCTTACGCTGGACTGATTGTTCATCTAAGGGAATAGTGAAGTCAAGGAAGCCAATACTTGTTAAGGTTGCCCTAGCTCAATTTCTCATGTTTTCTTGCCACATCCTGTGACATCATGACTTACTTAAAAGCTGTTACTTATACTTAAAATATGATTTAAAACTCTGAAATAATCACAATGGAACACTTCAGGGTAGAATAGTATCCAATAAACAAGCGCATTGTCGATCATAATCATCGAATCGGTGAAGTGAATAATTTCATTCAACGTATACTTACTTCGGCAGCAAACATGGATCGTATAACGGCAACACAGATAACTATAATTCCCTGGCAAATACTTTTCACCTCTATATGCAGCAGCCAGAGTCGGTCAACTATTCAAATTAAGCAACCGACAGCAGAACAGCGAAAACCCAACCCAAATACATGCAACATGCTACAAAACGAGAAACAATAATTACCATCTAATGGAGATGCATTTAGTGAACACAATATATTACTCATTTCTTGCTATTTGTTTCCCTTCCCCTGAAAAAAAAACTATCACTATCAAGAAGAAGGATCCTCTGTTAGAACCGAAGCAAAATGGGAAGTTATAATAATATTGAGCTTTTGTGGATGGCACTTGTTCCGTGAGGAAAAAGCAGACGTTTGGAAAGGCAAACAGGCAGGCAGGCAGGCAATGTACCCACCAACTAATGAGTAAGATAAAGTCGTACGAAATACGAAGAACAATTTGGATAGTGTAACGAAACTTTTATAAAGTTTCCGTAGTGTATAAGTTTAGTTGTAAAGATGCGTTTTTGTGTTCGTAAACGTTTGCCCAACAAATCAAACCATATCGTGTTATAGAAAGCAATTCGGTTCTTGAGTGATTGATAAACTTAAAGCAATAGTTTCGAACAAAGCAAAAGGATCGTTTCGGTGAAGCATTTTCTTGATTTTATAGTTAAGTAAAATGAAGATTTGAATTTTAAAATTATTCTACTTTCATTTCATTAAATGGTGATCGAACGCGTTACTTATAACAGTATGACCAACTGTATTCAGCTCAACGAAGTTTGAAAAAAAAAAACGTTTTGAATGGAATCGCAGCTATTTGACCTGAAAACAATCATAAAATGGGAGGAATAAAATGGAGCCGACGAACAAAACACAGTTGAGTAAATATGGAAATGTATCACTATTTAAACTTACATTTTGCAATAATGGCAAACAGATGAGAACAGTCCTTCGAAAAGACAGTATTTAAGTAGAATAGTGATTAACAGTGCAAAGCAGCTAATAGAGATTGCATTAGAGGGCATTGAAAGCAACACAATTGATATTCAACTCTTCTTCACATCCTATTTCGTACACTGGCATGATGATTGGCATGTTCTTAAGACGTTTGCTCTAGCTCTAGTTAGTGCCGGGAGAACGAAAACTGATAAGATGGAACAAAATCCAATTTCACTTTGTAGTTCGATTTGGGCAAAACTTTACAAAAACAAAAGTACTGTGAGTGTGCGGGCGACGTCTGCGGATAGCGATGGACCACTTCGATTATCAAGAAACATACAAATGGATAATAAAAAGAAACACAATACTAACTCTAACAATTGGTGGTTGAAATCACGTTTTCCTGGTTGTTTCATCGAATTACTAGCTAGATCGTAGGCTCCGTTTTCTAGGCGTCGTGCTCTTCACTACTCTACTCAATTAGTGTTAACGATAAGTTTCGTCGTTCAGTTTCCGATAAACGATGCGCTGAAGAAAGCAAGCGGCGAAGAAAAACAAACTAAAGGCAGGCAAACTAATGCGAAATTCATATTTAGGCGTATTTTTGTATCCCAGATCTGCCACGATTTTTTAATAGTTCTCTCTAATAACAACAAACAAACAAAAATACTAGATGGAAAAATAAACCTCTATTCCACCAAATCCGTCACAGGTGACGAACAAATGTGACCAGATTGAAAACACTATAAAGAGAAGAAGAAAAAAATGTTATCAAAGCATTAGAAGAAGGTGTCAGTTCAGACAGTATCAGCGGCGCATACAATTTGCCGAAACTCTTAAGCTAAAGCAAACACACCCCCTATTTAACCGTGCATTGTGAAACCCCGTTGTGAATCAATAACAATAGAGCTCAGTAGTGACAGCCAGTGACAGTGTGGCATGAGTAGGAAGCTTGAGTGTTTTGCTAATTAGAGAGCAACTCGATGCATCAGAACAGGTGCCGACAGTGGCAGTGAAAAGAAATGTGTAAAAATAGATAGACATATCATGTAAAACTTAAAACAAAATCGAAAAAAAGCGAACGAAACATGAGCAAGAATGTACTGAAACGGATGGCACATTAAGGAAAGGAAAAAAAACTGAGCATAAGGATAAGAAAATGGTAACCAAAACACAAGCAACATGCTAAACACTAACAACATACTATTCCTATGAAAAAACATTTCTAATCAAAAACCTATGTGCAAAGGATCATCAGTTGGATCATCATCGAACTTTGGGGAGGAAAATCCAATAGGCCAGCTTATGGGCAGTTTACCTGTGTGTCAGTGTGCGTGTGAAAAGCGAAACAAGCTGGTACGTACTGTTGGCGTTTATAGAAAACTTTAGCTGGCGCTAGGCGCAACACAGCAACCTGGTACCCGATGGCACTCAAACAAAAAGGTGGAAACGATAGATAATAACTGTTGTAAAAAACACACACACACTCACACAAAAAGTCATAAACTCGTAGGGCCAAGCAGAAACCAAGTAGACGTGACGGTAAGGGGGATGGGTAATAATAATAAGCCGCAAATGTAACTTGAAATATTATCAAATAAAAATTCTTTATTATAATTATTAAATTCGATGGGAGTGTAGTATAATAATAAGCATTCGAAAAGGTAATTTTGTTTGAACGAAAGTTTTGATACACCCTGTGTTGGAGTTCGTGGCAGCAAAGTTGTGTGCAAGGTACAAGTCATCATGCAAGTAAATTGCGTACAAGCGTTTCATGCAAGCAGCAAACATCCTCTCCGTATTATGGAATTCGGACGGCAGAAAAACGATTGTTTAAGTCTCACTTCACAATGAAGCAAAATATAATGTGCTCAGGTTGGGTGCTAAGTGTAAATACTAAAAATATTCTATGGAATGTTTGTTTTGTAATTTTTGAAATAAAACTTTGAAGAACTGCGAAAATAACATAACATTGGTTTGAAAATAAAATTTAGCATTGATAGAATCGAGTTTGATGGCTTTTGTATCACAATTGCACTCAACTCATTACGACAGTATATTATTGTATATTTTGCTTTACTTCTCTATTGATTGATGCAATTCAGTACTTACAGCCGAAATATTGGGCTGTTGTTGAAGCTTATTATTTGCACCGTGAGCCGTATCAAGCCGTATATTCGAGCAGGCCAAGGCAACGAAGCAGTTGTAGCGTCTGATAAGGAAGTTAAAAGTAAACAGTACATCATGTATCAAATTAAAGATATCATTGATGTATTCAACTTGGCGTGAAAATGTAAGAAATAAGAAGAGATTGATTGACATTATTTTATGATTAGAAACATTAGACAACGATTTGAAAATCGTTTGCAAGAGTTCAGCTATTGCGTAGCAGTGAGCAAAACGATTTAATTAATATTACTAAATCGAGAACATATCACATTAATAATTTTTACTAAAATAATTAAAAGAATTTGAATAAACTTCACGCTATTAAGACTGATTGTAATTTATGGTAACATCTTTAATCATTAAGCAATATATTGTAAATATTCTAAGGATGTTAATTATGTTACTATATAATTATTAGACACTTCACGATTCGTCAGTAGCATACCTAATCTTAGATTTTTTTTTTGTATTGCTTTATTTGATGTTAAAACAAAGCATTAAAATCTATAAAAAATTAAAAATAAGGTAATTTTTAACTTGATGTATTACACCATTCGTTAAACGATTTAAACTGCATAAACATATTCATATTTGAGTGACAAAAACAGTCTTTTTTTGAATGAACGCCACAAAATCAGGCGTGTTCTCGCAGCTTGTATAGAAGATTGCATACAATCCGTCTTTCTACACCACAACTTGTGAGTGAACTTTTCGCATAAAGCTTCTTATTCATTCATCTCCTGTACGTTTTAATGTTCATTTTTTTGCCCGTCTCCTATTACAGCACACCAACAGAACAGGCTTTAATTTATGATCGGGAAACCGTACCGGCCATTTCCCTAAACTGTACCGCCCGATAATCTTCTATCATGCTGCCCGAATCAAGCACCAAAGCACCCGGCTGTGGCCCATGCTGCAGCCCTAGCGCAGGTTGCCCCGTTTCGATAATCTGGCTTGCACCATCAACCACCATCGTCGGCGCTCGGTGCAGTGAGTGGGCGTCCTATGGCTGCACACCGTACACTAATTGTTCGTTCACCCGCCAAGAACTTACCGCCGTTGGCTATTGGCGCATTTTGCCGGTCCGGCTTGCAGTGCAGGCCCTGGCCGATTGTTTTGGATGATATTCAATTGTTTCGTCGAGGGCTTTTCGGGCGGTGCATTCGAACCGGTGGCCGTTCTCTGGGCTCCTTTTTTTATCTATCACGGATGGAGTTTGCTGCTGTTTTGATCGGTTTTCTGGATAGTCAGCATGCAGCTGCGGTGTGGAATGTACTTTCGAATCACGAGCCTCGTGGACCAACTAGCTGCATGCAGATACGTAATACAAATGTTCAGATTTTATTCGATTTATATAAAATTAGTATCAATCAAACTGGAGATAATCTTTTGAAATCACATCACTACGCTGACCTGTTATCGTAACCCCTTTCCTATTGCCCAATCGCGTATCGCGTTATGCGTGCTGGGCAAAGGGATAGGATGGGCTATTTCATTCTACGGCGCTCGGGCGTTTCAATGAGGCATTCATTTCAGCATAACAAGCCGGGGCGATTAAGTGCACGCTCCGTTAAAGTCGAAGATGATGACATCGTGGTCGGCGATGCCGCTCAAGTGGAAACGAAAACGAACGAGTGTAGTGAACGAGCCCCAGCTTTTTCCCGCTTGCCTCACCGATCGGGTTACTTATGGGTTTCCTTTCTCTTGGGTGTTTTTTGGTGGCGATCGAATGGCTGAAAAGTGATTCTCCTAGCAACGAGAACAGTCGAGAAAGACCCAAAACAAGGATCGTTTCTTGGAGGAGATTTTCTCGATTTAGTTTTTCGGTTTTACGGAATGCCTCCGTCTGCAAAGCCCAGCAGCAGTGCACGTGTTAATAATAAATAAAGCGATACAAATAAAACTAAATCTGCACTTGCTGCTGATAAATCATAATTGCATAATTTCGAACCGCTTAACCGCTACCAACGGTACTCACACCTGTGCTCGTTATCGCGATCGGTTTTTGCGTCCGGAATTTGCTTCCAACCAAAAGGACCGGGAGTAGGTTCCATGCGCAGGTCCAGTACACAAAACGTCGCTGTCGAATCGTTCGACATTCCCGACAATCGTTGTTGGTCTTGTGTTTTAGTTGTTTCTTCGAAATAGCCGCTGTGAGTCGAACTCGAGCGCTGCAGCATTGATGGTGGTATAATTAATTAGAAACACCGCTTGGGAACACAATCTCTTGCAGCGCATTTCGAGCGGTGGAAGTAGAACTGGAGGTGGTGGTTGTAGGAAAATACGTGAGAAAAGAAATGTGTGTTTTTCTAATTGCTCGGGAGCACGCTCAGTTTTGTAGAGATCGGTTTGTAGTTCCTTAGTCGCTGGTGATCCCGTCACACGATCGTGTCGAATTACGGGTTGGTTTAGATATTAAATTTTGGAGCAACTGTGACACTTTAAATTGTGTCTTAACTTCTTAAAGGGATTGTTTTGGATTTGTTTTAAATCGAACGGGGTAATTAGAATGCGTACAGTATTAAAAGAGTTTTACAGTTGGTTCACATCAATTTAGATGTCAAAACAAGGATCGGTATGTACTGAAATCACTTAATTGGTTTAAATTTATGAAAAACATTTATGCTCTCTCGTTAAAGATTTGTAAATATTTAAGCGATGATTTACTTAAGTTCATGCTATAAAATTTTTAAAGAACATGCAGCTGTGACGTTTTAAATGGAAGTCAAAGATTTGTATAAAAACATTTTCAATCTAAATTTAGGAAAAGGAAGAATTTTGTAGAAAATATTGTACTAAAACTAATATTTTCCTTATTTGTCTTTATATTTATTTCCTTTAACACATTTTACTTATTATAACTTTCACTTTTACTTTCATTATGACTTATTACATCTCTTAGTTTTATTTTAAATAATAAATTTAAGAAGAATGTGGCTTTCCCCGACAAAAAAAACCTTCAAAGCCCAAAGAGGTTCGTCGCTTGCCTGTCGCTCAAGTCTTTTGACTGCGTCAGCGTTCCTTTCCGTCTAGTTACTTCTACACTTACACCACGTAATTGTTGGCACATGCGTACCGTGTTTGGTGAGCAAATGAAAGCGAGAAACACAACCCCGCTGGACGAATGTGTGAGAGAAACAGACGATTCTGTCTTCCTGGAGCTCCTGGAGAGCCTTTTGCAACGTATACTTGGGATGCAATTTACTCGCCAATTTCAATCACCTTTGCTCGACATTGCTTCGGCACGTGAGCTTTTCCATGCATACTTTTCATCTTTCTTTCGTGTCTTGTGTGTGGTTGTGTCCACCCTGCCCGATGTTTAGCAAACACGAGCTATCGATATTTACAGATTTATCAGCAATTAACAGGTGGTTAACTGGTGAGGGCGTCGAGCGATTTTAGGGATCGGACTGGTTCGGAACCGAGGTGTGGCTTCACTTTCGCAGCGTTTGTTTGCTGCCGGAGAAAAAGAAGGGAGTGTGTCATTTCCGTGTTTATGCGGCACAAGGTTAGTGTTGAGCGGGAAAGTGAGCACTATCTGGGTGCTGCCATCGTTGGGCTTTTCTTCCTGCGTCGTTTTACTGATAAGAAAAAAGTTTGCTGAACGAAGGTGGGAAGTGATGGTTTGAAAAGCTTTCTCTGTACACAGCGTGACCTAGTTTGGTTGAGTTTTAAATGGTAGATTGTCTGATGGTGCGTTTATTTTACGTTTTTAAGAAAAAAATGATTGTAATAAATCCACCAGCCTACCAGCACATTACGTTATGATTAACTGGAAGCAAAACTATGAAGTAACTCACACTTTCAACTCCATATCGCTTACAGCGTCCAGAAGGGAAAAGCGTCCCTTTTCGTGTGTGTTTCATCGCAGGTGAAGGTTAAACACAGCACGCTTTAAGGTGCTCTTTCGCTTAATTAAACGCAGAATAGCACCCCCCCACAAAAACACTTCGAAACATGACCGTGCCCGTGCGACAACCTGTTGTTTCCCGGCGTGTAATAAATAAATGTTTTCCAAGTACGCAAAATTGCACTCAAAACCCAGTAACGACAACCCTTCACTCATCGTGTAAATGATATTCGCTTGCAGCGAACGTACGATGCTGCAAGATTGATACATTTAATTTGGCTTCTTTTTTCTGCGTTGCCATTTTTAACTGCATTTCAAAACACTTGCCCAAACTGGTTCATCCCTTGATTGAGAAGGCGGGTGATTTATCTGCCACGTTTGGCCAGGGTATTGATAAGCCAGATTGTGCAAGCGCGTTGAGCTTAGAATGAATGGAAATTGAATCGGCGCCGAGCCCCGCCAGAGCAAAAGAGCGAGTCGTGATGCATCAATCTTCCCGCCGAAACGCGGGAAGAACCGTCAATCGTATCAAAAGCAGACCGAAAATAACCGGAGCATCTGAGCGATTGATTTTCGTACCGAATTGTGCCACCGCAGCGGTGAAATGTCGAACCGCGCTGCAGATGACGACGTCGAAAGAACACGCTCGGCTGGCGGCAAAAGTCAACCAGCCAGCCAGCCAGCATGGCCAAACGTCGAACAAAAGAGCGTGCAGTTCGCGAGCTCGAGTGTTCGTGCGAAAGTACTTGGGAAGCGACTCGGTGTTCGGAAAACCAGACTTATGTAATGCGATCGCGTTCGGAGATCAATCTTGTGCAACAGAATTGGGTCAGCGCAAAAAAAAAAACAGAAATCGAAAAGCAAGAATAGTGGCGGGACTGGTCGTGGGTCGGATTAGACAGATTGGCGATTAGGAAGAATGGCGCATTTTTCTTGTTTGTGGCCTGGGGCAAATTTTCGGGTGCGGGAAATAGAGTCTACGCTTTTTCTACAGCAACGCTCGGTAATACCAGCGGCAGTCAGGCCAGAACCACGACCCACCCAGTTTACACTTTCACCCGTGTGGTTCTTGGTTTCTCACGGTGGAAAATTTGAAATTCCTATCTCGTTCGCCCAGACCGGACGCCATTTGTCGTTGGAATGGATCCACGGTTTCCGCACACGGTTACCGGTTAACGCGCTATTATGCAACCCGTACGAAGGGGGCCGGGCTGCACAGATTTGCTCATTTTGATAATCGCGTTTCGTGGTATGGGAGAGATTGGCGCATACATATCGGCAATGGTTTGACACTTGCACACGAGAGGAAGTACGAATTATGCATCCATTTCCCGGGAAAAGTCATTTGGGTGTTTTGGTTTGGTTTCAGCCGGTTCACAGCGTAACCGGTGTGTGCGTTCTTGTGTGTGTGTGTGTGTGTGTGGTTGTTAAATGATGTTTTAGGCATTTAATTTGCATTTTTATTGTTGCGTAAAGTTTTATCGGTGCTGTAGAAGATTCTGTTTTAATTCTTTAACATAATTATGTAATTGTAAAAGTTTTATAATTCCATAACAAGCGTTCAATATGGCATCAAAAATTTTAAGTGAAAACTTTTCTTGATGTTTTTTTCCATTTCTTGACTAAATATGCTTCTCATATTTGACTTATTTGTTCAGTCATTCAATTTATCAAAAAGTTTATCCAAAAGAAAATGTGAAGATGACATAATAAATTTAAATTGATCAAGTGCCAAGGTATCTAAATTAAAGTTTTATTATAAAGGTAACAATTTGATATAACAAAAATTGAAACAAAAACAATGAACTACATTTTCGTAGGACTTGATTTAACCGAAAAATTGTGAATCAATTACAAAATTGTGACAAACGTTTCAAAATTGAGACAAATGCAAGTTAACTGCCGAAAACTAGAAGATAATGCAAGATTAGAACGTTTAATTACTCAAGAAAGTAAAAAGAAAGTTAAAACTTTTATTTGTAAATATAGTAAAACATCCTGAAGGATATTCATGTCTATCGAAACAGTCTATAAAATTAAAAACTTCATTTACTTTATTCATTTACTGTAAGCAATACATTAAATTAATATTTACACTTTAAAATATATTCAATAAACAACTAAAAGATTACTAAAATCAATAAAAAATCATAAAAAACTGTTGAAACAAAAACAAAAACTGAATAATATAAAATGTAATTGAATTTCTTTTTACAAAATTAGCATGAAACAAAGTAAAGAATCGTAAAAATGTTGTGAACGCTTCCAATAGGCACAATTGTTTTGTAGTATACATAGCCCAGACTTTCGAAACATGACAATTTAATCGTGCACAGAAAAAAATCAACATAATAAATTTAAAGAAAAGCACAAGCATTTTCCCATTTAGTTATTTAAATTAACATTTGCAGCATTTTTTTCAAATAAAACTAAAATAGCATAACACATAAGAAGGTGCCCACCAGCCAAAAAATATAAGTCACAGCTTAAATCAATTACATCAACACTAAACAGTGGTAAAACAGTCCGTACCATTGCACGCGATCAACACCTGACAGGCTTGTTAATTAATTTTCCTATGGCGTGCGTGCGCTCGGCAGCCCTCTTGGAAGGCGTAGGAGATTAAATTCAATAATAATTAAGCATCGTAAAATCCGAACGAATAGACGAGACACATAGACACACCGAAGGAATTAGGACCGAGTCGAATAGATAATTTGACCTAGGCTAAAAAAGGAGATTTTTTTCTCTCTCTGTGTATGTGTGTGGTTCGATCTCTAGGTTTGAAACAGAAACACACAAACATACTAGGCAATGCGATTAATATCATCATTATGAAGATTATTACCATTTGGCTTCTGTGAGGCGAGGACTGTGCGCGCGTTTCGGGCTCGGCGCGTTCTGCGGGAGGGTTTTCCAACCCAATAACCTAGCGCGGGTAGCCTAGCGCGTCTGTGTGACTCTAGCTGACGGAATGCGGGGCAGCGGTACTGAACCGCAAACGATTATATAATCGGCTAATACTAAGTCGCTTACATCGTCTCCCGGGCCCGTACCGAAACGGTGCTCGCTCGTGGCACACGAACAGACCCTTCGGCGGAGAAGTGCCATGGAATTAAGGCACGCTGCGGGGAGGGTTGTGTGGAGGGGTTGGAGAGAACTGAGGCATAAAAAAAACAAAACCCGAGCCCGCAAAAGAAAAGCACCACTGCAGAGGCCACGAGGCACCACCACCAACAGCCGAAGAGGTGGCTCGAAAGAAAATTACGACCGACAACATAAAATGGGCTTAAAGAATTGAATCGCGGGAGGGTTGGGCTGGGGGTGGAGCAGCAACATTAATTGTTGGCGAATCTACACCGCCACCGTGACAAGGGTGGGCCCGAAATAGATAGCAAAGGGAGAGTGAGAAAGAGAACGAAAGTGACGTTCGCAAAGCCACAGAAAGAAAGGAAAATGCATTCGATCAGCTGTTGCAACGGAGTGGTGACTGCTGGGGTACTGCTCTTTTAATTGGAGTAACTAAAGAAGCCGGAGGTAGTACAGGTAAGCTTCAAAACCATGTCAAAACTAATTAGCATTTTGACCCACTTTTTTTAAATCATCCGAGCGATGTTCACCCACGAAGAAGCTGCGCGCAGAAGGGCTTGTTGGTCGTTGGCTTATCTCCTGCGGGGTTTCTTTGGGTTTTCTTATCGGTAAAGTTGTGGTGCTGTGTTTTGGGATGCTGGGAATTCGGTGTTGATGTTGAGAGTAAGATACCAGTCAGCTGATCATATGAATTAGCAAGCACATGAAGTAGAAAGAAACGTTTTCAAAGGCTCAACATTGATATTAAAAGAGTACTAGTCGATAGTATGATATAGTTCGGAAGACTCAAGTATAGCTTCAATTTACACTATTCAGTAAGGAAAAGCGGGGATAAGATTTTAAGGTTTGAATACTGAAATGCTGTTTATTATCTAAACTGTTCTTATTGCATGGTCGTATATGCCCCAGTTTTAAATGGATTTCCTGAAGCATGATCTCGATCTCCATACATGAAATTATTTTACTTAGTCAAGGAATACGGAGTCAAGGAAATGCATGAAATGGTAGGACGAGATCTCTCGAAGTTATAAAGCCAAAAGAGAAAAAGAAGGACATCTCAACGTTAAATTAAAACAGAGGGAAAAGGATTAAAAAGACTTCGAAGATGATGAAGTTAAAGAATATGGAAAAGTTGTCTATTTATTATGAGTGCCAGTGTTTGAATGTCTAAATCGAAGTCAATATCTGAACAGGAAATATGTGGATACTACTATTTTGAAATCATAGTACAGGATCGTTGGTTGGTAATGCTAATGTCTTGATAAAGGTATTTTCACTCCAAATTATTGCCATGACCCAGAGTCTTCATGAAGTCATATCATTCTATAGGATTAATTTTGATCTTTGCACTGGCCTGGTTTTGGCCTGCTGCAGAGGACCTTATTAGGTCTCACGGTCTGGTGTCAATTATCTAATCCTTTATCAACTAATCTCTAGGCCTATATCCTTTATGCAAGGATTCCCTCGAGGATACCTTCCACAGTCTGGTGTCCATCTAATCATATATCTCCTATCAAATATCCTTTATCTGGAGATTCCCTAGATTCCCAACCTCATAACTCGGTTCTTCTGATTGTTGCTTAAACACCATCATTTAATCACCATCAGGCCTACCTCATCTTCTATGTCCACGGTGACGGCCTAAAAATACTTTACTATTCTAGTGAAATGACCAACCCACCGGAGCCTGGCAAGTCTCATTCCCTAGACAGTAGTGAGGTCATGGTACAATGCATATAGATCGTCATTGTAATGGCTGATTCATAAAGTCTTTATCTCAGAGGAGCGTTTTTTATGAAACAAACTGTTTGGTCCGTAACCAAAAATTCAAAGTTTATATGTTGTTTATTTTAAACTTCTGTAAAACAAATATTTTCAAAGGGCAAAAAAAAGTTCTCTAATTTAAACGCATACACATAATGAGTGACAGCTGTATGCGGCGCGGATTGATTTGCCCCCTTTTCCTTCCCAGCATGCACATTGATGTAGACGTCAGCATAAGCGTGCCGTGTCGTGTGGTTAGGATTATGGGCGAAAGTTTTCGCCCGCTTACAACTCCGGCCAACCGTAATCTAGCGTCCCACGTCTCGTGAGTCATTCTCCTGCCAAAGAATCGTCTTGCAACTGATCGTTTGAAAGGGATTCGGTTGACGTTGAAGGTGTAGCTCAACGGCTCTACGGACAGGAAATGAATTGATTGGATGATGATTACCGGGGCAGTAAAAGTTGTGTACGAGCGAGGTTAGATAATCATGCTGGAAAACCCGAAGGATTAGTCCTACATGCAATTCGGATTACATTTGTACTACATTACAGCTGCGCATATCTATATCTACATTTTTCTTTTCGCTCCAGTTTTTTTTCTAGAGCTTCTATGGACTGCATCAGCACATCATAAAGTGGCACCCACAGTGTGTTGCTACCGACCAAATGTCAGCATTAATTATAACCTAATAATTGCTTATTAACCCAATCCGACCGAGCAGAATGTAGGCTGCCGGCCGATTCGCTGCGTTACCAGAATCGCCGAAATATCAACAAATTTAAATCGCATGCATGGGTCGTGTTTGGGGCGACTCGAATGCCTGAATTTTCATAAAATTAAATCGATATGATGTCGAAAGAAGAAAAGAAAATCTCTCGATCGATCGGTCGTTTCGATCGAGATATCTCGGACTCGGTAGAAAGATGAAGAAAAATTCGAAACACCTCAATAAACCCGCTGATCGGCAGCATGAAAAACTAAACACCAAAAACCCCCAGCGAAAGAGGCACAAAGCAAAACGGAAAACGCTAAGAAACCAGCGGCCGCTATCAATCGAGAGCTATTTTCGTCCATTCCTGGCCCGCGCAAGGCCATTTGGCCACCGGATCAGTGTGTCAGTGGGCCTGCCACCCGGCTCCCCTTCTCCACTTGTCTTTCACTCGCTCTCGTCTCGGTTCGATGCGATCGCAGCACGTCTTTTTGCAGGCCGGCGTTCGGTTCACTGCACTATAAATACCCACCGCAGCCGAACCATGCAGCCGTAACTTTCGATTTCGACACGAGAGCTTTTTCCATTCCTTCGCTTTCGTTCGCCTCTCCTTCTTCCCTGCCACCACCGTCCATCCTGACCCATCCCACCCAGCGGTGGTACGGTGGTATTGCAATGTTGCAGCGAGCCCACCGCAAGGAACATGTGTTTGCATACTGGCGCTCGTGTGCTGCTGGCGCGATTTTTCCACCAATCAATCCGTCCATTTTTCTCTGCTCTCGAGGGTTCTCGGGTGCTCGTTGACTGCGAGGCTCGGACCGGGTAATTATCCGGCTACAGTCGCTTGCTTTAATTGCTGCACCATGTAGAACGCAGGGCTGCACCGGTTGGAAGGTTTGCAACAGCGAGCGTTAAAGATGTGGCCCGGGTGGAGGTTTTGCTGCGTTTGCCGCTGGGTGGATCGATCCCGTTTGAGTGAGCCACACCGTGGGGGAAATTCTTTTGCAATGTGGAGCGATCGCTGTTCAAGACAAAATGTGGAAGAAATATTGTCTGCAGGAAAATTAGCATAGGAGCTCTTCAAAGACATGGACTTATTGTACTCAATCCAATTGCCTAATTGAGATAGAAAACTTACAATTGTAATAAGTTATGGCTTTAATAACTCATGAAGCAATATCAACGAAAACCATTGTCATGTGTATTAGATATTCGTCATTGTCAGAATAATCTTGAAATTGTCAAATAAATCAGGAAATCGAGAATATTCTGTTGGAAATCTGATGAGAAGTTAAGGTAAGGGTTTGAAATGATGGATTCTATAGTCAGCTTCTGTATGCTCAAAGCACTAGATATCACTAGAGCACTAGTGCTCAGACCAAACAAGGCACAGAGTCTAGAGTCTTTATCTGGGAGCAGATTAGGCAGGGTAGTAGCATTCCGTGTGGCCTCTTGTTGTGCACCAACAAGTGCTTATCATCGGCTTGATGACAACCGCTAGTTACTGACGTTCTTTCAGATTCAACTCCAGTCAATGGGACTGCGACTCTTGTCCTCTTGCTACTTTGATATCCGGAAGTCTGTCAATAAACAATCGATGCAAGGTTTTACGTTGATGCGTTGGGTGCCATAAGGTACATCAGATGTTGGGTCATCGTCCGTAGACCGGATATTCTCGAAATTATCAAAAAAGAAGCACAAAATCGAAAATATCCTGGTCACGGCACCAATGTTCAATTGCGGAAGCTATCCTGAAAATGATTATCCGTAACTACCACGATTGAACATAGCAGTTTGGCAGTTTACTTTTAGTAATCTGCTTTAGTGCTTCAAACTTCTTCTTCTCCTTCTTTGGCTCTATCACCTCAAAAGATGTGGCAAATTGTTCTTCGAGTACTTACGAAGTTCACCTAAATAAGAGTTTAGAAATTTTGATGTCACATCAGATATTCAACCCATTCATTCTATTATTTTCCACTGTCTATAAACGTGTCCTCTTTGCTTCACCGTATCGGTTCTTTTCCCACGGGAGACGATTATTCCCGCTGTGTTTTCGCTACGCGAGATGGAACCCGAACAAATCGAAACCTTTCATCGTGCCAGCCACACACACACACAGACACACAGCTCCACAACCCTCTTCGCCAGCCAGCCATCCGACAACCCCGATGACGCTAGGTAATCATCCAACCGTTACAGATGGGCTGAGAAAACGCAGCGCAAATATTGCATAATGTTTGTTTATGTTTCTCTCTCGCTTTCGGCTCAGCTGACTCGAGTTGACGGACGTGTGTGCCACAGTAAAAGTCTGCACCGTTGACGAGTGCAAGCAAGGGGATGAACCAAAGGAGGGGAAAGAGGAGATGATTTTCCCGCGCGGTAAGGGAGACTGAAGAACTGTGTGGTCTAATTTTACTTTGAACTATTCTGCGTGATTTGAATAAACAGTTCCCTTGCTTTTTAATATTTTAAATTAAAATTTATGTTTTGTATGGTTTTTTAAATAAATTTCATTATTTCTTGTTAAATTAACACAGTTATTTGTGTGATAAAAAACAAAAAAAAGGAGTTAATTAACGAGCGAATAGACGAGAAAAGAACTCACCGCAGCCTAACGCTATGCTGTGAGGGAAAAGAAACGACCGATTGTCGAGGCTCGATCGCATTTTGTGCAGCATAAGTGGCGAGTTAGACGGTGGTTTTTTTTCTTCTTTGCGCCCTCTTCCTCCCCCCCCCCCTGATTACTGCACCTTTCCGTCCACGATCAAACTCCCAATCAGTACAAAACGTTAGCACGAAAACCGCGTAATAGTTTTTCTCTCAAACCAGGGAAACGGTGATGGAGCGTGTATATGTCGCTCCCCACACACACACACACACAGACTAGGCCGTTCGTAGAAAGTGAGAGTGAAGAGTGGGTTGTTGTTGTAACGGAGGGAGAAAGAGATCGAGAGAGGGAGAGGTGACACGGGAGAAACGGGGAAAAAATCTCACCTCAGCGACAGTTCCACCCCGTTCTCCTCGCGCAATCGTGATCACCATCGTGCGGAAAAGTAGGTCAAACTAGGTTTTTTCAAACCGACCTACCTCTCCCACACACCCCTGTTACCTTTCTACCCCCATTCTTCGCCCTCCTCCCTTTTTCTAACCAACACCAGTTCTGCTGGGTTCGATGCTGTTTTTGTTTGATTTTCTTATGCGCTCGCTTCCTTCTCGTCTTCGTTTTTATGCGGCGCTAGGGTTTTTTTTTCGTTCGGAGGGAGGCCATGGAATCATGTGCCTGGGCATTGGTGCATTCGATGCATTTGGAGATCGGTGTGGTCGCTTTTTTTTTCGCGCTCTAACCACTGGAATATAATGCGATAAAGTTGGGTGAATGTGTGAGTTTAGGGGCTGGAAAATGGGTAAGAATTAGAAACGGTTTCAGACCGTTCTGAGCATAGCGAAACTACTGGTAGATAAAGATTATTTATTGCACTTCAATTCTTTTCTAATTGGAGTTTATGGTGTATGGTAGAGTTTATGGTAGAATACATACATAAAAAGTGATAATTGATATTTATAGCACAAGAAAAACATACATGACAGCTCATTGAAATATAAATTTTCAAGGAAATAAACTCAAAAAGTTAAAGAACATTTTTTCTCGACTATTATGTTAGATTAATCTGAAGTTGTTGGAAACAAAGGGTAAGATTTGACTTATTGTTAGATCCTATTTGTGAATTTAAGTAGTTCTAGTTTAATGTTTATAGTGGCAAAGCTGTAGCTGCAAAGAAAGCTTAACTCGTTAGAATTGATGTCAGCTCTCATCCGAAGCGTTTCTTTGTCAGACCGTGGTAAAAGGGACTTTTGAATCAATGATTTATAAATTTAATTTTTAATTCCAAAACTAAAGTGTTTAATAGTTAATTTATATGCATGTTTTGTGATTTGATTTGTTCAACAATTATTAAGAGTACACCATAACAATAAAATGTAGATAAGAGTGAGAGAAAAATTAAAAATTCAAATTCTGATTGGAATCTACGACTGTTAACGTTTGGTTAAAGATTGTTAATTTTACGGTAATTAAGTCTTTATAAAAACTAGTAAATCTACAGGTAAAACTGAACCAAAACATGCCAAAACAGAAAGTGGTAAAAGAAAAAAAAACAACAATTGAAATTGATTCTTTATTTTTATTTAGATTTATGTCATCTTAGAACCGTACCAAAAGAACCTTCTTCAAGACGAATTTATTGACCTTATTTATTACTCGAAATAAAACTCCTCCTTAGTAAATCCTGTGAACAACATAGATTAAGCGAAGATCCCTTTATCCATCACAACAAGTACATCGAATCCTGAAACACGTGTACCTGTTTCACCTGTACTTTTCGACCTTCCTTACAAACGGTTAAAGGTAAACAATCGATAGAAAGCAGGAAGAACATATCCGTCCGACGATAATAAAGATAACGAACGCAGTACAAAACTTGCTATAAAGTGGTGAATTGTAAGTGTTCAATTCGAGTGTATTTTTATGATGTTTTAATAGTAAAACCGAGTACTCAAAACACTCCAAACGGCCCAAAGGCTAGACGGTGTTAGACTGCAGTTTGTTTAAATCTTCCTCGTCGGCCGGTGTTTACATAACAATTATAACCGGTCGACAATAATTACTCCTACATAGTATCAACTGGATTCAACAGGAAAATGAGCTCTTGTGGCTCGGTGCAGGTTTTAGCCCCGCACAAATGTAAACCCTGGTAGCCGATCCAGGCTTGATCCCGCACGCACACGTGCTAGCATGGAAGCTTAATCAGCGCTCACTCAAAAGCCCACGGTCTCAAGAGCTTTGCAGCGCGATCGGGTTGGCGTCGCCGATGTTTACGTTTGATTACGGGACGGGGGCTACATGGTGCTCGTGGTTTTGGTGGATTAAAATTAGCCACACTTCCCCACCGAACGGTACTTGTCACTGCTCGGTTGCTTGGCGTCATCTCCTCCCATCGCTCGGACGGGCTGGAAAGAACTGGCCCGATTCGACGTGTGCTACGGTTATGATGCTAATAGGCAATGTTTAGTGCGAGAAACGCAGAAAACGAAAAGTGTCACCCACCGTGGATGGGGCCGAGAGTAATGAGGTTGCGCAATAGTGTGTGCAGCATAATGCGGATCGGCAGGTAATGTGCCTTCGTGACTCCTTCGATAGCTTTCGATGTGCTGCGATGCAGGTGCCTTTTGGGTGGGTTGGTGTGAAATGTAGCACCAAACGGAGCCAGGCGCATACAATGGCAGGTGCTTGATTGAATTAGTATTCATTACCCGGGGGTGGTGGTGATGTTGATTCCCAGACCGAGGGTTCCTGAAATGATTTATGGTGGATAAAGGCTCGCGAAAGCTTACGCACAGACGTTAGGTACCTATTTTACATTCTCAATCTTTAAGTGTAATAGACTATTGTTTCGGATTGTTGTGATTTGGCAGTTTGTTTTTATAGAATTTAATCATGTTGTTTATAAAAAAGAGAGAAGAATAGGTCTTTAAATGTATATAAAAGCGAGAGATTACATAAAGGAGTAATATCTAATTGTTGTAATGATAACAATCTGATAACAAACTTCAAGATATCATCAACTAATGTATCAACAAGAGACTAAAAAAATCTATAACATATAAATAATGCTTAGGATTACACAAACACAGCCAAAACTAAAGAAAGTCAACATCGAAGATAAATAATATGTAAACCTTTCAATGATCTCTCGGAAAGAAAATCAAACAGTTTAACTAAAACTTCACGTCAATATAACAATAAAGTTTATAAATATTGCGGAAAAAACACAGTAAACAAATGCTGAAAATAAAGTTAAGGGAATTACGATATTTACGTTTTAAGTGTAGGTTTTACTGTTTTTACTATTAGATTAAACCAAACATAAGAAGAAAACAGATATTAAAAATAAAGATATATATACTGGCTAAAGGAAACTGACAGAAAGAAATTATTATAACATAGAAAGTGTAGATAAGATACAACCTGACAAACAAAAAACATTTTTCTCATCGTTTAAGGTAATGAAAACAAAGGCGAATGAAGAAAATACACTGAGAGTTGATAAAGGAAAAATAAAATATCAAAGACCTGATGCTTTTTTCCAAAAATTAGAAAAAGTGTAATTATAATTCAACAAAATGAAAGTAGAATAAACTTATAGTGGTTAAAAACGAGGAAGAAGAATCTGCAAACTAAGCAAATTAAAAAATAATACTTTCACACTTTAGTCAGTCCCTGGTATTCATACATCCAAAACAAGAAGATGAAAAACAAAACAAAACGAAAAGAAATAAACTGTTATGATCATGAACAAGCAAATTGTCAAGTGCAGAGTGAAGTAAAGTAAATGATGAAACCAAACGAAATAATAAAAATTATAGTAGAGAACAAAATTATTATACAAATGTTTAAGAGAACATCGACGCAATGACTTAAATCCGTAACGATAATGCGTGAACCGTAATTTAAAAAAGTGAGTCTAATAACAGTGTAGCATAACTCATAAAGAATAAGAAACGTATCCCTTTGAAAGCATAATTTGTCGAATGGTGGGTCTCACTATTCCATCCAGGCTCGATCCACATTGGAACGAAAATTGTCCACTACCCCTTCAATCAATCCATCAAGCCCGCGTACCTGGGCGCCGGGTCGGTCGATTTGTCACTCAGAAACGCAACCCGACACCAATCAACAAAATACACACAACGATTTTTATTGGAAAATTACATCTATCCCTTGCTGCAAATGGAGGATGCAGAAGCGAAACAAACAAACAAAAAAAAAACTAGGCAAAGGTTGAACCCAATGTTGTGGGACCCTCCCCATTTTGCTGGCCGTTGCTACAAAACTACGCTGGTGGAAAACTAGGAGAACCGTTGTTATATCATTTTTGGTCAAAATTGGTGGCCACTAGCGAGACGGACGGACCGCACCAACCAAGAACCGGCGAAGGGTTGTGTGTCTCTGTGTTTTACCCACCCGTTTTACCCAACCCCAATGCGTCCCCGTACCGGCTCCATACAGGGTGGTAGGCTCGCGTAACTTATTCGCGGCCACCGAGTCGTCAAGACACACGGGCCAAGAAAGAAGAAGCAGGTAACAATCATTTTCACCGGCTATGCTCTAAATACGCCGTGAATTAGTTTCGCGCAAGTTACGCATCAGTGTCGACGACGGGAAGGGAAGGCGGCCCAGTGCGGGCTCCATTCCACTGACGAGCGCATGAAAAACGACGTCTGGTGAGATCAGGTGAGCGCTTGAGCTACCCATGGTGTGAAAAGTGAATCAACTCTCACTTTCGTTCTTCATTCACTTTCACACCGGGTGAGAAGCTGTGAGTGAGTGAGTTAGGCAAAAAAAAAGACACCTGGGGGGGCTCCCACTGTGGTGGAGAAAATGCGCGAAAATGGAGTAAAAACTCGATTACAACGTAGCAACAAACGACGAACCACTAAAAAACCTCCCATCTCCTTCGAACCCATTATGTGCGTTGGCACCGAATGGGGGGGTCTGTGCGACGATTATTTAATGGACGGCTGACGAGCAACGAGAAGAAAAATGGGCAAAAGAGAGGGGGAAAGAGGGAGAGAAGACAGCACAATCACACACGCACACACAAAAAAAAAGTGCCATGATCGTGTTATTTAATAGAAGCCGGCTGGACCACGCGGGCAGACACGGCGCTGAAAAGCTAGCGAAATTGCGACCGTACGCACCGGTGGAAAATGGAATGGAAAATTGCGGCCACTGTGCCACCGTTGCGCTCCCGCTATGGTCAGACGGTTGTGGCATTTTATGGGTACGAGTCGAGTTTTTTTGTGCTGTTCGGTGCTGCTCGGTGGTGAATGAATGAGAGATGCTCTCGGGTGCAGGAAAATTAGCACCGAATGAAAGCGAAAATTTTAGGGGCAACACGAAGAAAGGGCTGCGTGCACGATAGTGAGGGAAAATCTGACTGTGTGTGTGCGTGTGTGCGTGTGTGCGTGTGTCGAATGGCACCCCACACATTAATGAAGTCCATTCATTAGCCTCACTGTTATGCGATATTTGCTATTGAAAAAAGCTGATTGAACTGTACGGTCGGACGGTCGAGGAAAAAGAGCGGCGAGAGAGCCCTCAATAATAAAGAAAGAAACCGTGTCGCGGTGGTGGTCAATTTTACGCGGGAAAATTACCACATTACGCAATGGCGGGTGTTAAACTTAATTTGGGGAAATAATTTTTTTGGGGCTGCTGATTAAAATAAGGTTTGGCTGGTAAGCAGATGGGCGTTTGCTGTTTTGTGTTATTTAGCTGTCAAAAAAGTCTTCAATAATTTCATTAAATTTATAGAAAAAGATTTCTAACTTTTCAATACTTAATAAATGTTTAAAAACTCACAACCAAATGGAAGCTGCTTCAAACAAAACATCAAACAGATGGATCTCTATTATCGTTGGTTGCATCTTAATAATCATCCGCAAGGTGCCATACATCTTTCATCGGTCGATGGGACACCAGTCACCGGTTCCACCTTCGATACCATAATGATCAAAATATCAACCTCCCCAGAGCGACCTCCTTTTGCCAGTCATCAGTTTGGTGGGTTTTTCTCCGCCTAGCTCTAGCAGCAGCTAGTTGTTTGTCCGACTGGAGCTTAAATTGGTGAAATAAATTGAACCACTTCAGTATGCAAATTTTCGGTCCCATCTGCATCCTTCCCGTGACCTGTATGCTGCGGTTATCGTACACCGTTTGCCTTCGAAACCATCCCTAGCATCTTACGAGCATCACTGTGCGATATACTAGCGATAAACAAAGAGAAACCGCGCATCTCACACCGTCCGTACCGAAGTTCCAAACACAAAGCAGAGGTAGCAGTGCTGGGAAGACGATGCTCGTTGATTTATCGATTATTTATCGGTTATATAACTTTCACTGCCATTCACGTTGGGGGACGCTGCACGCCGTACCATCCCAGGGGAGGATGATCATCATCATCATCGCAATCGTTATCTCTCTCTCTCGCTCGTTCGTTCGCTAGGTCTCATTCGTTGAGTGAAGAAGTTCCACTGGTTTCTTGCATCGCCGTGAAATGGTTGTACCCCCGGTCGTTCAGCCGGTTACGGGTGAGTTTTCTCGGTTACTGTGCCAAATGAAAATGAAAACCACGATCAGTAGGTGAGCTGAAGTGGGGAGACACGAGAAGAAGATGTACGAACGGAGAAGGAGAAGAAAACGACAAAGACCTCACGCTAACCAGGCTGATAAAAAGGTTGCAGCATAGGCAAGATAGATGGGAAGTTTTGGTTAAAAAAAAACACTTTTAATCAAAATAATTTCATATTATTAAATGTAAAATTTAATTTTTCAAGTAGGTTTGTTAAAATAAGTTTGTTATAAATACCATGTACGCTATAAAAGTGTAAATTTGAGCAATATGTTCGTAAGTCTGTATTTCAAAACATTTTCTAACAAAGTAGTCAACACAGTAATAACTCTTCGGGACTTCAGAAATGAAGTAATTTGGTGAAGACTTGAATAGAAGCAGATTAAAGCCCTCCTGAAACTGTTAGGAAGCAGGTTGTACTAATGCCAGATATTTTGTTGGAATATTTTAATCAAAACCGATGCTTGCAGTTCTTCATTTTTTGCCACGATAATCTTCTGTCATTATAACCTTAAATACGCTGTGTAACGTTTTTTTGTTAATATTTTAGAAGAGAAAACAATGTTTGATTGAACAACCTATTTAAAGTGAGAAATTATTAAATCGTCTCAATAAATTTATTTACTGTAATTTATATAGTTATTAGCTGACGATTTCGTTATATTTCTAGAAAATTATTCATATAATTAAATTAAGCTGAAATTTTTAATATTCTTATTGAAAATTTCTTCTATTTCTAAGAGATAAAAAATCAAAACCTTAGAAAATACTGTTTACTATTGTTTTATTAACATCTTTAATCCTTTTTGTTGTATTCATTTTGATATATTTGGTTTAAATTTTCAATATAAATAAATTTTTACCTTTAATACTCAAAGATCCTAAAGGCTTAAAATGGTTTTTAAGGTCTGGTTGATGTTTTGTGAGGTTTTTATTTTAGTTTACTAAAACTGATTTTAATGTTGTAATACAATGCTTAAATTTAATTCTATTCTTCTCTACTCAGAAGATCTCAATAATCTGAAATAGTACTGTCTCTTTTTGTGTTGCTTACATTTTTGCTTGTTTTCCTTAAATTTTCTCTACTATGAACAATCTTTAACAATATTTTTTTAAATTTTTTTATCTTACTTTTTCAAAACACAAAAAGTTATATTGAAGATAGAACTAAAAGATTGTTTTTTTTTCTAAAAACATGTATCAAAGGTTATCTCTTCTTCATCCAATTTTATCTATCTTATTCCTATCTATATCTTCTACTCTCCAACACGATCCAACGCTAGTGGATGCAACCAACTCTAACCCCAAGTCTTGTCGCATCGCGTCGCACCGGCAGTGCGGCTTTATGGCACTCTCGCGTTGGTTGTAAATGTCTGTCGACTTACCGTATGCCCCTACCTATCCAAAAAAAAAACGACCCGAAACGACGACGATGACTCGGCACGGTACGCCAAAGGCCGTCGTGGTCGACCGTCGTCGTCGCTGCTAGGCTCGCTGCCTAGGACAAGAAGGCAACTCCGCCAGCTTCGCATCATTTCGTTCGGTTATCTAACATCCAACCGATTAACCCAATTTTTCTTTCCATTCCACCGCCATCACCACCACCACCACCACCACGGGCCAAATGACTAGGAAAAGTGGCTCCGCTCGTGGAGTTAGCGTAGTGGTTGGCAGGCACGCGCTTCGGAGGTTCGTCGTTTATTCTCGTGCACAAGTCAGTTGATTGTTTATCCTGGCCAGTGTGCACGGGCAGGAAGAATTGAAGGAGTAACAGGCACAATTGAATTTGGAATTTGTTCGTCGATTGAATCGAACTCCGACTAAGACGGGCACGACAATTTTTACTCATGGTTCCAGGGGGCTAGAGCGAAAAAAAACGTGCTCGTGGTGAAGAATTGAGCTGAATGAGAGTTTGGTAAGTGAATGTGAATCACGATTGCTTAGAGTTCTTTCATCTCCCCGGAAATTAAATCAGAAAAACTCGTAACTATTACATGTATAACACTGGTGTTACTATTTACAAGACACTTAAATGTGTTTACTTACCAGTAGTGATGCGTTTTTTTATTACTAAACCAGTCAGTACATCACCTTCGCCCCAAAAAAACCCAAAACCTTCTAGAAAGGTAATGAGCATGATGGTACAGCATAACCAGAAATGCGTGTTCCCGGCATCATTAAACGCCGCAGCCTTTAAAAGCTGGCCCATACCCCCAGACAAGAAACATGCTGGGCCGAGAGGATGACCCACGTCGTCGAGCCTGTTTTATGCCGTTTTATTTTACGCTGCGTTTCGTTTGCTTTATGATTAACCTTTGGCATCACGGCACTGGGCAATCGCGGGATGGTGCGTGCGAATGTGAGCTCGAAGTCGCTGTTCCGTGCGACAGTAATAGGCCGCCCCGAAAAACAAACGTCACCTTTCGCGCGACCACAGATTAACATGCGGCGATGAACCCGAACCCCGATGGACCAGTTTCCAGGTCGTCCCTGTTTGGTGAGTGTGTGACGAGCTCGTAAATAATATTTTAATCTTATCCGTTAATCGTAAAACAACGGGCCGGAATCGTTTGTTTGGCGGCTTCAGGATATTACAGGATTAACCGTTGCACCGTTTGTGTGCGGCGTTTTACATTTTTATGCTACAGGGAAAACGGCGTCACGAGAGATCATGGGAAAAGGTCGTGTATGTTGTGTACGGGTAAGAATTTTTCCCGCACCGATACACATGTGTAAGATAAGGTTTTGTGGGTATTAAATTGGGGATGATATGGATGTGATAAATGGTTGTAAAGAAAGCAAATTAAAAGGAGAATATGCGCTTGCCTTAAGAATGTGTAATTTATGATGAGAAAATTGAGTCGTTTTCATATTTATTTTGGTGCAATGCAATAGATCATTGAGACTGAAGGGTTTTTATTCGGAGACTCGTGGAGGATATTGAACCAAGTCCAATTTCCTGAACTAGGAACTGCTTGATATCCCTTCTCGAAAACAGTCGTTTAACAATGATTCATATCAGGGGAATCACAAAGTCTACACACTTTATCAACCAAGATCTTCTATTCAGATTAAGATCCAGGACAAAAACGACTCCGTTATACATTAATTCTAGACGAGATCTTCTCAGTCAGAGCAATATCCGTTCCCGGGAAAGGACCAATGACGCTGGTTAGGACCAAGTGTGCCGATACAGTTATCGATGAATAAAGAGGACCACTCAACGAAATTTAAACAGTTGATAATCTCATTGTAATCGCTTCTCCAATCCAATATCTCGGCATTTCTTCACGCGCAGATTCATCATCTATCATCTCTCTTTCATGTGGACCATGTGGACGACTTAGAACAACTTTGGTAGCTGAATCGTTCGGTCATATCAGACATGGACAACCTGGAGACACACTCTGTCCAAAACTGACGAAACCTTCTTAGCTCACAAAGATTGTTGGAATGTATGTATGGAAGGACCATGGAGGAATCGCTACAACGACGAGCTCTACGAGTTGTATGGTGTCTCACCATCGTGACTCACTAGACATGTCATGAAAATGGCACTGGAAGACCCAGCATGTAAAGTCTTTTCAGTCTACAGGATAGAGGAGTTAAGGTAGGCTCAAATAGAATTGGAGAGATGGCGTTGGGGCTTCTGCCAGAATGGCTGGAAGATTGGAAGTTCTTGATTTCTCTGAAGAATCCATTGTATTCTCGAAAATCAAATTTGGAGTTTAAACAGTAGAAGAGCAGTAAGAACAGTAGATCGCAGATCGCTGAACCTTTCAACGTTCCTCAGCTGAAACTTACATAATGCTTTGGGTAGACTTTGAACAGGGACTTGAAAGTGAGAATCTGCTCCAATAGATTTGTGGGCATTATGGATGCACAATGATCTTCTATTCAGATTAAGATCCAGGACAAAAACGACTCCGTTATACATTAATTCTAGACGAGATCTTCTCAGTCAGAGCAATATCCGTTCCCGGGAAAGGACCAATGACGCTGGTTAGGACCAAGTGTGCCGATACAGTTATCGATGAATAAAGAGGACCACTCAACGAAATTTAAACAGTTGATAATCTCATTGTAATCGCTTCTCCAATCCAATATCTCGGCATTTCTTCACGCGCAGATTCATCATCTATCATCTCTCTTTCATGTGGACCATGTGGACGACTTAGAACAACTTTGGTAGCTGAATCGTTCGGTCATATCAGACATGGACAACCTGGAGACACACTCTGTCCAAAACTGACGAAACCTTCTTAGCTCACAAAGATTGTTGGAATGTATGTATGGAAGGACCATGGAGGAATCGCTACAACGACGAGCTCTACGAGTTGTATGGTGTCTCACCATCGTGACTCACTAGACATGTCATGAAAATGGCACTGGAAGACCCAGCATGTAAAGTCTTTTCAGTCTACAGGATAGAGGAGTTAAGGTAGGCTCAAATAGAATTGGAGAGATGGCGTTGGGGCTTCTGCCAGAATGGCTGGAAGATTGGAAGTTCTTGATTTCTCTGAAGAATCCATTGTATTCTCGAAAATCAAATTTGGAGTTTAAACAGTAGAAGAGCAGTAAGAACAGTAGATCGCAGATCGCTTAACCTTTCAATGTTCCTCAGCTGACACTTACATAATGCTTTGGGCAGACCTTGGACAGGGACTTGAAAGTGAGAATCGTCTCCAATAGATTTGTGGGCATTATGGATGCACAATGATCTTTAAGGTCTAGAAATAACAACGCCAAAATGTCATCAAAGCTTCGAGCGCCGGTTTATTCATCTGATTGATCCTCGATTGCCCGATTGATGTTGATCTTTTTAAAATAAGATTTTTATTGTTTTCTTTTATCATAAAATCTTAAACAATTTTCATCTCAAATCACATCTACCAGTAGCAGCTCAACATCACTTATCTTTATAAGCCACCATTTGCCTGTCACTGAGCACGGCTCCCGTGTTTCATTTCTTTCGACCAGTAAAAGCAATGCATTAGTCGCCGCTGAAAAAAAAGCTCGCCAAATTGCACGCCACAACAACAACCTCTGCACCGAGAGCAGTAAACCGTTGCGGCTCAGTCCTCCCTCCCTCCTCTCCTTGCCTACCTCCCACCCACCTCACCAACCAACTAACGGTGATTATGCTACTGGAATCATTCTCAAATTTAAACCCCGATTATCGTAATTGGAGCTTTCGAGCGGTGTTTTTTCACTCTCTCTCTCTCTGTCCTTCTTTTGCTTGTTCGTCGTTCGGTTGCCGTTTTTTTATTGTCACTTGTTTATGGCGTTCCCTACATCAGGTGAACATTTTTATGATGCACACGACAGTGAAGACCACGACGACGTACAAGTGGCAGTCGCGACTGCCAGTTGCAGAAAGTTGCATCATCAGCATGTGCATACACGGTCGCCCGCCCGTCTATCTATCTCTCTCGTTTGGTCATTTTCATTTTCTTGGTAGCGCGCGAAGGTGTCAATTTGCTTATGCAGTTCTGTCATTTAGTTGGTGTGCGTGTGTGTGCCTTGTTCTATTTGCTTCCTGGAATCGGGTGCACCTGCACAGTGTCTGACTGTACAGAAATTCGGCCAAAGAACCGTTGCACTGCCAAAGAATCCGGGGGGAATGTTTACTTCCTTCTAGACCTTCCGTAAGGGACACAAAATCCGCTAGTGCCGTTGACCCGAAGGGCCATAATTCTCACCCGTAAGGTGTAGTAGGGAAAAAGGCTTTCTCCCGTTTTCCGGGAAACGATGTACCCCACGATCATTCTATCGCTCTTGCGTCCTGGGAAACTAGTTCCGACGCTCGAGCTATTGAGCTAAAATTGTGTTGTGTGTACGATGCGAAATTTACGAAAAACGGGAACATGAGTACAGCGAACTGGACGGTGGACAATTTTTGTTTACACATCAAAGCATTTTGAATGAATTGAAGGCGCCGCAGAGCAAAAAAAAAAAACGAAGACAAGACATTAAATGCGAAATTTACGAAAAACGGGAACATGAGTACAGCGAACTGGACGGTGGACAATTTTTGTTTACACATCAAAGCATTTTGAATGAATTGAAGGCGCCGCAGAGAAAAAACGAAGACAAGACATTAAACCAACAAAAAAATACTGCATTCCTTGCATTGGCTGACGGCGGTTTGTGGGTTTTGCTTCGATGTGGATCACTGCTTTTTTTCACCTCCATTGCTCCGCTATGTTTACCATCAGACTTTGAATGCGGTGCAGATTTTGCTGAGGCCGGCGTGGACTGTCTGACTAGTCTATGCCATTGTTTCTTCGCGAATTCGTGCCCGCCGTGTTTTGGATGTGTTTTCGCGATTCGATAGACGATCGTACCGTGGAGAATTGTTTTCAGGCTTGTTTCTTCTTTCACTTCTGCTGATTCACCCAAATGCTAGATAAGTTTTGTTTTGGGTAGACGATGGGAACGACGGGGATTGGTAGGTTGAAAGAAAAATCACAATCTTCCAAACCCGATGTAGCCTAGTTTTGAATTTCGTTCCAATTCTATCGGGCATTATAAGCGACCATTGTATGCAGGGTATGCAGGGCCTGAGATACCTGCACGCCCGGCGAGTTTACAGTGAGCCCATGCGAAAGGGAAAACTATGGAGCCGGCGGTCGGTGGTGGCCACGTCTCCTGCGTGTGGGTGGGTTGTTGGACAATGAAAATCTTGCCGTGTCTGGAGATGAAGACGGTCGCCGTGTTGCGTAAGAAGTCGGGAGCTTTTATGCTACTGGAGGCGGGTGCGGTAGAGCGCACAGGGAGTAGGAGTGAAGTGAGGGTGCAGATAATCAGAGCATTTGCAAGCAGATGCTCTAACATTTTGGTTTTCCTTTATTGCGTCAAATCGTGCGCTGGTCCTGTGTACGGCAGAGATTTTTGCGTAAGATCTGTTGCCTCATTTCGGAGTTACAATGTCTTGATAGAATAAAATGTAGTTGATCCGTTAATTGTGGAGTGCGTGAGCAGTTTGTAAAGGAGGGTTTGGTGTAAATTTTATAGAGCATTGGTAACAAAAATTATAAACTTATTCGTCTTGCCAAACAAATCGTCATCAATTTGATCGTTTTCAAGCGTTTGTAATATAAATATTTAACATAATGGTTGAAGTGGATGTTTTGCAAAATCATTTTCCTTGATTTTTTATCATGTTATTTCATGTGAGAATAGTAAAAAGGCCACGCCATCCCTATTGCACATGGAAAGCAACAAACTACTAACAAAAATTAGCGGAATCCGTATCTATTTTTTTGATTTACTCTTAATAAGCAATACGGTCAGGCCATCCTTTAAGATTTTAATAAATATATTTCATTATTACATATTTTTTTGCTTCAGAAGAGAAAAAAGAGCAGAATGCGCATGTCCTCGTCCAGTTGAAACGAATGATAACTATTTTTAGCTGTAACAATCTAGAGTTTTATGACCAAAGTTAACAGAATATTTTCTTCACGCATTTTACCTTTTCCAAGAAATCCAGGACATATTTTTGCGGTATTAGTATTACGACAAACAGTTAGAATATTGTTCAAAATAAAATCATCGTCTACTTTCACTTTCCTAAGCACGTTAGCTTACTTCTGCAGCTCGTACCAAACATACCAGTAATTTGCAAACTATCTACTCGTGCTTATGTTTATGTTTTCATCGTTGACAGTCCTTCACACGACCAGCCGGAGTGTACTTTTAGCATCGATCTTGCTGTACTACACCAACCCAGTACCAACAACAACCAAACGATCATATGATAGACAGGTTTCTTGCTGAGCTTGATCCCCACCGAAAGCAAGGGGCACACTTTCGGGGGGAGGGAGAATCGTGCGGAGGCGTAGTGGATGAGCGCCCAAGAATGATGGAAAGGGAAAAGCGCACCGGTCGGTACATACATACGCGCAGCATCGTAAAAAGCCCGCCCGGAATTGAGGTCACCGAAGGAGGAAGGAATGCTGCGAAGGAAATCGCCTCGAATGGTGGAGGCTTTTTCTTCAACGTCAGTCGCCGTTCATCCACCGCCGGGAAGCTTCTAGTGGTTCTGGAAGGAGGCTGTCGTGATGGTGGTGGTGACGGTGGTCAAGAATAGGGCGAAAGGTGAATGAAGTCGTCTGTTCGGTGTACCGGGACACGGGCCGCCTGGTTGCGGCAATCACAAGACAAAGAGGAAGTGATTGCATCGATCAGATGTAGTGTACCAGGTCAGTTAACGGATGCGTGATAAACGAGTTGTGGGGGTTATATCCAGTTTTGAAACCTCTGTTCACCATGCCACCATGGCTAAGTTTTTTTGGAAGGGCACAGAACAGTCGAGCTGGCTAGAAAAAACAGGGCAAAAACTTTGTTTACAGTACAACAAGTATGCAATCTGATACTTTTACTGACAAAATACAGTTGTTTCCGAAGAAGTAGTTCTATGTCCTGATGTCTCATCTCATCTCAATCAATGAGAATAATTTAAATAGGCGGTTAAATTGTTGTACACCGCATATGAGATGATGTTCATGTGTTGTCAACATCAACACTTCAATTTATAACTATTTATATACTTGTTATGAGAATTCTCATGGATTTTAATAGACAAAAGATATCGTAAGCATAATAACTTTAACTTTGCTATAATTATGCTATAATAGTTGCTGTTGTGCTTGTTAGAGCTCTCTCCCTTTCGCTAGAAACTGATTCTGATCGTTGAAGATCATCAAAACATGCGCTTACCATCGCACACAAGAAACAACGACCAGCTTAAAGAAGAATATACGCGCGAAAACGAGTTAAAAATGAAATCAAAAGTGTTATTAATGCGTACGTGATGCTGCTGTTCGTGTGGTACGGGATGTAAAGCCGCAAGAAGCAACAACTACACACATCCAAAACAACAAAAGCACACTCATAAAAAACACAATCTTCCACCCCCTACCCCCCTTTTTATGCCTCCCTCCTCCCTCCCTAAACAACCCCCCAATGACACTTCCCCGATCTTGCATTTCCTTCTCGTTTGGGTTGTGTTTTTTTTTGGTTTGTGGAGAAAAGAAGCGACGAAAGCGAGGTATGGCGTGCGGTCAAAAGAGCGGTAAGCGAGAAACCCCAAAGACCACTGGCAAACAAAACCCACCTAAAAAAACGCGACACACACACACTACAATCACTATTCGCTGGGAGTGAACGAGAAACGAGATAGGTCGGTTCGGAACGAAAAAAAGTGGGTCAATTCATTTCCATTACATCGCGACACTACCACTACACTAGGACCGAACGCCGTCTGTGTGTGGTGTCGCTGTATTGGAGACGTTGTAATGGGGCCCCAAACGGTGCCGTGGGAAGGGTGTTGGGGTTCGGGGTAACGATTTTTACATCGCACCACACACTCTACCCAAATGCTGCGCTATGCAGTTGGGGCACGATTTGGGCTGAGGTGGGGTGACGGTGGAGTGGGGGAAAGAAACTTGTTTTCTTCTATTTTCTTCCTTCTTTTCTAAGATCCCCCTGGTCGCGTACCAACATCGGTGCAATGCAGCATCGCGCATTACATCTCCCGCCAACGTGATTTGCGGACGAGGGTTTTTGAGAGAAAAAAGTGAAAACGTTCTGCCTGTGAGGGATTGACGTAGTCGTGATTTCTGCATTAGTGGGTCGGTGGGAGAGGTTGTGTGCCTCGAACAGCAATCATTGATTCTTTGCCCGATGCCCGCCAGGCCGTGCAAGGTTACGGAAAACGAACTTCCTGGTGCGCTGGTGCTCTTGATGATAGATAGGACTTTTCTCAAATTGATCGTCGTGTCGTCGTGAGAAGTTTCGTGCTCATGATGCTGGCAAACTGGCTGTGGCATAGATTACGGGGGAAACTGTTAGGAATAATTTATTGGATAACTTATGGGCTTTTTTCGGGGGTTTCACTAAAGATAGGACTTCGTTTTAGCAATGCTTAGAGGGTTTCATATTGTAAGTGTTTGAATTAGATAAACTTTCAGACCATGCAAAACTATTGTTTATGTGTGTTAAAGTTGTTAAGAAGATAAATTTAATTGTCTCACATAAAACATTGGAAAAAGGTAGAAAACACAAATGAAGAAACACGTTGTGACAATTACTTAACAAATATAAGATTAAAACGTGATATGTTTAAAACAATGACATTCATAGCTCCAACAGATTTCAGTCTTCAACAAACCTTAATATATTGACTATAAATTCTCGACATTCAAAAGTGAATATGGCTCTAAATTTGTAGGAAAAACGATCTCCGTTTTTAAATCAATTGATCTTCATTACATCACCTTCATTATTTTCCTATAAATCCAATACGAGCATCACAAGGGTGACTTCCCATAACCAGCTCATTCATAAATAAACTCCACAAGACCCACGGAAGACTCGCAACACGCGTTTCACTTTCTATGATTCATCCGATGCAGTTCCGAACCTTCACAGCGCAGAGTGCACGAGGTGACAATTAGATGCTAGATATTGAGTGACACCCACATGTTTCGCCGTTGATGCCAACCCTGCGCGACAGCTCGTCTATGATAGCTGGCTGCAGAAATGCGTCATTTAGGAAGGGCACGTCTTCCCGCGTACAAGCCTCACCAATTATGATGCATCGGGCCTACATGGATTGTGTGGCCAACGCGTAGCCACACGTTCGTCTGTGGGTCGATGAAGCCGTACATCGGCCCATATATGAAGCCCGCAGTCTCGCACATTCGTACTCGGAGATCTTCCGAACGGGCTCCACGCATAGCTGGATATCGTGCACCAAAAACCAGCATCTAAGCTGCATCCCACCGTGACGTAGGTGTGCTCCACCGATTGGGGTCCCCGGATAGATGTTCTGCTGCGTTCCCGGCAGATGCACGGCAGGAGACTGACAGCGCTAGCACTAGAATGCACTCGGATGCAAACACACCTTTGTGCGATCGAAGGCGAAAGTGCCAATGTCGCCCACCGGATGGCCACCAGAAAGGATTTGGGACGAAGATTTGTAGACGCAGCGCGAAAACAGGCACGAAACCCAGATGACAGATGGCTACACGGTTACGGTTTTAATAATTGCAACGAAACTATGCGTGGAGCGTTCATAATTAACAAGCCTCCTGCTGGAAGAGCTCCAGACTTTGCGTCTTGACAAAAGGTTGTGGCGACCACACCGGAGATGATTTAGTACTAGGGAGATGCTAACAATTTATGGTTGGCTCCAATGTCTACAGCTTATGACTCATGTCTATAAACACGCTTCAAATAAATTAGTTGCATTGAGTCGCCATTAGGCGAAAAGATCGGCGGACCTCATCAACTCAACTGCTTCGGCAATCGGCAAAGCAACCATCAAAGGGCTCGAAGTCCCTCTTGAGCCGTGCCAAGGTTGCAAACACACGCCGACCGGCCACAGATTCCCGTGGCAGTGCCGATCATCAAACATTATATAATCCGGCTATTTTCCTACCTCGTTTTACACGCGAGAGACTCTTCCTTATCGTAATCGGCTCTACGATAGTTTTCTAAGCTGCCCCTCAGAGCTGCCTCAGACGTCGTTTCAAGTCCCCAGACTTCTTATCACACTAAAAGCCCGCACTACCCCTTTTTGGGCTTGAGGCGTGGACAACAACGACGGCAGCAGAAGAGAAAAGAAAAAATAGTAACAACATTATCAGCGAAACTAACATTGGCCTACTTACAATGTGTGGACGGGCCCGATACTTTGAGTCCCGATCGGTAGGGCCTCTTGAATTTGGAAGAACCTGAGGGACTCGAGCTCCAGCGGAACTGGGAGCGTTCACGTCAAGTGGATCAATTGGCCTACTTCAAAACAACTGCCTGTCAGGCTGTTTGTGTGCTGCTCCCAGCAGACGGGGACAATATGTTTGCATTGTCTGCACATGCAACCGGTCACCATGCTCACGGGGTGTTATGCTGCACTTGCAGTACGAGATTGAAGTTTGTGTTCCGTTCCGTTTACACAGGGAGTTCCTTGTCGTTGTTGGGCCGTTCCGTTCCAGGTCGTAATCACATACGCCGTAGCAGCATATCGCGCGATAAGGGTCTACGCGTACCTCCGTGGTACCTGGGTGGGTTGGAGCCTCGAGTGAGTGTGGTCCCAGCACGTCCCTATCATCACAGTGCCATCACAGAGCCGCAGGTCCCAGCATGAGGGTTTTGATAGAGAGAAACAGCGCAAACAGTACGCGTGCGTGATACTTAACCCTACCGTCGTGCTGCTGCGCAAACGGTGTGCGACGCTTGTTTGTACGGTGCTGGTAGAATAGTTCAAACAGCACCGGAAGGGCTACACGATTAGTAACACCTGAGTAACAAATCGATCGATTTTGAAGTCGGGAGCTTCTTGATAGACACTTTGATTCTTTAAGGGACAATGCTTGAGGCATTTTCCTCGAGAGTCTTGGTGTAATTAGCTTCTCAAGGCATGAAGCATTTCTAATTTCAATTTATGCTCCACATAACGAAAAAGAGCTACCTTTGAATATCCCCAAAGAATCATTATCGATGAACTTGAAAATGTAAACCGATCAACTCTACTTTGTTGCACGGAAACGTTGATCGATGCAAACACTGTCCACCGGTGGTAGAACATACGGCATGTGTTGTTTGACTATGCAAATTGAACCCATTGACAGTGTCAACTCAAATATAGACACTAGCAGTGCCCCAAGAATGCTGCAGCAGGCTCTACAGTGTGTGCGAATCATTTGCATCGGATGCAGAAGCTGTGGATTAGCGAGAGCTTCAGATGCCGGTTAATTGATAAACAATGGGAATAAAGTAGAACCTATTGTGCTGTGCCTTAGTTAATGCAGCTGCAGATCATGAACACATTTGGTTCTTCTTTTCAGGTACTACAATGTGTTGATGGCTATAAATCGCTTAATGGGTCAATTGGTTGGAATCAATCCAATGTAGATTGAGTCAGTCTCCTTTAATCCTTGGACTTAGACTCAATAGAAATATTTAGAAAAGTTAGAACACGTTAGTAGCAGGTACTGTGGATGATAATACAACTCCGGTAATCTAGGCCATGTTACTCACAGCCACATTAACTTTATTAACCTGCAGTAAGAAAGACAATTCCAGCTAGATGAGATATTGGCACTACTCATATCTTGGGAGAGAATCATCACATCAACCCATCAGGCACGAATGTCATCGAAAGCCATACCCTGACTGCTGATTTATCACTAAATCTTTAAGTATCCAAAGCTTAAAATCAAATCAACCTATCAATCTATCCGATCGCTTCAATAGCCATTTTAAAATTAAAAGAAAACATCGTGATGATCGCGCGCGCGATGATGCGTCTTGACCTTTTACCAAAGCTGAGCTTATCGGCTGGAAGCTGACCAGAGAGAAGAGCATTTAGGATCAACAAAAATGCGTACCAAAATAGGCTATCGTGCGTTAAGTGATTGATAGTTCATCCTAGTCGAATGCTTATGCAATGTTTATGGAGGTCATAAAATACCGCTTTATAGTGATGAAGATATGATGATTGAAGTTTAATAAAATACATAATCAGGAAGAAAAAGTGATAGAAATAATTAAAAAAGTTTTGTTAATGGATTCCGGTTTTAATAAATCAAATTCCTTCGGTCCGGAAATAGATGCAACCCACCAGCAGTTTCGATGCTAGCCATTAAGACACAATCTGCACAATGCACCATTCCCATAAAAGGCTCTTCACGCTGGTTGTCGGGATATGCACACATCCACCCATCCCATTCATTCGCGATCATCTCCAATCGTTCTGGGACAACCGAGGGCCCGACCCACCTACTCATATCTTCCTACGGCTACGGTTTTAAGCTTCAACAGCTGCAGCTTACTAGGTAGCAGAAGAGACGGTAGGAGAAGAAAAAAAAATGGTGACAGACACAGGCATCCCCTACCGTGTTCGTGTGTTGTCGTGGATGGCCTAGTTTAACCAGCGGGATCCACCACCAGAACATCCGAGATATGGCTTTTTAAGTGATTCCGCTCGTTCGACCCGATGCCCCGACCGCTTGAATCGATTTAAATTTTAATCCCCTCCCCACCCATTCCGCGGCCACCGTGCTACCCCTAGTCACCCTGAGCCTTTCGGTATGATATTGTGGGACGTTGTGCGTACGTGCGTGCGTACGAAAGCGAGTACACCGATGACCACTTTCAATAATTCCGTATTCAACCCTGCCCCTTTTCGGGACGGAACTACGGAGACAGCTTCAGCAGGAGCGAAAGAAGCCGAAGAGAAGCAGAGGATCACTTGACAAATTTCGGGCCCATTCCTAATAAGGTACCGTTTTCTTCCGACAAGCGCGAAGTGTGTCTCCTACGGTGCTGGATATGATCCATTAGCAGGATTCGCATTACATCTTCTTGTCGGCGAAAAAAAAGCTCTCACCGGCGATAGCGTGCGTGCGTAACAGGAGAAGACAAATGTACACAAGCTCATCATAAGGTGTCAAACATTACCCCGATCCTTCTTGGGACTGCCGGTGAGGAGTCGTGCGCTGAAGATTCATCCACCGGTACTGTGGCGAGGTGGCGATCGGTACCACCCAAAGCAAACAAACCGGCCGTTGCATTATGTAATGCAATTTCGAAAGTTTTTTTTTGCTTTTTGCTCGCTCTCTTCTTCGCTCGATGTGTGAAGTTGGGCGTTCGCTTTTCGGCGTTCGACTTGGCCTGGGTGGCCACAAGTGACGCATTCGATGCAGTTCGTGTCGGAGCAGAAGAAGATGACACGAACGATACGAAACGAGGTAGATCTTCTTCGTGGTTTACCCTTTGTGGCCCACTCTTGACACTGTTCGGCTCGAGACAATCGGAACCCAAACTATTCTGCCAACACTCGGGTAGCGAAGCCTCAGCTCAGCCAAGACAATAAACTTGTGCATTTTAAAATATAACCCACAATACATTTTCCACCAGCTCGGAAAGGGAATCGCCATTAAAAATCAATGCACGTCCGCTCGTCTACCCGGTGGCGATGGTGCGTAGTAATGGCAGACACTACGCACCCGGAGCTAGACTGGTTTATTTTGCGTGTGATTGAATAAAACATGACATAAAAGCGATGGTACCCGATGCGGGAACTCTTGGCAGTCCCTAACCGAGAGGTAACGCAGGTCTTCCTCGGATGTTGTGAGGCTCCCATCACCGGAGAGCCTTTCGGCGAGAGAGAATACTCCGTACGGTTGGATATAGTGGTGGAGCGTTGCGATTTGCATAAGGGTGACAAACGTGACAAAAACAAACCTCACAGGCCGACCTTGGATGGCTCGGTACTACACCTCAGCTGAGGTTACATGTAACAGCGAAGAAATAGAAATCACTTTCCCTTTCCACATTGTCAAACAGTTCACAGGAAGGTATATTTTTAGCAAGTTCCTGTAATGGTCACTTCCGATGATCGTTACGAAGATAAGATGAGAAAAAACAAGAAAAGATGTTAACAAGTGGCTTCGGTTGGTTGCAGAAA
>KZ061573.1:270773-406448 GCA_002091835.1 Anopheles maculatus | reverse complement strand
CCGAAGAGAAGCAGAGGATCACTTGACAAATTTCGGGCCCATTCCTAATAAGGTACCGTTTTCTTCCGACAAGCGCGAAATGTGTCTCCTTCGGAGCTGGATATGATCCATTAGCAGGATTCGCACCGAAGAGAAGCAGAGGATCACTTGACAAATTTCGGGCCCATTCCTAATAAGGTACCGTTTTCTTCCGACAAGCGCGAAATGTGTCTCCTTCGGAGCTGGATATGATCCATTAGCAGGATTCGCATTACATCTTATTGTCGGCGAAAAAAAAGCTCTCACCGGCGATAGCGTGCGTGCGTAACAGGAGAAGACAAATGTACACAAGCTCATCATAAGGTGTCAAACATTACCCCGATCCTTCTTGGGACTGCCGGTGAGGAGTCGTGCACTGAAGATTCATCCACCGGTACTGTGGCGAGGTGGCGATCGGTACCACCCAAAGCAAACAAACCGGCCGTTGCATTATGTAATGCAATTTCGAAAGTTTTTTTTTGCTTTTTGCTCGCTCTCTTCTTCGCTCGATGTGTGAAGTTGGGCGTTCGCTTTTCGGCGTTCGACTTGGCCTGGGTGGCCACAAGTGACGCATTCGATGCAGTTCGTGTCGGAGCAGAAGAAGATGACACGAACGATACGAAACGAGGTAGATCTTCTTCGTGGTTTACCCTTTGTGGCCCACTCTTGACACTGTTCGGCTCGAGACAATCGGAACCCAAACTATTCTGCCAACACTCGGGTAGCGAAGCCTCAGCTCAGCCAAGACAATAAACTTGTGCATTTTAAAATATAACCCACAATACATTTTCCACCAGCTCGGATAGTCACCGTAGACGCCGAAGAAAGGGAATCGCCATTAAAAATCAATGCACGTCCGCTCGTCTACCCGGTGGCGATGGTGCGTAGTAATGGCAGACACTACGCACCCGGAGCTAGACTGGTTTATTTTGCGTGTGATTGAATAAAACATGACATAAAAGCGATGGTACCCGATGCGGGAACTCTTGGCAGTCCCTAACCGAGAGGTAACGCAGGTCTTCCTCGGATGTTGTGAGGCTCCCATCACCGGAGAGCCTTTCGGCGAGAGAGAATACTCCGTACGGTTGGATATAGTGGTGGAGCGTTGCGATTTGCATAAGGGTGACAAACGTGACAAAAACAAACCTCACAGGCCGACCTTGGATGGCTCGGTACTACACCTCAGCTGAGGTTACATGTAACAGCGAAGAAATAGAAATCACTTTCCCTTTCCACATTGTCAAACAGTTCACAGGAAGGTATATTTTTAGCAAGTTCCTGTAATGGTCACTTCCGATGATCGTTACGAAGATAAGATGAGAAAAAACAAGAAAAGATGCTAACAAGTGGCTTCGGTTGGTTGCAGAAACCTAGGACGAGATAAAGACAATCATCAAAATAAGTCATGGTATATTGGCTACATCGTGTTGGAAGAAACTAACGCTCAAATTTTCTAAAAACTCTTCATTGTGCGATCGTTCAAATTTCTAGTAAGATTGATTTTGTGCATCCACACAACACCACGCACTTTATTGCAATCGAGTGGCCTATATTGTTTCTTCCTCAACCGCGCAGCGCTACATCACATCGCAAACATTGCTATTCACGCATCCACCGCAGTACAAGCGAGAATGCATTTGGGAAGTAACGATGACCTACTTTCCGTCCAACTTGGTGCACAGTTTTGGTGAGGCCTCCACTTCAGAACGTTGGCTGAGGCCCGTTCGCCCGCCCGAAACCAGAACCTTTCGCATTTTAAGAGGTTAACTATCTACTAACTGGTGCTCTATGCTTCCCGTGCTCTATGCTTCACGTCTTATCATGCCCCAAAACATCAAGTAGTTGTCCAGACCGTACGAATTCTTCACACTGCACAGTGGGCTTTTGAGAAGAAATGTTAGGATCTTCTGAATCCAATCTTATGGATTTTTCAATAAAGATTCGAACTTTATACCGTCCGAGCATCATTGATTCAACTACTTGATCGAAGCTTTTGAGAACATTGCTTTCATATCTGATCTTCTTTGCCTGAATGCTGCTCATGTGAACAAAGCAAACATTGAAAGAAACTACGTGGTTTCTTGGATTTGGTTTTGGTGCCGTGACCAGGATTAAAAAGATTTGGATTAAACTTAACAGTTTCGTTTGTCCAGCAACTTGAAATTGGATGTGGAGAATTTGAGGAACTCGTAAAAGCTCTGTTTTGAAAGCATTTCATGCATTATTAGGATGTTGTTAGTATCAAAAGGTAGAAAATTTAATCTACACAGATTGTAGTGATCTTGGGTTTAAGCCGGCTATAGGTCTTTATAACTTTAGTTTAACCAATTTCCTAGTGTATATCAAGGATAGGATAGCGCTAGGAGATCCGAAGGATAGCCAAATATTTCAAATCCTAATCTTAATGTGGCATAGTCAACTATAATAACCGAATCACAAATGACGTTAACAATTAAAAAAATTTAAAACTATTGCTGAATACAATACAGCATGAGAGTGTATGAGATCTTCCCTAGTTTGCCTAATAAAGGTCGTCCGATTTGTAGATAATTTAATGAAGAAAATGATGTCAGATAAAACCAAATCTTATTCTGCTCAATGCCCACTGTGCATGGTACTCTCGGAATAGAAGTAGAACGACTCCATCTGACTCCAAAAAAAAGACCCGAAACACTTAACGCATAACGCGCTGGTCAAGTGCATAATTCATTTCGGAAGGTTTTTTTTTGGTGTACGTCTTTTCCCTCGTTGATGTGCCTTCCCTTAAATTTATGCTACCCCAGCAGAGACTGACACTTACAAACACGAAGACAAATCGACGAGCGCAAACATAAATTCCTCCCGTGCCACACCCGACCCTAGGAGATGGAGACCTCGTCCGTCTTGAGGAGCGAGAGACTGAAAGAGATAGAAAATAGAGTAGTAATTCTGTGTTCTAGTTTCGTCGTTGTTTTTTTTTTTTGCTTCTCTTCACCCCCCAAAAAAAAACTCCAACCAGCTCAAGAAGCTGCCAGAACCGAGTCTTCACAGTGGAACACGGATGTCTGTGTGTATGGGTGAAGGGCTCTCGATCGACTTTCGCTTTCGTTCTGTGTGTTGGGTCTGGGTGTCTAAGCAATATTAGGCCATTCAGGCGCATCACCACCCTCGTTTTTCGGTGTCTGTTTTTTTCCCGCCCGTTGCTTGGTGGCCACTTCTTTGTCTTTGATTTGATATCGCGTCGTCTCTTTTCCGCCCACTGGTACGATCGTTGCCATTTAGGGTTCGGATCTGATCGTTATTCCGCGTCCGCGCGCATCATTGAAGGGAAGGTTTACGGCGTTTTTGGCCATCTTGACGAAGGGTTTGTTGAAGGGATGCCCTGCTTGTTCCGTCTCTCTCCCGTCACCTTTCCCGTGAGACAATCGCCCTTATCTCGGGTTGGATTTTTTCAAATACTAACACCACTGCAGTGCGATCGCTCTGTCCCTACTCCACTATCTCGTTCGCGCGCGCTCTCTCTCTCTCTCTCTGTCCGGTTGTCTTCATTACACCTCCATAGGGCATGGTTTTGAAGTAGGTTCGTTTTAAATAGTTTTGACCTATTTTTGTTTTCTTCAGATGCGTGTTTTGTTATGCTTATGTGTGGTGCCGCACCAGTTTTCGTTTTTCGGTGGTCGCTTGTTCGCCTCACCGCACGGGTCGGATGTTTGTGCAGCAGCAGAAGAATGCAACAGTAGTGAGCGCTATTGGTGCATAGTTTTGCTTTGCTTGTGGGAGATCTCGGGGAGCGTAAAGCGCAATTCGGATGATCTATATTTTTGAGGCTATTATTTAGAAGACATTTGGAAGACTTTGATGACATTATTAAGATATCTTGTGCCTCACCATACAGTAAATTAAAAAATATAAGATTCTTTATGAACACATACAAATATAAAAGAAATATAATTCTCCGTATTTCACACCACAACAGCTATAAAAGAGAGCATAAGACATTAGCAAAATCGGTGCGGTCGTTGGCATCTTCGCCAAATGTTTAGCAGTTCAAGGTTACTGCTATCAGCGTTTGGACATCCGCATATGGTACGCGCGCGGCAAGGAGCAAAGGTGCCCACACTGGGGCGGAGTCGTTACCAAGGGGCAAGATTAAACCATTGCAAACTGCATCAGTGCAGTTTGCTAATTGGTTGTTCGGTCCGTCGGATCGGACCGGACCATCAAAGAATATACCAACATCGCGTTCGAATCATCCTGAAAGTATCAGCAAGACGTGTGAGAAAACAAAGAGAGAAAGAAACGAATTGAAGTGATAAAGCGAAATATATACATTACACTGCGTACAATAAACAACGACCGACACCTCAAGTAGCACCCTGATCGTTATTGTTATGCATTTATGCACCACCTTATCGCCGTTGTGTGATGTGATAGAACGAAAACGAAGAAGGAAAAATGTTCGATTAGTAGGAATGGGATGGTTTTTTTGGAGTGAAAGCTATGCAAGGTAAGAAAAACGTGTGAAGTAGACGTAATGATAGAATAACAGAAATTGGCATCACCTGGGTCATGGTTGTAATTGCAAATATGAACTTGATTTCTTTGGTCCTTACTGTTTTTCAGCTATGTTGGGCTTTGCATGATTTTGGTTTGCAGGTAGACTAATGATTGGTTATCGATAATTTGCAATTCTTTTCTGCCGAACCAGTCTTGTACTTGCTTATGCTCGCAATAATGATTTGAGCTCAAAATTAAATGTAAACCTCAGATGAAACTATACCAAAACACAATTACAAGATCAATTAGTATTATCATATAAATAAAAGCATTAAGTAAATGAAAAAATAAGTAAACAGTTCGAGAAACAAGTTGTGAAATAATAAAAAAATTTCTTAAATAGCATTCCGAGTTTCATATACTGGAACTTTTTAATCATTCAGTGGAATGTTGAAAATGCATAGTGAAATATTGCAAGCTCATGGTGGATTTTTGCAATCATATAATGGAATATTGCATTCACCGAGGAAAAATATGCCAAGTGGATGTAATTTTTTCGATTTTAGTAGTAGCTTAAGATGAAAACTTAAACTGGTAGATTAAAACAACTTTTCCGACTAATTTCTACGCTAAACCCGTTCTAATGTGAGCGTTGGATGACATTTTTTCAATGTGCTAGTTTACCAGAGAAAGACTTAACGCTGGATAGAAATTCCAAAGAGACGCGTTGCGAAATTCCCGTAAATGAGTGCAAAATTCCACAACGGGCTTGCAATATTTCACGATTTATTTTAAACATTCCTAAGAAAGGATCAATAAAATGTGAAAGAAATGAGAAACATCAAAGAACTCTTAATGTTGAAGAGAAAATCATTTGTCATCATCATTTGATCATTTGTAAAACATGACACCGAATTGATGCTAAACATCGCCAGAACTTAAGAAATTCTAAACTTTTTACGCCAGGAAAGAACGAACGATATTATTTTAAATTTATTCGAGCGAAATTCATCTCCGAAACAGATTTTCAACCAACCTTCCGTTCGGTGGTAGAAAATTCTGACAAATGATCCATTCCCACCGCTGCAACATGCTTCCGTTTCCAATTTTCCACACATCATATTTTTACACCTTTCATACAGCACTGTCGGCACTGTTCGCTCCCACAAGCCGTTCGTTGTAAACCAACCTTGTAAACAAAATTATTAATTAATGGAACAAATTTTTGTCTCCCGGCCGGAAACAATTCGATTCAAATTTCGGTCCGCCTTTGGTTGGAACTACAGCAGGAAGTACAGATCGGTGGTTCCTGGTACAACTAAACCTCTCGTCTTCTATTGGGCGCCTTCCCACCCCAAAACACCGGGCAAGGGAAATCATGTGTGCCCTACTAAACGCTGGAGAACGAGATCATAAGACAGTGTAGTGAATTTAGCACGCAGCAATAAAAATCATAAGGGAAAAAAATCGGTCCGAAAGGAAACCGAAACCGTTGGAAGCTGTAATGTGTCCTCTGGTAGCGATACGCGGCCATGCACCACCTAGCGGGGGCCCACCTAACAGAACCGAACCGGTGTGCTAAGAATAGAATTTAGGTCCCGAATCCGGTCGCTGGGGGGGTAGGTTAGCCAGAACGAAACATAAAAAATGCATCCGGCTGCATCCGGCAGTAGGTCAGTAGTGTGCTACCGTGAAGATATGATTAGGAGCGTGAACACAAACGGGGGTTTTGGAGTTTTCGTGCAAGATATTATACTTTCTGTTCATTTCATTAGCACTTTGCGGCGCACAGGAAGTGTTTTGTGTATAAACTGCGTACTTCCCAAGACGCAAGACACACCAATGCACACACCTTGCAGTAAAGCGGTTCCGCCAAAGGTTCCTGAAGGGCTGCGGAAGGTCATTTTATAAATAATCCGATGTCCACCGATGTGCAGCGCGCTCGAACGCATCATGGCAGCTGTGGTGTGTGTGTGGTTTTGATTGACCGGGTACATTTAATGCAAAACTCTTTTTCATGCGTTTATTGTTAGGAGCGAGAGAGTCAGAGAGAGAGCGAGGAAGAGAGCGAGAAAGAGCAAAGAGCGCCAAAACTATCAATACGGCGGAAGTTATGCTGTCGGCGAGTCACTCGTTCGCACTTTATTTGTTTGCTGTTTCGTTTCCAAAACCTTCCAGCGCATTGTGTGGCCCTGCCATTGTCAAACTTCCCGCGATGGTCAGGCGACGGCGAGAGTGAAAGTTTTTTTTCTGGCACCAGGAAAAAAGTAGTTAAAAAAAAGTAAAACCAAACATAAATGAGCTGTTGCGGGGTGCGGTTGCTATGGTATCGGCACCGTACTCTCTGTGTGTGTTTTTGCGTTCCTTTTGGATTTTGGACGGGCAGACGAGTTAACTGTCACGTTGACAAACCGATCGAGTTACTCGTTTGTTTGTTACGATAGTGTGAACAACGTGTTTTATACGAACTTACGCCGTTTGTGTGTGTTTTTTAACGATCTTTTCTTTCTCTGTTTATGGCGTACGGTGTTTAGTTTTATGTTCTTTACCGTTTAAATTTTTTTTGTTCGTTTTGCTGAAGTTGATCATTGATTGCATCTTTCGTGTTTCCTTTTTCTTTTATTTTTTCTATTTATAGAAATTCGATTTTGCAACTTATTTTGTTATAGTAAGAAAACCGTTTATTCAAATGTGTTTCTTTTCAACAATTCTTTTCGTATTCTTTTCTTGTTTTATGTTTCTCAACGTTTCTATGTTTATTTGTTAATTTTCTTATCTCTATCCCTTTTTTCTGTTTTGTTTTGCTCTTAAAAGTAAAAAAATATTCTCAAAAGAAGTAACATTAAGCAAAACGGCCAGGTCGTTCTTTATGGATAACAATAAAAGAATTACATCAGCTTCATTTAGTAAAATAATAAATGAAAACACAAAGTAGAACATACGTCGACACAGAATTAGAGCATTCTAGCGAAATATCAAATTGGAAAAGTTTAAAAAAGAAGTAAAACATAATTAACAACATAACTACATGAATCTGTTTTAGTAAAATATTATGCTTTCAACTATGTTTGCTATACTATTCTGTTTGACTGAACTGAGTTGAATAAAAAAAGAGAGTGAACAATAACTATAAAATAATTGCTTCAGTTCAAGTCAAGAACACAGAAAGAAAAAGGAAAGATCAAGAACAAGTACATTAAAGAAGATGGCCAAGCAGAAGAAAAAGAAGAAGATGGCCAAACAAAAGAGAAGAAGAAGAAGAAGAAGAAGAACAACAAGAAGAAGAAAAAAGAATGATAAAGACGAAGAAAATCAGAATAAAACAAATGTAAAACCCCACCTATCAGCAACGATTAAGCATTAAATCAGTGGATAAAAACATCTCAAAACATGCTTTTCAATATTATCAATTTATAAATGAAACCATCATCACATAACAACCGACAGAAAGGAAACTACATACAGCTGTCTTCCCAATTTCTTTCTCCCGTCACCAAAAGTAAGTAGCTCAAGTTCAGCCCACTTTCACCCGTTCGGCGACACGCCACCGGGTGTGCGTGTGTGTGTTTGGGAGGTGTGAGGGAGACCAAATTTCTTTGCCGTTGACTGGTTTTTATAGTGGATTTCGCAACCGGGCAATAGTTAGCACTCGCACATCAACTGCGAAACCCCGTTGGCGAGGTGCGACCTCCATCATTCAGCGATCTTGTTCTGCTTTGATGTGGTGAAAATTTTTCCTCTTTAGTCGGTGCACCATGTGTAGGGTCTCCCGGTACGGTACGGTTAATTTACAATCCACTGTCATGGCGCGGATATCCACTGACAGTGCCAACTAGAAGGGCCCAGCCTTCTAAACGGACCGACCGAATTAATTTCCCATCCAATGTTCGGGCATGCCAGAACGGTGGCTCACGGTAGAAAGGAAGCTCTGATATGTTGGTGACGTGTTTCGGTACATGCCGCCTGTTTCCCGCCCCCCCTTTAATTCACTTCCCAATTTTAAACTACATCAAACTATGAAAATAAAGATAATTTTCACACCAGCAAGCGAACCCAGTCGAGGTGGTTTGTGGCGAGAAAAATAATCATTTTTTGACCCCACCAATTTTCTATATCTGGCACCTAAGTTTGTTGGCGCGTATCCAAAATCTTCAAGCCGTTCGGTCCATTGTTTGCTATCGTGTGTGCGTTTTTTTTATGCCCACTGTCGGTAGGTATTGTGTTTCTTTCCACTTGGCGCGATTAACTGTGGCGCACTTATTCACGTACCGCGTGTCGGATCATTTGTTCAGCCAGTTAGACATAAACCGGTCATACGTTTGCTGCATTTTGCTGTTTGTTTATTGAGAATGAAGGGTTGAAGGTGAATTTTTTAATAGCATGGGGATAGTTTTTAATTCAAGAAAGACATCAACAAAAAAAAACAAGGAAGTGCTTCATGCGGTTAAGACAAATCATCTCAGTTAATCAATTTCTGCTGCTTAAAGCTTTATACTTTACAAGCTTTAAGTAAATGTGATATTGAGCTGCTTGTAAGTCAGAAAAGAGGAAGTAAAAATTAACCAAAATAAAAAATATAAAAGCAGGAGTTTTTTTCATATTTTAAATGAGTTTATTACACTTATTCAGCCCGTGTTTATGTAGATTTTCGATCGATTACTATTCAGCTAACTAACAGTGGTTTCTGTTTACCATCACAAGCTGAGAAGAAAAAGGTGGTGTGTTTGCAGGTTACAGGTGTGTGTTTGTTACATTTCACTGTTACATTTTATTATCAGAGACCGTTTGACGTAATTTTGCACTGCTGCCGCATTTTTCCATTCACTACTGTATACCTACATACGCTACGCCATAATTATGTTTTGCACTGGACAAAACGAAACAAAACAGAATTTCCTTTCGCTTTACACAAAACTGTCACTGTGATGGAATAACTGTCCAATAATGTTTCACAAACGAGAAGGAAGAAAAAAAAGGAACGCATTAAATAAGAGAACGAAAACAAAAACAGAACATCCTAACAATTCTATGAGAGCGAAGAAATTAATGCGAACGAAGGTGGATGTAAATTTTGTCTAACATATTTCGGTGCAGGACCTCCCAAGGATTGCGCATTATTTTCTACATGGTAACTTAACGTTTCGATTTGTCGGACGCATCACTAACAAACCCCCGCGGTAACACATTTCCATCCTGTTTTGTGTTTTATAGTTCATAATTTATCTTCGGTTTCAGTTTTCGGTGCGTTCCGATTGCGTGCGATTGCTTCCGCTCACCGTGCGTCACTGCGCAAACCTTCGCAATGACAAGCGACACTTCCCTCTTTCACTTTCATTAGCGCATCGGGAGGGCGCAAAACCCTAGATTTGTTTTAAATATTCAACCCCGGCGCCTTACTTTATCGATCGGTTTCTATGCAATTGCTTCATGCTTCATGTGCCTCGAGCAATCCGGAACCCGGTTACCCGGTGGTTCGCCCTAATATTCTAATCGACTTACAGAACGATGCCAGAGACCTACTGAAGTGTTTAGCTTCAGTGTGCAGAGTTTTGTGTGCGTACACGTATTGGTAACGATATTACATTATCGATAAGCAGGTGACGGTTTTGTTTTTTGGGGTTGTGCAATTGTATTTACATTACTGGTACTATAGCTTTTCTACTGCCCTGATTAGAGTAGGTGTGAGTGTGTGTGTTTTGGTGGGAAGGAGGGGGAGGGTGATGGAGAAGAATTTGTTTGCGAAGAAAAAAAAGAATGCAAACGATGTCTTTTCTTGAGGTACGAGAATGCAGAAGTGATAGAAAGACTTGAGGAAGCAAGTGAAACAAAACAGAAAAGAATAGAATAATGGAACATGATGCATTAGAAACAAAGAAGAAGGGAAAAAAATCATAAAGTAACCAAAAAATAATGGTTGAAAAATGAGGAAAGAGAGCATTTTCGTTTAACAAATAAAGAGCACATCAGAAATATGAAGACGAAAGCTAGAGAATTTGGTTAATGAAAAAAAGAAGAAATTATAATGAAATAACTGTTTTAAGACTCAAAAGAAAGTGAATGATGAGAAAAGAGAGATGTGAAATGAAATGAAATGGAAAGGAAAACAAATAAAAACGAGTAGAAAATATAGAAACAAAAAAAATGAAAAAGAAGAAAAAATAGGGAAGTAACTACTTTAAAAAGGATAAGTTTAACAAAAGTGCCATAGGAACGTCAGTCTTACAAGGATTAATTATAGTGTGAATAGCTCCATAGCCCAATGGAAAGGAAGAAAAGAAATTGAAAAGAAAAAAAGTATAAAGCAACAGAAGAAGAGGAGAATAAAGTAACAAATGCACCAAAATACGAAAGAAAATCAAAAGATATACTAATTAGGAGTGAATATAAAACAATAAACAAACAAAAACTATCAAGTCTTATCAACAGCTGTCCCACAGTGTGTATGAATCTTTGTGCAGTTCTAAAGTAAGTAAAGAGTCGAACGGTTTCATCTTGCTCATCTTCATCTACGTGTTATTCTACATCGCTCCCCACCCCTTGCGTTACCCTTGTCCTTCCTCACTGTTGGCAGCGCCTAGAAACACCGCCTATAGTTACAATAACATTAATAACATAGAAAATAAACACAAATATCTCTTAACCACTATGTACAGGTATTTAAGTTCCTTCGGACGCGCTTCTCGCAAGCGCGCACCACTTGCTTTCGGCGGTAACTTGTAGCTGCCCTGGTCTGCCGAAATCGCTTTGCTGCTCCCCGAAAGCTTTCGTGCTCTTCCAGTTACGTCCGCGTTCGCGTTGTCTGCGTGTCTAGGTTGGCTCGATTCTCCCAAATGGTTTTGGGAAGGAAGAATGCGGAGTCTCTGTTGTCTTTGGTTCGTGGTACAAAACGCTTGGCGGAGTCTTTGAAGGTTGTCGCTAACATCCAGCTTCAGGGCAAAAGCGATCATCTACCCGATGACCCGATCACCTGGACTGCGGAAGGCTGTTTGGGGAAAAGTGAGATGAAACCTGGCAGTAGACGATCGGGCCCCGATCGGACGACGGTGAAGTCAAGAGTTCCCTTGGTGGGCAGCATACACACATACTCGCGCCCGCACACACACATACACACACATATTTACAGCGTAGGCATCGCGGAGACTACCGATCACATGTGGTCGCCCATGTTGGACAGGTTAAGCGCACTGCGACAGATCTGATTGATCTCCGGATTGCTGTGGTTCATCAGGTGCATGTACAGCTGCTTGTACAGTGCGATCTCGTTGTTCTTCTCCTCGATCTTGCGTATCAGCACGTCCTTCTCCTTCAGGAGCGTTTTCACCTTTTCCTCTACCTCGCGCGACCGTACCTTCGCCTTCTCGCGTGACTTCCGCACCGCAATGTTGTTCCGTTCCCGTCGCCTCCGGTACTCGTCCGTGCCCTTGTCGACGGTTTTCTGCTGCGTTTTGCGACCGACGTGCGGTAGCATTTTGCTGTGTTTGGTAAGGTTCGCCAGATGGGCAGCTCCGGATAGGTGGGGTAGTGCCTGGTGGTGTAGGACGGTGGCTGGCGTTAGGCTGGAGAAGCTGTTACCGTTGCCGTTGGTGACGTAGTTGGGTGTTGTACCGCCGGTAGATCCTAGCGAGCCGGACACTCCGTTCGGTGTTGCACCACCGCCGCCAGCTGTACCTCCACCCGACCCTGGGAGTCCCTGGTAACCGTTGATGGTGCCCATAAACTGTGCTCCACCGGAGGCACCATTGGCGAGTAGTTGCCGACGGTACTCGTTCGGATCTACCGGTTCCTCCTTAATGTTGGCCGAGTCGGCCGACGATCCGACGGAACTGTTCTCATCACTGGAGGTGCTCCCGTACGCTGCACCGGTATGTACGGGCTGGGGCATGTAGGCCAACGATCGCTGGTAGCTGTTGCCACCGTTCGTGTGCTGGGAGAGACGAGCCTGCTGCAGCTGGAGTGCCTTGGCAGCGGCCGTCTGTACCAACGGATTCGTCATCGCTCCGTTCGTGCTGCCGACCGTGACCATCTCGGTGAAGATGCCTAACGCTTCCGGGTCACGGAACTGGTCGTCGATCAGGTGCTGCAGGTCGAGCGAGATCTCCTGTGACGTTAGCTCGTCCAGCTCGGACTGGGAGTACTGGATCTGTTGCAGCATCTGCTTCGACAGCAGATTGCCGTTGGACAGTAGGCCCGACGCTCCATTGCTCGGAAGTTGTTGCCCAAGCTGGACCTGCTGTTGAGCCTGCTGCTGGACCTGTTGCTGCTGGACCTGCTGCTGTACCTGCTGCTGCACCTGTTGCTGAGTCTGCTGGTGTTGTTGTTGCTGCTGCTGCTGCTGCTGCTGCTTCAGCGCCAGCGTGTTCTGATTAATCGCCGTCGGGGAGTTGTTGTTGGTCGGCGAGGCCCCGTTGGCCGTGCCGTTCGTACCGTTCACGTTATTGTTCGCGGCCATCGTTAGCTTCTTGATATCACTGCGCACTTGAATCTGATTCGTATCGTACATTTGAGGCGATTCCATATTTTTGGCGACAATTATACACTTGTTTCGCTGCCACAAAGGGGACACACAGATGGGGAAAGAGACCAACACTCACTATCGCTCACATACACTGCACAGGGATAAGACGGTGTGTTTCTTCTCGTAGGACATACACCAGATATTGCACAGACGCTATTCTTCTTGGTTAAAAACACTTGCACCCTAGAATTGCACACCTATCACAGCGTCAAAACTTCTTCCACATATTGCACTTGCAGTCCTTGATTCGCCGAAATTCACACCACACGAACAACTGTGTCAAGTTTGTTCAACGCTCACTGCACTACCAGAATCAACCGAAATGCAATTAACTTCAACAAGCATTCACTTGTCATCACTGTCCTCATTTGTTGTAGATCCAGAAGTAGAAATAATCCATGATTCAACCGGTTGTAACGTGCTCCATCTTGCAACACAGTCCACACCAGTACCACTGATCCTGACAGTGTACATCAAGCAACCATTAAGCAGCAGTCCGTCTTGTTTCACACACCCAAAACTCGAAACAGTTCAGGCAAAAAACACCAAAACACTCGAAAAAGCGCGAAAAATTCTAACCCGAAGTAAACAGAGCTGCAGATCGCGTCGCGTACCGAGGGACAAGTTTGTTGTTTTGTTTTGCCCCGGGCGTGTGTAAACGATTCTTTTTTTTTTGCGAAAGATGTTGGTGGACGGTACACTTTCTTAAGACTGAAGTCTTAAGACTATGATGCAACTTGTTATATATTAACAAACCGCTTCTTTCGCTTGCGTATGCGCTCGCTTTCTCGCACACTCACTCACTCACGCGCGGTTGTTTCGCTCTGTTCGGGTTCGCGTTTCTTCTCTCACTCTCACGCCGTGACTTTCCCGCTTAGCAGTCACGGTGGTGGTAGTAGCAATAGTAGGGTAGGGGGTCACTTCGCTGGGGGTGATTCCAAATGTCCCGCGGTTCGACTTTTCCACTGGCTCACTGTTCCCTTCTTTCGTTTCACTCTCACTACTCACTTCGGGTGTGCTGGTTTGCTGTGTGTGGGCTTCTCACCGTCGATCACCGTCGGCTTGCACTGTGCAGATTGTGACCCGTGAAACGGTTTTGCCGTACGAAACTTCCCAGATTGGGGAGCCTGTGTATGCGCGCGCGCACAGCAGCAGCAATACGGCGTGTGCGATCGGTTGCGCTGTTTGAACGAGAGTGAGCCAACAGCGGTGTAGCAACACGACTATCACTCCGCTTCGGGTTGGACCGCACGCCACCACCCATCGGATCGGTCCGCACGCACTCCGACCCCCCAAAAACTCCCCCGAAGGTACTGGGTGGACGCACACATTCGCTCATTTGAGGGCACACGCGCTCTCGCTCTCTCTCTCTCTCTCGGTCTTGCTTACCCTTTTTATTAAGGGTAACCGGGCTAATCTCATCGTGAGCTGCAGTGTTATTGGTGGGAAAGTGAACCATGGTCCAGCGTCCTCCGCACATTCGGAGGAGTAAGGTGGACAAAATTGAAGCTCAATTTTAATATTGAACTCAAAACAATCATACAAGAGATGTACAAGATATATCAACAGATTGAAAAGAAATAGAAGGATTTCGGTTGAAAATATGTTCCAAGAAGCCTTATTGGAGCTCTTTATGAACCTCAGCCATTAGTGGCTTCTTTGTGATGAGTAAAGAGTTCCCTCAAAGAATAAAAAACAGTTTCTTAAACACATCTTGATATAGAAGAATTGGTCGCAACTTTAGTAAGTTTTGAGTCTCTTCGAATGTCACAAGGACGTCTCAGACACATACTTGAAGTGATGTACAATAATGTCTATCTTGTGCAGGTTATTTTTCACTTTTTAGACGGATACCTTGAGCTCCGGGACGAAGTTTAACAATGATGAAGCCACCAGGAGATAAGATCTCGAATTACCTCAAAGGAAGGGTCTTACAACATTGGGGTATGACTTCAGCTTTTAAAAATTTTAAGCTTCTTTCTTTCAAACAGTGGATCTTCTTCTTCTCATTTGTGAGTTATGCCAACGGTACGATTCGGAAATCCAGCTTCCTGGTCCTTTCAAAGTTATTCCGTTGGTAGGAAAATAGACTGCTCCAAAACCTTCACTGCTTTAGGACCGACAACTACTGGCCATATGTCCTCAGTGGGTCAAACACAGCACAGTTGAGCCGAAACAGGTAAACACATCCCGAAGCATTTGACATCTGACATAGCAAATTGACAGTTGGCTCGTTGTGTGACAGTTTTTAGTGTAAATCCATATCCATACGATTTAATAACTATTTTAAATCGTTTGAATATGGCATTTGATTTCGTTAAATTTGTTAATATTGCTGGCATTTCTAGAGCTTTAAACTCATAAAATTACCCCAAACTATATAAATTGAAATGGAAATCAGTCTAATTTCTATGCATATGGAATGATTCAACTTAACGTCTTTATTAATATAGTTTATTTTGATTTACATTTTATGTTCAAATATGAGATCTATAAAATAAAACTAATTAAATCGTTTCAGTTCTTCAGTTTTTTGGACCATTATTCCAACCAAAGCTCATAGTCCAACGCACCCTCAAGCGGACGCCTGGTCACTCTCACTCTTACCGGTCGCTGAGATAACGGTGCAATCTCACACACATAAGCGCTCCTCGCTGTCTCATTCACGTGCTTTCCTGTGTTTCATTCAACCGATCCCTTCCCAGTACACTCTGGTCTCTGGTCCACCTTTGTTGTGACTTAGAAATTAACGCTTGGGCTTCAAAAGTCCGACTCACCTGTAGTTCAACTACGTCATCAATGGCGGCAGCCTCTCACTCCTCACCGATCGTGGTGGAGTCCCCACCTTGTAACGATGATATAATCATGCAATTGGTGGAAACAATTCAATGCTTTTCTGTTTCATTGCTAGCTTTGTTGATTTCGTTTTGTTGTTTTGCTTGGTTGTGTTTTGGCGCCCTTTTTGAGCATGTGGAGATTATAATTAGAATTTCTCTTGTATTCTAAATTCTTTTGTGCTTTTTTAGCTATTAAACCTTAAATTTTAAAATGATTCAACCAGCTTTTTGTTTACTTTTAAAGAATTCTCGTTAACTGGGGCATGCATATTATGCCTTGCAAACATTTATGCCTCTAAGGTGACACTTTATTTAACCTACATTAATCATGCTCTGGAATAAAAAATAAATTACACACAAAATGTGAAAATATTTACATTTCAAACTACATTCCCACCGGCGAGTGGACAATGGTCAACAGATAAGCACCAGACATTCTCCCTTCAATTAACTTCACTGCTTCACTTAGTCATTGTGGGCAAATCGAGAGAAAAAAACACACACTTTATTTACCATAGCATATCTCCCATCGGGACCTTATGCTGCACCCAAATTTGCACTATGATTGCTTATCTTTCGGCCGCCGTCGATTACTTGCGATCAGGTTTATTTTCATGTGAACGCATTTTCTACTGACCAGCCTTCGAGCAAACACAAGAATGGGTTCGTTTGTTCGGTGTTTTTCTTCTTTTTTGCGATAAAAAGAAATAAAAAACTTTGGACCAAATCTTTGTAAATATTGGCGGACAGGTACGTCAAGAAACAGGTCGCCCTTTTTCGATGGAATTCCATCCCGAGAAACCACAAAAAATGGAGTAAACGAACAATTCTTATCAGCTCGCTCGATAAACGGTTTGATGTATTTTGCACACCACACAAGTAAAGCAAATGGGGAGCAAAACACGAAAAAAGGAAGAGGTAAACGCTAAGCAGGTGGGGAACCAACATCAACAAAACAGCTTTCTGCTTGTCACACCTCAATCATTCATTGATTAGCTGAAACGGCTCGCGTTTTTCCTTCTATCAGCGTCACGTCATCGATACCTCACCGGTGTAAAAACAAATGACTCACGGCCAAAAACAATACGTAATAATCCGTTATCGGGCGCTTTATCGCATGACTCGCTGTAGCCGATTCTCTTATCACCGGAACTGTGCCCACACGTCACTGATCGCGTACCCGGTGCTTGGGGTTTTGATGCTTAAGATGTTGGTCCAGTATCATTTAAGTCGTTCGCAGTGTTATCGATTCCGGCCGACGGTTCCGGTGTGTATCCGGTCAGCGGAAATAAAGGGCACTGGTTGGTGGGATGAGTGGGCTAGGGATTGTTGCATTGTTGACGTCACGTGTGTTTGAAGATTCATGTGAAATTCACGGTATCTTAAGCTACTCATGTGTTTGGTGACATTTTTTAATGGGTAAAACGATAACGCGGAAGCACGTGGATCTGGATCTGTCTGATAATGAGTTGAGGTTTTTGTTTTTAACTCTTTTCAGTGAAGTGTGTGTGTGTGTGTGTGGTCTTATCTGGGAACTAGTGTCACGATCGAAAGATATGTCTAGGTTGATTAGAAAGTACCGGCTGATTGTAGCTTTTACTGGTTTATTTTGTTTATAATTTGAATATGTTTTTTTCTCAAAACTGCATATGTCTACAATTTCAAGCTGTTCCCTGCAATCTAACAGCAGCATTTGCCATGATTAGTGAGGTTAGTTTCTGTAGTTTGAATTGCAAATGTAGACCAACTTTGTACCACGATGAAACTAAATGTAATACATTAAAAGAAGCTAATTTTACTCAAATGCTACGTTCAAGAATCATCCCATATAAATATTGCCAACAGGCCCTAGAAGCCTGATGATGAGCAGATCTCATAGACATACTAGGTGTGGATAATATAAAAGGTCTCATTTTGTCAGCATTATCTGACCCATAACGATCAGTTGCTTGTCCATCTTGGGAACAGCAATAAAGAATAGCCTACGAGAGTAGTTTATCCGAAAAACCTAACCTTGTTCTTTTGGAGTGTCCTCGATCGTCTAATCATCTGAAAACCCTGTAATGTACAACAGATGTAGATGTAGATGTAGGTTACATGTAGATACAACAAATATGCTATTAAAAATGATCAATATTTGAGAGACTTGCAAGTAATACAATAAAAAATCAGTAAGTAATCATCAGTAGCCAGGAAGGTGTTCGTCAGCTACCCGTTCGGCACGAGGCGCAGAGGAGCACAGCGAGCTCGTTGGCTGGATCAAGTGGAGTCAGACCTGAGAGATATCGGATGCAGCCGGGGGTGGAGGAATGCAGCCATGGACCGAGTTTCCTGGAACCTAATTGGACGCAAGGCCCTGTCTACAAGACGTGCTCCATAGGAGCAGACCAGGAAAGAAGAGTAAATAGATGAAAAATTGATTAAAAATTTAGAAAACTTAACATAACTGACTGCAAAAACATATGTTTATCCCTGCACTAAAGTATTTATATTCCTAGACTCTTTTAAAACTGAAGATTTCAACGAAAAACTTACCCCTAATTACACACACCAACACACTCCCATCAAAAACCTTTTTATGGGTACTTCTTTTCTGCCTTTGGACCTCATCCAAGTCATCCAGCCTAAACCCCAGTTACGCTCAGACGAGACGCCCATTTGCACACGAAACAGGTTTTTGCTACCGTTACCTCTATAGCCTTCACGCGAAGAAAGCGAAAGTGGTGGAAGAAAGAAAGAAAGAAAGAAAAGCAGACGCAACGCACGAAGCGGCGGAAGAGAGGCAAGAAAATCGGTTAGTGAAATGGGGCCATTTCTTTTTCAAGGTTGCATCGCGAACGCGTGATGCTGTCTCGATCGCTGTGGCGCCTTCAACTGGCACACCTTGCTGCCTGTACACATGTATGATTTTTCGGTTTTCACTTTCATCCATTTTTCTCCGTCTCTTTGTTGTGTTCGTTGCGATCACTTGAAGCTGATGAGAAAAAAAGGTGATACAAGATCGATATCTGCCCGTGGACTGCGTGGACCCTATACGATGCGCCTAAAAACGCATCTCACGCATAGAGATGAGCACCGTCGGAGTTCGATACGCTTGATGCTGCCGTCGCTGGGAGGGATGAAAATGAGCCTCAACATATTTTCACGCCGGATCTGGGTCAATCTTTATATAATTGTTATAACCTGTTGATTCGCGCTTGCCCGCCAAGTCAAGTCAAGCCAGCCAGCCAGCCAGCGAGATGAGAGCCGGGTATGCCCGTGGTGGTGGCGCTTTGTCACGTTCGTGCGAATCGTTCGTTGCCGCATCAAGACGTAGTTCGATGTGTCAGTGTGTCTGTGAGTGCTGTTGGCAGTTTTGGCGTGAGCCACACATTACGTGATTCATGTCCTGTTTATTTTTGAATCTTTGCTTTCTTTCGTTTACTGAAGAGTAGATGAGTAGAGTATATGGGAGAGCAGACAAAGAGAGATAAAAGGCAAATAAACTATCATGGTCAGTATGTCAGGTCACGGATGTGATCGTGAAGGCGGGAAATACGGGATATTTCGTCTTTTTTCTCTGTCTCTCTCTGTTTCTCTACCGAATCCATTTCATCCTTTTGGAGTGCCATGCTTTTTGAATGTCACTGATAGTTTGGATGACGCCTGTCTGGGGGAATACCCAAACATTGTAAAACCTGATGCTGAGGTCTAGGGTGCGTAACTTATGTGTGTTTTAAGTTTTTAACATTTTGTTTCTAAACCAATATTTTTTAACTCTTTTCGAGGCGAGCTTTCAGGACCTAGAAGGGATCTTTTCAGCTCTTTCTGAGCCTTGGCTATTGAGAATGAGGTTCCCTTCTGTAGTTTAGCTCCAAAAACTTCCTCTCAAACAAGGAGTGCAAGATGAATTTCAATATCTACTTTGTCTAGGATATATTTCACCACTGACAAGGATGCTATGGTCCCTGGATCCAAGTTTCACAACGATAAAACAGCGAAACAGTAGAGTCTTGGATTTTTCATTAATTTCTGCTACATTAGAAGGGTTCTACAATGTTGTTTGGTAGCTGGTTTCTGTCCCCTGTAAGTTTCCCTGCTGCTCAAATGAATAGATAACTGGAATGATTTTACTTTGGCTGATTAATACTATTTAAGAAATCTTCTTCTTCTCCTTTGGCACTACAACCTCGTGAGGTCTTGGCCTGCTGTTGCTAGCTTTCTGTGACTTAGTTTTTACCCGTAGCTGGATAGTCAGTTCTGCGTACGGGGAGGCGGTCCGCCGGGATTCTAGCCCCGGTCCTGTTGTGTGAAAAAGAGTTAAGAAATAGGCTCTAAAAATCAACAGACATTTGAATTAGATCTTAATATTCAGGAAGAAACGTTGATAACGATAAGATTCTTCACAATCTATAGATCTTGAGCAGAATAAAAATTTTAAGAATTGATATTATGAAAGATAATCTATACCAAGCAACTAGCATATAAAACCTGAAGATAGCTTTAGTATTAAACCTGCTACAACTGTCCGTACCCTACAACCACAAGCAATTATTGTCAAGTACTTCCCCCATCACAAGTGGACGACATACGAAGGTTCTCATCACAGTTTCTCATCAGGTACGGTAGAAACGGAATAAAACCTCCGTAAACCTATACCGGGTGGTCATCAAGAAAATCGGATCGAAGGTAGAGAACGTATTTCAATTTAATAATGATTACCCACGAGAGGCCCTCTTACCTATCACCGGTAAGTAGTAACGCGTGTCAGCGAAGTAATTTTCTAGCCTCCTGTCACCCTGTCTCCTGTCACCCATGCCGTAAATCTAGAAGCAGCAAAAAAAAGGGACGAGAAAGAAAAATCCGTGGACCGGTTGGTGTTGGTTTCGAGCATCGAGTACATTAGGCAAATTATTTCTAACACGAGCAAGCACGGGTGATAGTGTCAATTTGTCGCCATTCGGGGAATTCGTTGAGAAGGAGAAAATCTTCTGTGAGACAGAGACATTGATTGCCCAGTTTGTCCTATATTCTAACTGCTGGTAAGTTGAAGTATCACACAAATCGCCTTTTAATGAGGTTCGATTGAATATTAAGAGGGAGTTCTGTGTTCAATCTCTTGCTTATTGCTTAACACAATAAATTGAGTGATTTACTGTCTAGTTTCTTGAGGATCGTTAATTGTTATTCAAAAACAAGTACTTTAAGTATAGGCTTACTAGTTTCCTTACCCAAAAAATCACTTTAAATCGCCATCAAACAACCCCTATCGTGTGATGCCGTCGTGCATTCGGGTTTTCATCTAATTCCCTGTCACCTTTCACTCTTAATTAGCCGGCCCAGGAATGCTAGCGGTACCACGATCAAACCTTTTTTTGTCGGACACAGCTCCTCAGGAACATCCACTATCGGCGTCGGACATGGCGGCAAGCTTCAACAGACCAAACTTTCGTTGATCACGACTCGGAGGGGCCGCGATCGGTTTGTTGTGATCCAAGATGTCATATCGATTGAAGCAAACAGTGATGCGTGCTGCAGGGATGAACACGTATTTTTAACTTCACGAAAGGGCCGACAATCACACAGTCTCAGCGAAACGCTTGAATTTAATGTCCATCGGCCCGAGATGATCGCGTGATAGTGAGGATTACGTCATTTAAAGATTGGGATTTGATTTTCGAAGTAGAACGAGTCTTTGTCTTGAATTAAACTTAAAATTACTCGTTTAACATATTCCTCCGATCAACATCTTTCACTAGAGCGGCATCTAATTCAAAGAGGTTGCAAAGATTAGCGCGAATTAAAAACTGCACCCAATCGAAAGGGCGCCAGCCACCATACCACCGATAAGTCGACCAGTCCCACGTTCCGCACGTTCGGCGCAGGAAATGATTTTGCTTATCAAATAAACCTCTAAAAGCCGCATTCGAGAGCCAATGCGTGTCCCGGTTGGCGCCATCCGAACCAACACCACAGCTGGAGACACCACAGCTGATAAGGCGGGCGCTTTTCCCGCCACCGTTGGTGCCATCCTGGTGAAGCTACTTGAGCACCATTTAACTTCACACATGGCTGATGTAATTCGGAAAGCAAACATTCGCTTTCGGGCTTTAGAAAGCATGGGAAAATTGCTCATTAAATGTGTGGCCGTTTGCGCTTTCCCGACGGCTGCCAATTGAAATGGGTGCCGATCGACGGTATCGGAGGTTTTGATGGACTATCGTTCAATTTTATCGCGCATCGATTGTTTTCCGTGCGTTTCTGCGGGTATGTTTAAGCTAAATAAGCACGGTAAAAGTTAGGATAAAAAGGGAATTTACGATGTTTGTGGTAAGGTAGGCAAAGCGCAAACACATTGTGACCGACCGAGTGTTTGTTGGCAAGGATGTGACTTAAAAGGTCGTTAATGAAAACTTTCATCGTAAAGGTTACATCGACACAAGGGGTTTTTGGAAGCGTATGTTACTGTTTTCAGGATAGAAAATGAAAGTTAAGTGTCCCTTTGCTACATTCAAAGGATTTGGTTCCCACAATAAAATGCGGTGTATTTGGAGATTCTTCACGGTATTTAAACGTTTCAAAACACGTTACATGAACCAAAGCATTTGATACGTATAATTGAAACTGTTTAAATTGAATGAAAACAGTGCACGTAAATAAACTAATGAGGAATCTAATGAAAAAAGTAAAAATAAATTAATAAAAACATCTTAAATTGAATTAGAACAAAGTAGATATAGCTAAAAGCTAAATAAAGTTTAGTAAAAATAATGTAAGCATATGAAGAAAACATAATAAACGAAGAGCTTTATGATTTGTGTGATAATTGCTCGAAACTGATTAAAGACGATGAAATTTTTAAAAGAAAACTGGTGAAAGAATGAAATACCATAGGGAAAACATATGCTTCAAACCGAACAAGCTTATATGTTTTTGAATGTTGTAAGACATCAAGCAAATTTTATAAACAAAGAACAAAAAACTGAAAAACAAATTGATAAAAACATTAAAAATATGGAACATGTTTTTGGTACATAAAGCATAAAAGAAAAATATAAACAATTGTTTAAAAAACTGGTATATAACGCAAAGATTTACATTTGATAAGAGTAAATGTTTCATTAACATAAATAAGAAAGAACACACAAAATAAAAACCAAAAAACAATGAGAAAAAAATGTTTATGTGATAAATAAATGAAAAGAAATTGATTTTTAAAGTAATTAAAGTAGTGATATATTTGTTTTGTTTTATGTCACATTTAAAACACAAGTAAAAACTACGAAATTGATTGAAATTCATTGAAAACTAAAGTAAAACATACACACTACACTTTACATAATCGAACCGTCTCCCCTACACACATGTAAAGTAATTCTCGCTCGTAACGGAAGTATACGAAATGGCACTGTGTGCGCTTGAATGCTTGCCGTTTCCCATGGTAACGGAAGCGATCATCAACACACGCGCAGCATAATCGTCGTACAAGTTGCCGCCACCGATGACACAAAGCCGGCTCAACACCGAAACCGTTAATTCAATTTCACTTTTACTAACAATCGAAAATAGGTAACTTGTGGTGATGGTGGTGGTTGGGATGAGGGCGGTGGAATTTGATTGTCGTGATGTTTTGGTTTGGTATTTTTAATTTCCATTTCACACGTGTCAGTGTGAGCTGTCGTTATATTGTGCGATGTAAGTTGCTTGAGTTATTTTATATATTTTATTCGTTTTATTTTAATGTTTATAAACATTTTTTTTCCTGTTGTGTTTGTTTTAATTTACCTTTACTAATATCTCATTAATTTATCGTATTAATGCAATTAATAAATCCCTTCCCATTTACTTTTCTCGTCTCATTTTTACCTTCCTTTCTGTTTCGTCCAACACACACCGAACGATTGTGCGTGACACAATTTTTTTTGTCTTCGTCGATCGCATCTGTTTGCCTTCATTTTTTTCTCTTCGCTGTCTGCAATCCATTCAAATTATTAGTAGTTTGTTGTGGTTGACAGTGCTGGAATGCCGCCGAGTCGTATAGCGTATTGAAAAGTGAGAGTGATAGCATCGAACACCGACACGGGTGCCTCGATTTCGTAGACAGACTTCGTCAACGGTCAAAACATAATGAAGGGGGCGCGTGCGTTGGCGTCGGCATGATCTGTCAATTTTGAAGGCAAAGGAAAGAAGAAAAAAATCCGGTCCCATTTTAGCAGCCCCGGCATTGCTAGGAATGGAGGTGACTAAGGTTCGTTCGTGCGTGTTTGAAGTTCTTCCGGCTCAGGTGGTCAAGCTCTAATGTTTTATAGTGGTTTAGAGTAGATGCTAGAAGTTATTGTCATGAAAATTAACTACTTTACAAAGTATAGTGTTATCCTCAATTTACCAATAATTTTGTTTTGTCTAAAAGAGAAGTGTATCACTGCAATAAAAATTGTTGTATTCCCCAAAATTCTTGCACGTAGAGATGCTTCTTCTTGGATTTTTTTTTTTGCAGAAACAGTAAAAGAAAATCCATCATCAGACCCCTATCAACGACCCTGAGGCTTGTTGCTGATCCGTAGCTAAGAAAATACCTGTCCACAAATGCATGAGTGAAAAGCCATAACGATACACCACAAAAGCAATTGCATGAACGGTTTTTACGATGTGTACACATTAAATCATCATCACATTTCCTCCTCATCACCGAGACCTCATCACCAACCCATCCACCTCTCATCAGTCACCAGTGCGTTCTGAGTCGAAAGAAAACAGGCCATAAATTTCGCTTCGTTCTCGGTACGTCAGCATATTGGCTTAACAGCACAGCAAAAGGTAAAGGTTTTCCTTCCCGTGTGCAGCGAAAGATGCATTTTGCTGCACTGACGGGGTGGAAATTCTCGATGCCGTGACACATCTTCAGTATGTTTCGTCTCACGTGGAAGGTGACGAGACTTGCGAACCGCCGTCATTCGATGCAATGAATGTCATTTATCCGCTCCATAGACGTAAACCACGGGAAGGTGCTACAAATGGCAAATACTGATACCGGGCAGACAGGATTAATCAACAATGTTTAATAGCGTACCGTTTTCCTCGACGCAAGGTTTGACAATTCGGGAGGAAAAACGAGATACAATGTTGACCTGTTTTTAATATGATTAAAAAATTTAACGAAGAATATTTGCTCTTGAAGTTCCCATTAAATTCGTAATCTATAGTATAAGACGTTCGGCCCGGTGGTTGATGCGACAGCGGCGCCGGTCTTCACACGGCAGGACTGGGGTTCAAGTCTCATCTGGGCCGTTCCCCCATAGTGAGGACTGACTATCCAACTATGCGGTAACAATAAGTCTAGTAAGCCAGAAATGGCAGGCATGACCTAAGAGGCCGTTAGGCCAAGAAAGAAGAATAAGAAGAGAAGACGTTAAGATTGCTGTGATTAGTCTGTTAACACTGTAAGAAAATAGAAATGAAATAAAAAACAAATCTGTCATGGAGTGTTTTTTTTTATTTCCCTTATTTTTCATACATTCATTTATTTGATTTATTTTTATGTTATTTATTTTATAAGTAAACATCGAAAAAACTAATTACTATAAGCATTTTTGTACTTCTTTATCAAATCCTGTACACGATCACAATAAAATGTACAAATGCTCGATAAAATCATGTATTGCACTGTACAAGTTCGACGGCAGCGCCATCTATGTGTCAAAAGAGTAAACTAACCACGTTAACCATACCATCGGTTGAACGCCACAAAGTATGCAATTTGCTTTCGATGTCTACACGCGCTGCAAGTTGTATGAAATTTGAAATAACGTACTTTGGCATGCTGGTTTAGACTAATATTTTACTGCTTCTGGGTAATTTTCGCTTAATTTACTTAAACCAAAATTATTGCAGAGATGGTTTTATATTCAAATAGTAATCTATTTCATCATTTTTCTACCGTAAACTTTGTATGAATTTAATCAATAGAACAAACATTTGAAAACCATCATCATAATATTCACGTTGCGTTTTATCACTCTCTAGGTTTCATTGCTCATCAATTGGTTCGTTTGCATTCTCCATATTGCGTATCAATCATACAAATCCAAAGGGAAATCAAAACCTACAGAATGAAATAATGAAAGCACAGCGGTGACCAATCATTTGCATATTTGATTGCGAGCGTTAGTTGCGCAAGTTGTAAAGTAAACTGTTGCGAAAAAAGTGTGTAAATAATTCAAACGCTTTACATTTAACAACAGTCCATTCTTCACTTAATGAAAAGCACACAAAGAGTTTCTTAATAAAAACGCCGTGTTTTCACTAGATTCCTCCCAAACCAAAGAACCAAAGCAATGTATTCTCTTCGGAAAACGTTGGAGATAAACCCCCAAAACAAGACTGCATCATTGCTTCATGATCGGGACATCCGAGGAGGACATTTGTCAGTAACAGAATTCAGTTGCTTTACGCTTCACAATCATTATTTTTCCTTCCTGCCTGCACGTGGTGAGGACGAAGAACTCGTGGTAAGTACATCGTGGCAGCGTCCGTAAAGTAGCTACTTCCCGCTCTAGCCGAGCAATAGTGACAGTAGTTTTAGCAGTGCGTCGTTGCGAAAATCCGAAACCGAAGCAATTTGCATTAATGCGCATACATTTGCTATGCTCGTGTTCCCTTTTTCCCCTCAACCACACCGGGTTCCATCCCCCTAGTCCTCGCCTAGCGAAACGAGCGTGAAATTATTCCAATTTTATGGTTGAATAAATAACTTTTCATGAACATGTTTTTCACCGGAAAAAGCTTGCTCACTTCAAGTGTGTTTGCTTTGAAGCGGGGCAGCAGCGAAAGCAGCATCAGCTTGTTTTGCTATCGGTTAACCGAGAAGCCATCCCACTTCTTTTCCTCCTTCCTTTTTTTTGCTGCTGTTGTTGTTGTTGTTGCTGATGTCCCCGCTTTTCCCTTGAATGATGAATCCTTTTTCCGACGGGTGGGTGAAAAACGTAGCAGCCGCTCGAAGGAGGGTTTTTCGGGAGGTTCCTCGCTATCCCGTTTGACGACAGTACGTTTGCTGGGTGCTGGGAAAAAGCATCTCGAGCAAGTGTCTTGAGTCCTCCGCCGACCCGTTCCCGAAGGACTTGGATAACCCCGGTTCGATAAGCTGCTCATTCAAATGTGGAACTGTGCGAGAGCAGTAGCAGCAGTTGCAGTTTCGATTTGCCAAAGTGACAAGAAACGGTGCAATCGACCGCACCGAACGTTGCACCAGCGGAACACGACCACACTGCATCGGTGGTGCGGTTTTTCACGCTAGGGTGGCCGTTGATGTTACCGCAAGTTTTCCACCCCGTTTACCAATTGCGACACAATCCGTGCGACAAATCTGGTGCCTGCTGGGTGTGTGTGTGTGTGTGTTTGTGCACCAAGTCGCTCGTGGTAATGAATGCGATTCAGCTGCATCCTCTTTGCACGGTAGCGAACCGTGTGGCCAACTTCTTTCTCGGCCCGTGGGGTAAGTTGATTCTTGTGCTCTTTATGGTGCTCGAAGTTGTCAAGGAAGTCGCTAGAAGTTTGATTGAATAGGGATTTGAGTCCGTTTGCAATAACGAAATATTGTGAGATAGAAGTTATGGAGAGCGAATATTGAGCGAAAGAAGTTGGATGATTTCGTGCAACGAAGATTATGATGGATTTAACACTTCAGTCAATAAGTTCCAGGATTGCGTAGGAAATTGGTGTTTGTTTGAACCAAAACTGCACTGAAGGATGTCCTTCTTCTCAAAAAATGAATCTATAAACTGGCTCCTAAAAGCACTCTGATGTATGGGAAATACAGCTTTTACATATTTTTCTAAGCATCAATCAGAGAATCGATCAAGACTTGTAGAGTCTCAGACATACCAGGACTCTATTATCAAATGCCTTTCGAACCGTTTCCTCGCATCATGAACGTGACTTTAAGAATACTTGCTTACTAAGATAACAAGCTCTACTTAGATAGTGTATAGCCCATTAAAGACCGGTAACAGCGAACAATGTGAAGTTTGATACCTTAAGTTAGAGGACAACACAAACAAATCACTATCTGACTGAATCTCGAGCATTTGTTGAGCAATTCATTGAAGCTTGATCCAGCTCTCCTGTAGCAGTCCTAAATACTACCCACAGTTCAGGTCCATCGTCTGGTAAACCGATATCCCAACTAGTATGGAAGACAATCAACTTCAACGTAAAACCAAAATTCTAGACTAACCATTCTTGACACTAAAATAGCGCTCACTAAGCCCTACAAAACTATGATAGACAAGGCTCGACTCAAAGGTTCGCCCAACTATAGAATTGAACTCCGAGTGTTGAGCGCCTCATTCAGCAGTTTCGACTGACAGGCTGAAGTTAATTCAGCGTAGGTTTCGCTGCTCACTCCCAGACTTCCAACTTCTTTACTATAGACGACTCATACCTTAAGCAACATTCATAGATGAATAGATGCCTAGAGGAAGCGAGACATTACAGGTAACAGTGAGTACAGCGACAGTCAGATATGAGTTACAATGTAATAGCTGATCGTGAATTAGTTTGAACCTACCACGCCTCTACTGTCCACCACGACGTCCCAAGAAAAAAACATGTCATGACCAGCCCATACGGAGTCTCATGACTCTAACTACCATCTGTCTGTCGACTTTGATTTCCAAGTTTCAAACGAAAAAAACTGAGATCTTCTTAGGTTATAAGTGCTAGTAACATCTTATCAATCTACAGATATCTTCTTCTTCCTTCGCACTACAACCTCGTGAGGTCTTGGCCTACTATTGCTAACTCTCTGTGACTTAGTTTTTACCTGTAGCTGGATAGTCAGTCCTGCATACGTAGAGGCGGTCCGCCGGGATTCGAACCCCGGTCCTGCCGTGTGAAGAGTTTGTATTGTAGTGGTCTACATGTATTTACTGCCAAAATTGTAAAATCCTTAAAAAGAACCAATCTTACCAAAGAAAAATGTTAAGTGATGTGCGCGTTTTCACTCTATTTAATTGGATGGTGGAATCACAGCAATAATTATGATACATCGCAAAAGCTCGATCAATATTTACACGATACATTCGAACCAAAGTTACACCCTGGAACGCAAATATCCGTGTCGAAACGCCATCATTAAGATAATAAAATGTTTCTTTTTCCCTACGACTCTTACTCTAAAGCCCAGGGAAAGCTTCTTCGCTCACAGTCATCATCGCAACCGTTTGCTGGAAGGCGTACAAAGTCAAGAAAAAACTCAACATGTATTTCTTTTTCTCACAAATTTTGCTTGTGTGTCTAGACTCTACAAAGTCTGTAAAGGCGCGTGGAATTGGTTTTTCCACCATAAGTAAATAAAAATGTTTCCCAATTTTTAGCATAAAAGTGAATTATTTATTTGTTCATCGCCGAAGACTGCCGTCTACTTGCGCCTGTCTCTTTCGCCGGTCCCCGTCTTTCGGTTAAGTTTTGCGGTGGGTGTGTTTGTGTTGTTCTTCTCCATTTCGGTGAGGACCACCGCGAGTTCCCAAACTCCATACCAACGCCGCAAGCTATCGTTCACTTTTCTCGAACACCTTCACTGACAGATTTGCTCGGTCCAAATGTTCGGTTCCGTTGCCGAATCTGTCCGCGTTCGACGCTTGACTCTTGACTGTCTCGCCCGCTGTCTCCACTGATGTGTGTTCTGATGCTCTGTAGCTGTGTGTGTGTGTTGCACCGGTTGAGAAGTTTACCCGCCAAAGCCGAAGCGTGAAAACCACAAAAAAGAGTAATGCCGGAAACCTCAGCAACTCTCCCAGCGCGTCGCACCAAAGTCGGATGGCAAAGTGGATGCTTTTCCCACCCGAGCATTTCACCACCACCGAGCACCATTTGCCAAATGAGAAAGAGGAAGCGATCTCTGCGATGGCACCATCACGACGAAGCACAGCCGGGAGCGGGGATCCCAAGTCCATTTGAAATTCTATGGTTATTTCGGTAAATATTTGCCATGATGAGTTGAAAATGTGCTCAAAGACTCCGAAAGCAGGGCAAGATTCCTTCCGATTCCCCTGGTGGTGCTTTTGGGCAGGCCTTCCAAGATTGTGGGTGCCTTCACGTTTGTTGGTCGTTTGTGTCGAAGCGCTGGAAAGCGTGTGAGTGGCTTGCATTACAGTTGCATCGTCAAGATGACAGTCGTACGGTAGCATCAGGGACACACACACAGCACAACACAAAGCTCAGCAACACCTGCCGGCAAGGGAACGTCTTTTTAAAGTGTTCATTTTAAATGCACTGCAATCAAACGACCCTAAATGTATGCAATTTAAAATTATTCAATTAATGGGCGGCGTGTGTGCGTGTGTGCGGCGTGGAAAATCAGCCGTCCGACTTCGGTACCTGTTAATTCTGCATTAATAATACATTGTACAAATAATGCTCACGCGGCATTAATGTTGGAAATCATAACAAGCGCTATGATTGACGCCATTAAATATTCAGACATCGTAATCACGCTCATTACATGCTGGCGAACTGGGAATCGTTTATCTGTCTCTCGTTTTTTTAAAGTGTAGTTTACACTAGGGATTGAGTTATTGGTTAGCTTTTTCAATTGAATAACTGAAATAAATTGAATAAATTTACATTACTTTTTGAGTTAAAGTTGGGTAAGTGCTTTAAAAGTTATCATTGGTTATTAAATAAGTTAATTAAATCTATTATCTGGCATAAAGCTGTTGCACCACCAAACAGGAAGCAATTTTGTTGACGTTTTATTCTAGCGAAAGATCAAGATCAGCAGAGTCTTTAGGGCATGACTTTGTATAGGAACTTGTCTTCCAAGGGAGCTCATCTAGCACGAGACCTCGTAGAGGAAGGGTTCTCGAAGCTGAAAAGGGATTCTTCATCCAATAATCTCATCCACCAAAGGATTTCAAAGTTGAAGAGATCTCATCATGCGTCATGTCCAGCATCACTCCTCGTAAAGGAATGAGCCTCGATTACCAACTCGAAGTAGAACTAGTCGTTCAAATGTCGTCTTCCAAAGGATCACGTGGCTTAGAGACCTCTTTGTCCAATGGAATATAAAAGTTCGTAGCCAAAGAGAGCTCATCGTCTTAGCCTCTGTTAACAACAGGCTCTGTAGTGGTACGGGTCTCATATTCCTAAAGAACTTTAAGTGTAAGGGTCTCCTTCTAAAGGATCGCTTAGTACAGAGGACTTTTTGTTCCAAAGACCTCATCTACCAATTAGCTCATAGACAAAGAGATTGTCCTGGCCTCTTCTAACAACATACTTCGTCGTGCAAAGGGTCTTATGTACTCCAAGAACTAGTAGGAACAGGATCCTCGTCGTCCAAGAAAAGACCTCGTGGCAAAGATGATTGTTTCATCCAATGAACCAGTATACCTCGTAGTTGATCAGATAATAATCGTTCAAGAGACATCGTTTACCAATAGACTTTAACGCGAGAAGACCTCGTCGTCTCAGGAAATTTGTCTACCAAGAGACGTTGTAGTCGAGCCTCATTTAGCCGAGAGAAATCGTCGGAGGAGTCTCATTATCTAATAGCCCTAATCGTGTTAGAAGTCTTGTTGTTTAGAGTCTCTCAGGTCTTCTCAAGCCAAGAAGTGCTCCAATTTCGTAAACCTACCAGTTGATTAAGCTTATGATTGTATTTATTTTACTCTTTCTCTGAAAATATTGTTCTTAAAAGTTCAATTAATAAGTATTAATTGAATATATTATCTACCAATCTACCAACACGAATGTCGTCTTCGATTATTTGATCTTCGCTAATCACATCTTCTTCTACTCAATCCTGATCCTACGTTGATGCAATTGGCGACAAAAGCGCACAAACAAGCAAAGGCTCCACGATTCTTGGCAAATATTACACCCGCCACCCCATCATCCACAAGCCTTCCGATGCTTATCTCACAATTGCGGGCCATAACAGTGAAATAAACAAATAATTCAATGCACACACACACACGCCTGCCTGTTTCCAATCCAAGTGTTCGTGATGTTTATCGTTTTCAGCACTGGCACGCACATCTTTACGATGATACTTTAATATTTTCCTACACCGAGCCACAAGCGCTGTTACGTTTCACTTTGTCCTCTAGGCTCGCAGCCACCCGACTCGCCAAATCAGGCACTGATCTGATACTATGGCGGCTTCCAGATGAACGATTGTTTGCGAATCGTTTGTCACCGACGATTAGGAATGTAGCGCTTCCAGCTGCCATCAAACGGCGTCACAGGAAGGCGAAGCGAATGTGCACCAACCGACTGACGACATCTTAAATGGTGTGCTGTATGGGTGGTGTTTTTCTTCGTTTACGGTTCGGTGGCTTTGCCAATCGAAGAAGCGGAAGCCCTTTGAGGATAGCGCAAGCGAGAAAAAAAAGTCGCACACATAATAGCAGACACTGTGGCATGCTAATATTGCTTGTCGTATATTTTGACATTTCGCTCGGAGACAGCGAAACAAAAATACCTCGTAGTTGATCAGATAATAATCGTTCAAGAGACATCGTTTACCAATAGACTTTAACGCGAGAAGACCTCGTCGTCTCAGGAAATTTGTCTACCAAGAGACGTTGTAGTCGAGCCTCATTTAGCCGAGAGAAATCGTCGGAGGAGTCTCATTATCTAATAGCCCTAATCGTGTTAGAAGTCTTGTTGTTTAGAGTCTCTCAGGTCTTCTCAAGTCCAAGAAGTACTCCAATTGCATAATCCTGCCAGTTGATTAAACTTTCGATTGTATTTATGGTACTCTTTCTTTGAAAATATGTTCAAAAAGTTCAATTAATAATTATTAAATGGATATTATTATTAGTAGCACACGAATGTCGTCTTCGATTATTTGATCTTCGCTAATCACATCTTCTTCTACTCAATCCTGATCCTACGTTGATGCAATTGGCGACAAAAGCGCACAAACAAGCAAAGGCTCCACGATTCTTGGCAAATATTACACCCGCCACCCCATCATCCACAAGCCTTCCGATGCTTATCTCACAATTGCGGGCCATAACAGTGAAATAAACAAATAATTCAATGCACACACACACGCCTGCCTGTTTCCAATCCAAGTGTTCGTGATGTTTATCGTTTTCAGCACTGGCACGCACATCTTTACGATGATACTTTAATATTTTCCTACACCGAGCCACAAGCGCTGTTACGTTTCACTTTGTCCTCTAGGCTCGCAGCCACCCGACTCGCCAAATCAGGCACTGATCTGATACTATGGCGGCTTCCAGATGAACGATTGTTTGCGAATCGTTTGTCACCGACGATTAGGAATGTAGCGCTTCCAGCTGCCATCAAACGGCGTCACAGGAAGGCGAAGCGAATGTGCACCAACCGACTGACGACATCTTAAATGGTGTGCTGTATGGGTGGTGTTTTTCTTCGTTTACGGTTCGGTGGCTTTGCCAATCGAAGAAGCGGAAGCCCTTTGAGGATAGCGCAAGCGAGAAAAAAAAGTCGCACACATAATAGCAGACACTGTGGCATGCTAATATTGCTTGTCGTATATTTTGACATTTCGCTCGGAGACAGCGAAACAAAAATGGCTGAACGCTTTACATGTTTTCCGTTTTTCAAATGGTTCGTACTCGTTATATTCGATTTGCGGCACATTCTTAGTCCCTTCCACCCCTCACCACCGTTAGCACTTCCAATCCCGCGATTCACTTGTTTGTTGATTAAAATCGTCCGCGTGTATGGTTGTTGACCGTTTAACCATTAAATCGGCCACCATTAAGCGGTGGCCGAGTTGAATAATTGAAAGAAACTGTGTGCGCTTCTCGGGAACGTTCCGCCCGGGACCAGTAATTGCTTTCTGGTTTTCCCGAATGCAAATTAAGCACCATTTCGCTTGTTTGCCCACCATGTGATGATGCATCACGAGTGATCAATCCGGAAATAATTTCACCTGGTTCGTGACTGCGTGCGCTCAGCCTTACTTAACCACTGCCCGGGCCTGGGTCTGGTACAGTCTGGTACGGAAGAGAACAATCGAATCGATAGTACGGAATGGAAAACAATTTTAATGGCAATATTTCATGTTTGACAATTTAAATATGAAAAACAGGATTTTGGATATTCTACCGTGTACCATTGTTACAATGCTGAAGTGAGAAAATGGAAAAAACAAATAGTAATCGAAAGCTGGGGGAAAAAAGCACAAACACACACACACAAGCTAAAGGATAACTAGCGCGAAACATTTCATGGATGGTCAACATTCATTTACGTTGTGTGTTGTGCTGTGTGTGTGTGTTTGTGTCACACATTTACGTGCCAAACGTCATACAATAGGCGGAACCGCTTTTAATTACTTTTTATAAATATCTTATGTGGAAAATGACAGTGGATATTGGTGGAAACCCGATGGACAGTCAGCGTACAGCAGAATAAATTGCTCGTTATGAACAGCTGATTGCGTGGGATAAAGAAGACAATTGACAATTGTACAAATAAGGCGGAATAAAGTGGTGTGATTTTAGCAATCATTTATCATTATAAATACGAAACGAATGGAAAACAAATAACAGATAATTAAATTCTTTTTAATTGTGAAATACAAGCATAAAATTCTGAAAAATAAAATAGACAACATATAAAAAGCTGCAAATATTTAAACGAATAAAAACAAAAGATGCTAAAACCAGAAACAAAATTAACAGAAATGGAATAAGATTAAATACTAAAATTGGAAAATACAATTAAAAGGATACAACAACTAGTAGAGCATGCACGAGATAAGGCAAAGAACAAGGAATAAATGCCTTTTGATGAAAAGCAAAAAGTGTGCTGAAAACATGGCGAAGTGCCGCAATGTTTACATAAATAATAAATAAATAAAACGCATAAAATTAAATAAAAAAGGCAGGGGTATAAGCATTACGATTCTTAGTAGTAGAAATCGGATATGAAATTTAAAGATTCATGCATAAGATAAAATAAATAGTAAAATGTTCTATCTATTTTGAAAAAACCTGAAGCAAACTAATAAAATAAATGACAAGAAAACTAAACAAAAACGGGACTATTAAACGAAATAAAATAATGGAAAATAAGAAAATAAAATGAGAAATCAATATTAGAATAACAGAAAAACAGTGAAGTTGAAGCCTATCTCGTATGTACACGAGAAAATAAATAAAATGATGTACAAGTTTAGATATGAATCAAACTTAGCAGTATAAAAGTGTTAAATTCCTCAACAATACAGTGTTTCTCACTTGATAATGCAAAGTTACCTATGATTTTTGCAAACGCTCCATACGAAATCGTATGTAGCGTTTGCAAAAATCATAGGTAACTTTGCATTATCAAGTGAGAAACACTGTAATGAAAAACATAAGAAACATGAGAATGTACATAGAACAATCTTTGATGAAACGATCAATTAAAAAACTAAATAAAACAATTACGTTAGTTGAAACAAATAAATAGCATAAGAAAAGTGTTTGCATATCGAAGGTAAGCTAAATAAACTTGGAAAGAAGTAATATGGTAACAGAATAAAATTTCATTGAGTGTAAACTCTTCTATTTAATTTTAATACTAAACTCTCTGAAACTCAATTAAAAATGCATTATTATTAACTTTTAACAAACAAAACACCAAGATTTCTATTTGTCTAGTCTCATAAATCAACTACTGCAAGTTGTTTCCTTTGCTCGCCGTTTAAGTGGTTGTTTTGTGTTGTTTCTTTTTTCAACATTTTATTTACGACTACTTTCATCAAATTAACCAGCCATTTTGCTTCGCTCCTTTTGCTCCTCCATGCCCCACGGCACGGCAAGATGGATCCGAAACCTTTTGTAATGCATTTGTTTCTTTCGCCAGGGATGAAATTAAATGGTAGCCATCAGTTCAGCCACCGTCCGGGCCGGGTGCGTGGCCACGCGCGAGCCTTTCGAGTGAAAAATGGCTACAATAGTGAAATTAAATTTCAATTTAATTAAGTTTGCTCGCGCTGTATTCTGGTCCATTTTGCTGAATAGTAGTTGTTTCTGCTAGATGCACCGCCTCCTAGATGCTTCCGAGCCTCTCAGCCTTCCGAACACAGTGTGCCGGAAATTTCGTTTCGTGTATTCCTTTTCATCTCACCGAGTACGTGTGTTGCGTTGGTTTGGTTTGTTTTTCTATCTTGATTTTATCCTTTCTCCTGTTTTTGCTTTTCCGCTGCTGCTGTTTCGTCAAAACAAACTAACGATTTTTCGTCCATTTGTTTACTTCCAGTTTAGTTTCAAACTTTCCTGCAGCACTTTCCCCGGCATGCTTTTGCATGTTTACTTTCGTTTGCCCAAAATAAAAAAGAAAGTACGGAAAAACCACTTCACGATACAGTTTTTGAATTATAAAGTGAGTGCCTAGCCTTGGGATGGGATGGGTTGTCTTTTGAGTTAGTAGTTTGCTCATTCGCGTTGTCGTTGTTGGACGCTTTCTCCCGTGCATCCGGTTTTATTTACCTTTTCTGCATCCGTTCCACGATTGCTTGCTGCTCTGTTACGTGCTTTATGGCTCAAGCTCAAGCAAACCAAGCGAGCGAGAGAGAAAAAGATAGCGAGTAAAATGAATTATCTTACCATTTTCCCATTTACTTTCTTTCCGGTCTTAGTGGTCCTCGGTAGGTAGCAACCGAACGGCCAACCCAGCCGGGCTTGTGTGATTCTATTATAAAAGTATTCTCGAGAGATCGTTGGGAACCGTTTCGGGATGGGCTGACGAGGGCCGGACTGTCTAAGCCCATAAGCGCCTGCGATGATATAAGAAGTGTGATCAGGACCATCCCGGGCAAAACAATTCTTGCCAGCGATCTATCGCATCGAGCAGAAAATCGCGTCAAATCAAGGTGGGATTAAGCCGGGCAAGTGTCCCTACCAAACGGTGGATGAAAATTATGTTGCCTTACTCAAGATTTCTCTTAGACACACACTCTACATGATGAAAGTGCCACAAAATACCCACAAACTTTCACCCTGGGACGAAGCAAAACCCTCGTTTCCATCTTCCCGAAATACCCGAACAGCCATCCTTCGTGACGAGGATGACGTGACAGTCCGATGTACTTGCGAATGGGGGCACATGGGGCGGATCTCGCGACGGAACAGCATTATGAGAACACAAAACATAATTAGCTTGAAATTAAATTAAGCTCACAAGCGCTCACGAAACAATGAGCTGCACCGGAACTGGGGCGGAACAGGATCTGGAAAGTCATTTTTCAGACGCGAGCGTCACCATCGATGCACTTTTCAATAAATCTGCGCTCTGGTTGTGCTCTGTATTTTCCTGCATTGAATCCATTGGCGAAGAAGCGGATGTAAGCGGACAAACTGTGGAACTGTGTTTATTATGTGGATTTTAGTTTGATGGGTGAAAAGAATAGTTGGCGGTGGTGGGATCGATCGACTGAGCCGTGTGGATGCAACTATGACTGGTAAAATAACAATATCGCTTAATGAGTGATGTGGAAGTTCTCTCGTTGTGGAAGTGGTTTGTCGTCAAATTGCAATTAAGGGTGTGATGGTTTTTATATTGGTTTTTGGAAGTTGATAAATTAACAAAGTCATTAGGATTACTTTGTCATGTTTGCTTTACACACTTGTCATAATTATGATCGTTGTGGTGACAGAATAAGTAAATAGATAAAAAGGACAATCTACTTCAAGAGTTTCATGCCTTAATTTTATATCAACGAGATTTTCTAAAGTTTTCTTTAACATAGTTATTATTGACATACTAAGCAACCAACTACGTATTTAACTAACATGTCCGCATCTTATTAATGGCCGTTTCGAAATATATGGAGCTGGCAGAAAATTGGACGTGATTTTGACGTATTTAATAGGACATAAATCTTGCTGGGACATGTCAGAACAAAACTATATTAAGGTGTTTAAGATTTGGATGTTGCAAATTATACGTTTGGATACTTCAAATCAGCTGTGTTTGTGCCTACTATTGCTGCTGCTCCTAGTGAAACAAGGCGTCGTGAGAGTCAACTTTAAGACGAACACTTGACAGCTTTTCAAACACAAGATGCACTTGTTGGGATGCTAAGAATGACTTGTCAGGTAATACTCTCACTGTTACGCTCGTTAGAAATGAGTTACTAGGAAGGAACATGGACTCCTCCTGAATTAAAGCAGCGAGATATCAAACTTCGGTTCGTCAGGTGTGAAGTATTACTCGAGCGGCACCATCCGAAGAGATTCTTGCCCCGTATTGTCACGGGAGATGAGATCCTTCTTCTTCTTTCTTGGCCTAACGACCTCTTAGGTCATGCCTGCCATTTCTGGCTTACTAAACTTATTGTTGCCGCATAGTTGGATAGTCAGTCCTCACTATGGGGGAACGGCCCAGATGAGACTTGAACCCCGGTCCTGCCGTGTGAAGACCGGCGCCGCTGTCGCAACTACCACCGGGCCGCCCCTTGGTAGATGAGATCTCAAGCACACGAAATTAGCAACTTCATTACCTCGAGCAAATATTAAAAAGGATCAAAGGATTTGCTGAGTATCTGGTGGGACCAGGCCGGTGTAATGTATGTCGAACTACCCAAACCAGGAGAAATCATCACAGGACGACGATGTCGAATGAAGTTGATGAGGTTGACGAATTGCGCAATAGGTAAAAACATACCTGAAGGCTCTAAAATGGGATACCAGAGTCTACCGTTTTCTCAGAACTCGGATCTCGGAACTCGGTGTTATGGATTTTGAAGAGCTTAGAAGACTCTTTGCCCTCGGAATTTCAGATCCGGTATCCCGGATCCCTAGGAGCAGGCCACGAAAGAAGAAGATCCCGGATAACCCACAGATTCTTCAGATCTCGAATCAAGGAACCCGGATCTCTGTTTGGATCCCTCTCAGATCCCACAGACCTCGGATCCAAGACACCGTGTCGCGGATCCCGGACATCGGATATGGGATCCTTCTCGGATCTTGAATACCTTTTTCTGGATTCCAGGTCTGTCATTTCTACTAGGGACATACAAATAGGGAGTTGTACCATTGAATTTGTTTTTAATATCCAACTGTTACCAATAGTATTGTTGTGATTCAAGGAATCTGCTTCACTAGACAAATTTTACGGAACGTCAATGATTTTAAAATTACATAGCTACAGGATAGTCGATCTAGCTTTAGCAATACTGAAATGTTCCAATTAAACCACCTGAGCTCCAACAACAATATCAGTTATTCTTCATTCCCATAGAATCCCTCTCCGTATCTATCTTCTCCCGCTCTACCTTATTAAACGTAAAAGCTTGATATTTTCTCGTTTCGAATTTATGTTTCTTCACTTGACTCAAACACACAAATTCCAATGCTATCCAAGCTGTGCCTGTGTTTGAAGCCATTTGCTACACAGAGACAAAACAAAACAAACCATACTCGGTCCTGATTGCAGTTCATGATTATTGTATTTATCAAGCTGCAATCATTCAAAACTGTATTTTGTACCAAACCCTGAGCCTGAGTACGGTGCTTGCTTTTTTGTTTTTCGTCCTGGTCACATCTGGCCACCATACAATGCTTGTGAGTGTGTTTGTTTGTGTGTTGCTACTGCAACAAGATAGTGTGCTAGACAACTTCACCGATTGATTCTGAAAGAAAGGAATCCTAGTCCTCGTCTCCGTGTCCAGCAAATGTTACCTTCTTGCCAACGTTCTTAGTACATCATAATCGGTTGCTCGGTTGCTCTGTCTACCGTTCCTTTGCACGGTTTCAAGAAAATGCTACCAAGTGCACTAAGCAAGGACGGCAGTGGTCCAACAACAACAAGCGGACACGAAATAAATGTTAGTTAACTTGCAGACAAACGGTCCCCAAACATGTATTCCAATCCAGGCTGGCTGCTGTTGCTGCTGCTCCTGCTGGCCGGAACAAAGTCTTCCCAAGCTGTGGCCTGTGTCCTGTTGGTTTCGTTCTTTCTCGTTCGCTTTCGCTTGTGCTTTATTTATTTTACATCTGTTAGCCATTTTTCGCCGGCACACCAGTGGAAACTTCTCCGAGAAATCATTGTTTTCTGTGCGGACGTTGTGTTATTTTCTTCCAATCTCATCACCATCATCACCATCATCGGCATTCGGGCGAGCCGTACCGGTGGTGGCCGAGGTCAGGAACACTTTGCTTGTGCGGATGCTTTTGTTTTTGCATTGTTGCAGCAGCTGCATTTACAAACGAAGCAATTGCATTTCGCTGACTGCGGCCCAGTGTCTTGAGAGGCGCAGAGGGTTTACGCCCCATGCTCTAGCCAGCCAACTGCTGCCGTTTCGTTTGGTTTTGTGAGTTCGATTTCGAGCGCTGTTTGTTTTAACACAGGCATCAGCTATTCATGGACAGGATTGGCAAAAGTGTTGCCCGGTGTTCCTCCTGTGTCTCAGCTTTTTCAAATTCTCGACTCTCTCTCTCTCGCAGCACAAAAGCCTCGGTTCCTGGTTCCGCGCTTAAGCAAATCAGAATTCAAATCAGGCTTGCATCGTTATCACTTTGGAGCTTTTCTTTACGATGCACCGCGCGGTATCACTTTTGCGAGATGGGAATTTGAAGTGAGTAAGTTCATTTTAAAGCAATCCAATCAGGGAAAGTGCTAAAATATATTGCGCAGTCTTTGTTAGCAATTTCCCCAAATCAACTACAATCTTAAAAACAGATTAAAATAGCATAAGAAACTCAGCTAGTGTTAAAACTACTCAAGTCGGTCGAACTTGGATTATTTACCGACAAGATGTTGAAACTCTTCACTCAGCGAACCGGACCCAGGAATTGGGTCACAAGTTTAACATACTGCTTGATGATGATAGAAATTTTTCAAGTGGACACCTCTCTCAAATTTTCACTCAAGCACTCGAAGCGAACAAGACAATACCCGGTCGGCTAAGACGACATGTCAACCGCTTCTGGACTGGACACACACACGCTTGCCAAACTCTAGCCCGATAGATCTCTCCTTTCCAGCAGTTGTCTAAGTTATTTGGTCGCTTTCTCACTTGAAGTGGTTCTTTTTTTATCGAAACCCGTATCGATTGCAAAAACCCGTTCCTGTCAGAACGCTCATCAAACAAGGACTGCACGCTTCGGATCGGATCTTCCTTTTTTTATCGGAGAATGGGCGACCCTTAAATTGTGTCACACCAATACTCCTAATACGAACAAGGACAACCGATGTCGGATGTGTAATTCTTAAAGTAATTTAATTAAAATATAAATATTGAACTCTCGTCAAAAAATGTGATCCACACGCCCGATATCGGCAGGTCATGCGTAAACCTAACTTGATAAAATTTGCGTACCAAACTCCCGGTGACCAAATTGATTGATTTACGGTCAATCTTTCGGTCCGTAGTGTTCGGCTCACCAACAAATCGATTAAGGTTTCCAGCAACCCGTATCGTAATTCGGCAAATTCAATCCTTTTCCAATTCTTCGATCGATTTGCTGTGGAAGAAAGGACTCTAACGCTGTCACCGAATTCAATGGCGTTTCGGTATGTAAATACTGATTCTTCGGAACTCCCGACACCGTCTCGGTTGTGTTGTCTTCGGAGCAAACACTTAAAGCAGACACAGTCCTTGAGAACTCATTCAATTGATAGATTTGCTGGAAGCGAGAGGCAATTCTTTTAGTTTTGAGTGAGAGAGAAAAAACGCTGTATTCTTCGTTAAGGGTGTCGTTGTACGGTGACTTGACTTTAAATTAGTTTTGTGACGCTTTGTCATCAAAGTGCTGGCAGTAGAGCACGATGTCATGCATTCCGATCGCAACATGTACAGCACAATCAATTAAATCTCGTCCCAAGCTTAATCGGTCGATGTGCGGAGTTGAGGCGTCTGGATGGGTGGTTGGTTTGATTGAAATTTAATATTAACACAACTCGGCCTTTACATGCAAAGGGGCGAGAGAGAGAGCGAGAGAGACTCATTAAACATACATGGGTGTTGAAATTGATTTCAGAACTGGGCCAGTTTTCCTGCGCGCCCGAAACGGAGGGATGAAGTTTCTTGGGAGTTCCAGGACAAACCGCAGGAACATGACAATTAATTTCGAATAAGAACCTTCACACAAAACGCGCGCTTAGCACGCGTTGCGTTGGAGTGAGAGTTCGGATACAGATTTTACTTTGACGGAAGCTTTGATCGAAACCGCAACACACCGTTGCTCACTGACACTTCACAGCTCCGTACACTCGTCTAAAGCGTGTACGATACTCCGGCGTTCTCATTCCACCAAGCAACGAGGTCACCTCATTAAGACGCAATCCACACCTGCTGGCGTACCTGCCATTCCCGGTCCTCAATCACTAATCCCGGGGTATTTGCTAATGCCACCAGCATACGTGAGGTGTCCTTTGCACAACTGCACGAGTCGCATACACTCACGGGGCACAGAGAGCACAAAACTTTGTCAGAAACTTCAACTCCTCAAGGAGCAAAGATTAGAACGACCAAATCCTATTCTCACCGTATGCTGCATCGAACTCTCCCGCCGGGGGTTCTCTTTCATCCAAAGATCATCCAAAGAATTCAAACCAGCTACAACAAAAACACGAGGAATCACATCCGACCAGCAGCTTTAAGTTTTCGGGGTCGAACTGGTGTTTGGAGTTAATTTTTATGCGCTTTTCTAACGTGCAAGGTACGTGCGATGGGTTTGATCCTCATCGGCTCCTGGTGTACCGGGGGGGAGTCTGCCCAGAAGTATTGTGCCAAATCCCGCTTTCCAACAAAAGATCCATGTAGAGCAAAAGTTTGGCGCGGGATGTGTTTCTTGTGTGCTTCTCCTGGTTCGAATACGATACCCCTGAAAGAGTTCAGCAAAGCCAGGGAAAATTGAGAGGTGTGAAAACTATCAACATTATCCCATCCAGCGAGCGAGCTGTTTGGATAAATGCATGAACTTTGGCACTGAGACAATAAGTACCACTACCATTGGGGTCTCCTCCCGAAAAAACCTCCCCGACATCTACAGTTTTGGTTGGTTCAGGATAAAGGATTGGGTAGTTGGGATTTTTTGTTGTGTTAAAGGGACGGATTACAAACTTTTATTATAACATTTATTTTTATTACTAGCATGACCCGGGTATACTAGCCTGTCCGGCATATTGTTAGCTTTGGAGGGCTAATTTTTTTGTCTGTGTGTGTGTGTGTCTCGAAGCACACAGAGTATTAGCAGCTAAATGTTTGTTCATGTTGGTCGAAACTTTCCAAAAAGTCGGTATCTTCCATCGCCGGGACGTTAGAACTGTGTGGTTCGTTGGTTTTTGAGCCGATTTTTTAAACCAAAACTTTAGCATGAGATATTTAAAATTTAGCCTAACATTCTTGGTATCAATATTTACCAACGATTACACTGAATACTAAGTGTGTGAAATATTTCATTGAAATCTTTCAATTTCTATCCAGCAAAGAACCGATGTGACATTAAGCGTTTCTTCATTTCCTTGCAGATTTCTTTAAATTGCTATATTTGGTTTATGTTTTTTTTTTTTGCTAAAACATATTGTCCCCAATATCCCAATCTTCACATACGTCCATTTCCCGTGCGGAAAATGACTCGTGAAAATGATATGGAAGCGTTGGAATTGGAAAAACTGTAACCTCCCGAAAGGACGGTTGCTGTGTCTTGGTTGGCGCGCGTTCAAAAAACATTTCGAAAACGGAATGAGTTCCGGGTGCAGATTTTCACGAACCCAAAGCCCAAACACCCATGAAAAGATAACGGATAGATGTGACGACACACACACACGTGCAGGGAAAAGTTTAAATGCGAGTCGGAGCTAGTGGCCGATGATATCTGAAATAGAGGAAATTTTATATCTTTTTACAGTCGACGTTCGTACGACATTGGTCCTTCGGGGAGTGGTAGTCCCCGAATTTCCATACGGTTCGGTTCGGTAAGGGTCCGCGTCGGGATATTTTTATTATCGCCGCATACCAATCGCTGTCGCTATCGTTGGACGAATTGATAAAAATCTAATTTAAAAACCGCTCGCTGTAAACGCGCCTCCAAAGTCGTCGATAAGATTTCGCCCCGTTTTCTACGACATTCTGCGCAGCAAAATGTAGGACACTGAAACGCTCCCACAACAAACGATTAAGAAATACTTTCACAATCATTTTACATTTTTCAATTAAAGTTTTTCTGCTCCGGCAAAATTGCTCAACCAGCTAGCGCGAATCGCAAGCAAAGAATGCGTTTAAAGTTTCGTCCAATCAAACTTTACAGCAAAAAGACAAAAAAAACTCCCGACGCGATAATTGCTACCGACTCTCCCGATGTTCCCCCGCTCCAAAGCGTTTCCTTTGGATGTTTTTCAATTATCGGGTAGAAATATTTCAATAAGCATTTTTCCAATGTTTTCCACCCGTTTAAATCATTTCCTAATTATCCTAAGCAGAGTTTCGCTTCTCGTCTCTATCTCTAAAGGATTGGGTTGAGGCGCTCTAACCAAAGTTTAACAATTACGTCTGCTAACTTCTCCACAACATCATCATCGGTTCCATTCGTTCGACAAAGTTGTACCGCGATTACAAGCTCCCGGATAGATCGGAGTTCCTATTGTACTGTTGCGAACACACCTTTCCACTGCCTTGCCTGGACTCGCGGACACTCTAAATCTGGGTAAGGGAACACACAGAAAACACTCAAAGGATACATCAAAACGCGTTACGCGGATTCGCTTTCGCGCACAATAATTGTTATTATAGATGTTGTCTAATTACTTCCTCACCTAATTGCCCGTGAAATTAGCTTTCAGCGCGAGAGAGTAAAGGATGTGAGTGGTCTAGTCGGCGCACAACGCACCACCCTCGATGACGGTCCGTTCGAACAGATATTCAAGGAAATTGACCAGAACAAAGATCGCGCAAAGGAAAACACCACGCAAAAATGATGAAATTCAAATGCAAACGAACTTTTTTCGAAAGCTTTATTTCTTTCTCTCTTTATGGCAGATGATTCTAGCTGTCTAGCGCTCGCTCTCTCTCTCTTGCCTGTCCTATTTCGTTCGTGTTTAAATTGAATTATTTACTTTCGGAATCATTTCCATTGAAAATTTGCGCGTCCCGAGCTCAATCAGTCCCAGCCATCAGTCAGACGAACGAAAGAACAACTCTTATCGATAACTAGGTTCTTTTTTTTTTGTTTCTCTCTTTTTGCGATTTTATTTTTAATTTGATTTTTCATTTTATGGCTATTTTATATTGGTTTTGCGGGGAAAACGAAACTCTTGCAAAAGGAGTGCAAAAGTTCGCCCGGATGCCTTCAATTTGGTTGATTGTTCTTTTATAGTTTTCAGCCTTGTGTGTTTGTGTGTGTCAAACGATTGGTGGTCGTCAATCAAATCAAATATGGGGAAAAATCTTGTGCTTAAATAGTTTTTAAAGGAGGAAAAGTTATTTAGAGCTTTTTTTGATGTCTTTATGTTGTTTGTTTTGCGTTTGATTTATGACTTTTGTGCTTCAGGCGAATATTTCCAACTTGTAGGAAAATGCAATTGCTCTACGATGTTCTATAAGTGGCGAATCAAGCCTCTAGAAGGCCGTAAGCAGAATGGAAGCTGGTTAAGTAAAGTTTTCAGTAGACATTTTCAAATTGTGATAGATATTTGTGCTTATATTGTGAAAACGGCTGTGGCCCTGTGGTAAATTATATTAAATTTGTACATTGTGTTTTGTTCCAATTACCATGAGCAATTATATCTTACTACAACACATCCAAATACTCATAAAAAAGGCACAAAAATGTACCTTTTCTAGCATCAAGTTTGAACCATTTGCCCTTGAGCATCACTTGATCATGACGATTCCTGCCGAAAGGAATCGTAGTAATTTGGTAAACAAATTTGAAGGATCTGCTCAACACCCAAGATCTGCCAAGAGTATGGCCTCTGTAGTTGAAAGTTAGACAGACAACAGACGGGCTCACGAGAATTCGGCCTATCGCCAACTTAAACTTTATACTAAATAACTTGGTAACTATCATAGAGCACACCGTGTGTTTGCTATTTAGCAATGAACAGTAAGAAACAGATTCCTAAATTATCTCTACTTCAGCAACGAGGCCTATTTCTAATTTTACCTAGACTTACGAAGTTAGTTACCAAGATAAATGTTCGTGCTTGGGATATTACCAATACACAGGATAACCTTCAAGACAGTACAAATGTACCCTGTTGGACTTCATCTCTGATAGAAATACTGATGCTCTGAAACATAATATGTAGCACTAGTTAGTCTTGTCATGGAAAGTTCGTACCAAGAAAAACTGAGGCTTCTGATCAATATCTCAGGTACAGTTTCAATTAATTATACTGTTTATATTTTCCTAGCGGTCCACGAATGATTTTTTCAGTGCAATTTTGCCTGCATTTTAAAATAAGTTTCACATCTTTGAGATATGTCAAGATCTACCTTGGTCGATTTATAAGAGACGCCTGGAAAACTTGGCAAGGGATCCCTAATATCTGCTTAGTTTGCTTATAGTATGATCTACCTCTGACTATGCTATAAAATACTATTTTTTTATTATAGCAGAACACATTTTATTTACTTTCTTTTTAATTTTTCCTACAAACTAAAAAATCTAAAAGAAAATAAAGAAAATCTTCCCTTCAAATGTGAAAGTCATTAATATGTGTCCTACCAGCCAGTAAATCAACAAATTCTATTTCACCTAAAAAAAAGAAAGTAAAACCATCCCACCACCACTCAATCATCAAATCAAATCTAGCTTCTGGGAACAACCGGCGGCCGGCTGCCTGAATCAATAGGCGATTGGAAATTCTAGTAACGTTTTCCTCCCGAAGCTTCACCCAAAATCCCAAAACCCTTCCAAATACACTCTCTTTTTCTCCCCGCGTCAACCACACCAAAAACCCGGATATGCCGCTTTTTTCGCACCCACGTACCTCAACGTTGACCATTTTCATTAAATTTCCGTTCACACACACAAACAAAATCCCACCACAATTACTTCCAGCTGATTGAACGCCAACCCAAACATATTCCAACAGTCAACCAAACTGCGAATCTGTCGCTCGTTCTGGCTGGTTCGTTCCTCCGGTTCGTATACCCGCGGGAATAACCTCTTCAGGCGTAAGAAACGGAGAAGCCGGCAAGCACTCACCCTTGTCACCGATGGAATAATTTGCATTGACAAACAAACAGCAAAAAAAAAGCGGCAAGAACTACCCCAAAGAACACGGTCTCGGTCGGTCTTTTTCTTATCACGCTTTATCCCGATTTCTTTCGCTTTCGAAGGGTTTTCCCCTGTACCGTTACCTGCCAATACTGCCAAGGAAAACAGGAGGCGAAAAAAGTCAAGCGAACGGAAATGTTAATAATAATAAATATGAAAGACATTCCATATTCCATTGACAATTTGCTTTCCAGAGATCCGTAAGAGAGAGAGAGACCTCGTTCGTGCTTCATTTCTTGCTTGTTGTACTGCCGGTTATTTGGCACAATACGTCACTAATGATTTCCACATTGTTGTGGTTGATGGGAAAAAAGTCGGCTTCGGTTTATCAATGGATTTAGTAGTCCTTAAGCTAAAGGGTGTGCTGATTATGATGAAAATCTCTCTTTTCCTTCCCAATGCTCTTGAGGTCAGTAGGATGATATTTCGTAACTTTAACACCTTTAGGATGGATTAAAGGAGGATTAAAAATTTGTCTAAATTTTTTTACTTACGTTGTAATTAATTTATACAACAAGAAATATCTCATAAATCTTCCTACTCACTGGAAGTGTATTCATTCTCGATTCATTTCGTTCATCTCAATGTTCACCAGAAAATGAACTCGCCTCAATGTGAGAATGAACGCTCTCATTCAGTCACTTCTTCTCACACCGGAAAGTAGCGACCGAATGGGAAAATCCTCATTGCCGGTTTCCTTGGCAACCGACACCGTCCATCGGAGAGTGTGCCAAGTCCGTCGCAACAAACGCAACCACCGGGTTCGGGGGAAGAGCCTTGGAAGAACGTGTTTTTGTTTTGACTTTTCATCCGCATGTCGACGAGGTTGCGATGCGCAAGCGCATAACTCATTCTCTCTTATTCTCTCGCTCTCTCTCTTGATTCATGTCAGTTTCCAATGTTTTCCTAACATTCCGTGTATCAAACCATCAAACTCTTCACCCAACGCTGATCAGAGCCGATTCTCGGTTACCTCCAAGCTCATCTTCACCGGTCCTAAGGCATCCTTCACATCCGCTTTCGATCGGTACGAAACGACGCTAAAGGCTGGCCGGAAACTCGAGTCCAGCAGGGCTTTAGTACGATTTTGGACACGCAAATGCATAAATCACTCATCATCGTACAGCAGCTTTCCGGCAGCTTTAAGATTTATTGGCACTGAAACCGAGACAGGGAAATGAGATAAGCCTAGAAATTAGAGAGCCTTGATGGGTTTTCGTTGGGCATGTACTCGAAAACAAGGTGCGTAATTTATGTTAAAATCTCCCAGAAAGAAAAACCACTTGAAACAGATTACAATTCAATTAAAAAGTTTGCAATTAATCTCCACTGCTTGCCGGAACACGCTTAACACGCTTCTAATGAAACGCTTCCCAATTATCTGGACACGATCGAAACATTCTAGTTCTACCACGCACAGAGATAAAAATAAAAAGGTCATTAGGATCCATTGACCTCGTTTTCAAGGAACGACATCATTCTTCACGCTTTTCGACATCCCTCAATATTCGTTTTTTCCCCCTCAACAAATCGTAACAATGAGCATTTTATTAATTTTTCTGTCCTATATCTGACAGATGAATTTAGGCTTATTGTGGTTCATCCGGCAGTGAGCTCGCGTTCCCCTGCGATTCATTGCAAAGTCACTCATCGCAATAAGGCGGCTTGCGGTTCACGGAGAAGCTGTAACTCAACAAATGGACGGCTTATCTGGCACCGTATATCCTCTCACAGGAGCAAACTCAACGCAGAATCTCTTGCTCTCTGGAAACGAACGCTAGAAACGCTGCGAGACAGCACAGACGACCAGTGCCGAACCAGCAAGGATCCACAGTTTCGGAGTATCCTTCGCAGGGGATGGACCTTACGCGCGCGCGTTCTTTCCTCTCTATCTCTATCTCGCACTGTCATCATTATTATCATCAACATCACTGTCATCATATTCACTGAACGCATTTTTTCCGCAAACAGCAGCAGCAGTAAAAGGCTGGAAAGAGTGAGTGCGACTAACCCCGGGTTTTGTAGTGGTTTATTTGTAAAATGCGTCCGTGAGGCAACATTTCATCCTCGGAAGACTGGCAAAGCTCGGAATTTGGTTGGCCAGGAATAAAACAACAAGGAAACCTGTTCGGTGTTGGTTACGTTTGGTGCAAGTGAAAAGTGATTGTCTATTTTAGAGCAAGTTCGTGCGATATTTCCTAAGGTTCGTTGGTGCGAATGGTGAAGATTTGTTGTGTAACGTGTGTGTGTTGAAAAAATGTGCCACGGCCAAAAATGGCTCTTCTTAAAGTGCCTGAATCTATCGGTGACATAATGCGTGCGTAATGGAGGCGAATCGGCATCAACAAACAAGATTGAATTGTGTAATCACCGACAGCGAGCTATCATAATCGGACCAGGTGGGCATGATACCCACTCACGCACACCCATGTCATGATTTGAACGATTTACGCTCGGTCCTCGGCTTCATAAGTGCGTCTTTGCGCCCATTTAACCACCGTAAGTAGTCGTCAGCGGGCACGCACGAGAGAGAGAGAAAACGATACACATTTATATTAAATCTATTTTTCCCCAACTCATCCTTAGTCTATTAAGGCTTGCCAGTTTTTCTTCGCTAATCTTACGCTATACTCGTGTGTCTACTTGGTTCTGGGTTTTGTGTGTTGGTATCAGTGAAAAGAAGCATTTTCCTTCACTCGACTCACAGCAACAACGGCAGCAAATAAAAAAAAACCGATGGAAAGTTTCGCATCCCTCTTTCAGTTTCACTTCCTGCATCGAGGGTTGTGTGTGTGTGTGGCACCTCCCGGACAGTTCAACAGTGGAAAAACGTGGCCGAAGCACGATGCGAACTTTTCTTCTCATTACGCGCATACCGATGAAAATGCCAGCAGCGCGCGTGGTGTGCGAGCCTTCCGACAACGAAGAACTTTCTCCGGCGGATTTTAGCTAGAGAGGGGGGGGGGGGAACGAACGGAAGAAGACTTCCTTTTTCGGCTGGACAAAAGAATCTGACGTTGGGTGCGTCGAGAAATCAATGCGCTGGGGCAGGAGTGCTTTGACGCTTGAAGCAAAGTCAGTTCGGACGGAACTGATCCACACGAAACGAACCTTGGAAGCAGGGGAAGTTTTTGTTTTGGAAGACGAGGGATGGGAAACGGTTGGAAGTTTGTGCTTTGGCCCGAATTTTCCATCCCTAAAAAGTGCCGGCTGTTTCGCAAAACGAGTAAAACTAGTGCCATAAAAAAGGAAGGTGAAGCAAAACTACCGGAGAAAGAAATGGAGCAAACAGATTAAATTAAAAGAGGTTTTTCGTCTGCAAGGAATGGGGACAGCTGTGTGTGGGTGTGAAGAAACCGGTGGAGCCAAAAAAAAAGGAAGTGAAAAGCTAAAATGAGACCAATTTCGTTTGTCAAAACGGATAACACTTTAAACCGATAACATAAACGTGTGGTTTTATAGCAGCTGCACCATAAAGAAATGCCGCTTAAATCCTTTCCCATCAATCATACAACAAATCAAGCACGTATTAAACGGTGTTTCGATGTTGTTGTTTCGAATGTTCTGCCTTTCTCACTCGTACTAATACCAAAACCCCGTAGAAGACAGCAAAAAATCAGCTCGAACCCATTTAATAAGCTTACCCATAATCGGTTCGCCGGCAAAGTTCTACACAAGAAGAAGAAAAAAACTGTTCCAAAACACACACACAGCTTGGAAAAACAATTTCCCAAAACTCCCTAATTAATGCGGAAAGCTGCCCCAGAATTAATGGTTAAATTCTCCTCCCCTCCCACCCTCCTTTTACCCACCTTCCCTCGCTAGCTTTTCACCCTGATCGTGCCCAAACATTGGTAGCTTTCCATCCGTACCTTCCGTCGGGTCAGCTTCCAGGAATTTTAGGATTTTTTTTTCGCTTTTATTTACGGGTGCCAAAGTTGATGCCACCCGATGGTACGGTTCGGTACAAAAAAGTTTGGGCTCGTTGTGATCAAAAAATCAAAAAACCAAATCAAGTTGAATTATCTCTTGCTCATCATGCGAATTATTTGGTTTGTTTTTTATTCTCTCTCGTCCTAAGCTTGCGTTTTAGTTAAAAACTCTCCCATTCTGGCATAGTTTTTCATCGATCTCGAATGGTTTGTGGATAGCGGCAGCACACACACACACACACACACACACAACCAAAAAGGTAGGGGTGAGAAGCGAAAAGTTGTTCATAAACAATCATTTGCTTGTTTTACATAGCACACAATCACAATCACCGGCAAACATCGCGCCACATCTCTGCTCATCTGGAAGGATTGGCTAGGGAGAACAGCAAGGGTAGTTCTACTTGGGATTATTTTCCTGGTTTTTCCTTTTCTGGTTTTCGCTCTTTTTTGGTCTTTATCAACTGTGTTGTATCATCCCATTGAACACATGCACCCGGCAGACAAAAACCTTGGGATACGATAAAGTACGTTGGGGGAAAAATCGTTGTGAGAACAATTCCCGGAATCATCCATAGCCTGGTTTTTCACCGATCCCGAGCTTCGTTTTCCCTTTTCCGTTTGCTCCATCCGACGGCCGATTTTCCAAACGTCTCGTGTGTATGTGTTTGGGAAAAATGCAAACTTTTTCCTCGCTCTAATTCACCTCCCGACCAAAAAAACGAATGAACCATGCATGCCGTCTATCTATTTTTCCCTGCCTGCCCTGCACGAAAAAATATCACCCATTCAATGCAGACGCAACTCGGGGAGTTTTGTTTGCAGCCCGTAGAGTTAAAAGTTAGACAAACGACTCGATAAAGGAAGCGGCACTAGCACTCCTTCAACCACGGCGGTTCCGAGAAGCACTGTACAGAAACACCTGCACACATATCACAAACGATGAAACGTCATGTGCGCACACACACACGAACAGTGAAAAGCGTTAGCCAGTTTGTTTTTTGTTGCTACCCCCTGACTGAAGCAAAATTTTCCCATCGAAACGCCCCGAAAGGAACAAAGCGGTTTTGGGGAGTGGGTGCAGAAAATTCGTCCTTTGGCGCAATGGTCTGATGTTATTGCTGCGGTATTTGTGAAAAGGGGAGAAAACACAACACCCCAACAATACAGACACAAAAAAAAGTACGAACGATGAAGGAAACTTTGCTGACGTGCTGGAGGGAATTTTGGCGTTTCCACCGGTGTCGATTCGATGCGCTTTGGAAACAGTACAACCACAGCAATTTTGGGGATGATATTTGAAATATTTAAACCCCTCAATCTCGGCTCGGGGAGTTGATGTATTCTACGCTTAATTTGGGTAACTTTAATAAATTAGATAGGAGAAAATGAGCATGTTCTTGTGACAAATAAGGAGCTTTTTGATCGTTGAAATGGCTTATGATATCTCTGTGCTCGGTACCCCTTTCAGCTCGTACTGATGACCTACATCCTACAGCCACTGTCAATTCCAGTTTGCAACACATTCTGTCAAAAGCTGCACAATCAACGTACGGATGGCTTGATTATCTCGTTATCCGTCTCTAATGATGTGACCAAACCGTCACCATTCCCGTCCATTGGCAGAGGGTCTTCTCCGTCGCTGGGTTGGAAGAGTTGAATGCTGACGAGAATTCAATTCACTGTGCTTCATTAGAGCAGATTTACAATGTATAATCTCGTTTATAGTGCTCATTATGAATTTGTTCCCTCGTGCGCTGCCAACCCGGATTGGATGGTGCGAATGTGCTGTAGTCTTACAAAGTAAACGTTGATGATTTATAATTATTTTTAAGGCTTTTAATGCACAACCTAATAAACCCTCCACTGAATGTAACCAGGAAGAATGTATGGAAATGTTGTCAATGAACTCATCAGGTTTCCTTTTCCCAACGTAAATCAATCAAACACCTGAACCTGTACGAGACAACACACGGCAACCGGGTGCAACGTTAGGCCGACGTTGACCCGATTTATTTGGAACATTCATGTGTCCTGTCAAAAATCTGATTAAAACCGACCCCGGAGCGGCGGATGCTTGTACGCTAGCAGCAATAATGTCATCGGCTGGCTTGTACCGGCACTCCGCTACTGATCCGTTTTAAATACGTTCCCCTAGACGTGCATGGAATTCGACACATTTTGGCGAAATTTTCGGGGACGCAGGACAGCCACAAAACCGAACAATCTGCAGCGTGTTGGAATGTTGTGAGCGGGTGTAGTAGTTTCGTCTGCAATGTTTGAAACTTGTAGTGACCATAAACCACAAACAATGGCAACGTATGGACTTAATTGCTGATGCGATATTACACTGTACCGTCCTGCGAGACAGAAGCGTCCGTTGTTAGTTGTTTCCGAGGCGAGGAATAGCGATTCGAGGATACAAATACACGTGAAATCATCTCAGTACACTATTTTGCAAACATCATAGAATTACAGATGTAGTATGGAAAACTGTTACGGGTTTAATGTGATTTAAATGTGGATAAACTGTTACTGGAAATATGTTAGAATGTAAAGTCTTGCTGATCTTATGAGGGATAATATTAATTTATACATTTGAGTTCTCAACCTTTTAACCAATGGACCTATTTATATTTCGGTATAGTATGTAGGAAAGCTGTTCTGGAAGTTGGATACTGACTGAATTGCAAGTTGTCCTGTGGATAGTTAGTCGTGCACAGTACCTCGTTCTACATTAGAAACCTTTCTGCATAGCACATTCATTGTTTTTTGTGTCCGAATCTTGGTTCAAATTAGTTTTCAGTCAAGAGAAACATATCCTTTTTGAAAGCAATAAGAAAATAATGTTCCAATTTTCGAGTCGGAGTACTATACACGACTTCTATGACAGTTCTTTACAGATGTATACCAGGATACAGTGAGCATCAGTTAGCACCTGCTACAGGAGGAGACCCAATGAACCCAATAAGTACTTGAAACTCTATTTTTTAAGTCCTCTAGCTTTAGTTTTAGCTGAAGCGGGAGTGCATATAAAATATTGTCCGGATTGTTTCCCCGTACACAGGACTTCACTACCCAGCTACAGGTCATAGAAAGCCAGTAATGGCAGCGAGCCCTAGCGACGTTATTGCGTCAAAGTAGAAGAATTATAAGTTTTAGCATTGAATTGCAATATTGAGAAACTGCATTTTGGGTGTAACCTCAAGCATGTTCTTTAAGAGCTCTTCCAAGGAATGGATTTATAAGGCCTGATGGGCCTTTGACGGATGAGTTGACGAATGTTCTCTATGTGAGATATTAATTGTAGATGTGGAATGTTTTTAAAATGAGATATCATTAAGGACCTCTAGCATTAAAATTGTATTGCAAAAGTGAGAAACTTCAGTTTGGATGCTGACTCAAATATGTCTTGCAGAAAGTCCTTCAGCGAGTTGTTTTATAAAACCCGGATGAGCCAGTGTTGGATGATCTCCATGAGTTGTACAAAATTCAGAATATAGGGATTCAAATAAAGATGTGGTAGGTCTCAAAACGAGAAGATCTGTTGATCTCAAAATGAGATATTGATTCAAAATAGGAGATAGTAGATAGTAGAGATAGTAGACAAGCATACATACATTGGAGTATCTTCAAAGACTTCCATGGACTACACATAGCTGATAACTCTGCACAGCTTCCACCAAGAGCGCTTCTAAAAGCCCTTAAGTACTTCGATGATTTTTTTTCTGCTTTTAACCTGCTCGAGAGTGCAAGGATCTTCGCACAGGGACCTTAATGATGTTGATGGACCTGGGACAGTACGAAAACCGTAGATAAAACAGTACCCTTTAGGTGTATCCTTTGTAAATTGCATGTCTACCAAAACTAACTTTTATCTGAGAGTCTCTTACGCCCATAAAATAAAAACTTTATTTAAGCAATTTCTTCACACCATTCCAAGAACTGACAAAGCCTGTTTTTCACCCCAGACCCCCAAGTCACAGCACCTACACGAAAGCCAACACTTAATTTAGATTAATTATCCAAGAAAATATCTAATTCCCGTAAATACCCACATCTTATAGCGCATCCCGGTACGCCTTGACACTTCCAAACAAAGCACGGCCGGCGTAATATTCCCCAAACCCAAATGTCAGTAAAGCCCCAAGTAAAGTTTTTGAGCTTTCCCTTCGAATCTTCCCCCTATTGAAATGGCGTGCTTTGCACTGTTCTTTTTTGCTGCCTTCCAACACCACGACCGATATGCCGCGAAAAACTCGCACCGCGAAGGCTTAAAAAGTTTGCCGCGTGTCGGTGTGACATGACCCACCGGAAAGCGGAAACTCAACACTTCCTACACAAAACATTCGCGGGCGCATGGTTGTGGTAATATTTGTTCCACCGGCTCTTTTTTCCCCCCCGTTTGGTCTAAATTATGTTCCCGTTTTCGTTCATAAAAATTTCGTGACTATTGCCCTCTAAACGAAGCCAAGGTTTTGCAGGACCGTGCCGGGGTTGGTTGGGGCACAGTTTTACATGCCAGGGAGCGACTGAAAAAAATGGTCAAAATTTTCCCATCACAGTGCCAGAACTCCCCAGCAGACTCGTAAAACACGAAACATGGGGTGTGAAAATGAGCTGTTGGATCGCTGTCTACTATCAGGTTCGATATGGTAATTAAATGTTCGCGTGCGGTGTTTTTTAGAACGCCGCGTGGAAATTCACATCCACATACGCACCAAACGGCTTCTAAGAGGATTTTGATTCCGGCTCGTCACGCCATCACGCTCGCGTGGAAATTCCGGTTCGTGCGAGCGCGCGCGTGTATGTGTGTGACCAGCTGCGGTGTGGTGGTTACATCAGCGCGTTAAGTAGCTTGCGATGGGATGGGGTACCCATGGGCAATTTTCCATTCTTCCACCTGGACCAGCTGTCTGTCGGGCACGTGTCGCATGGAGGTTGTCTACCGTCCCGATTACACATTCGGTTTTTCGGGCTTTCTTTTTCTCTACAAGGGCGGTGCGTGCGTGTGAAGGCTTGAGCGCGAGAGTTTCATTCGCCCGCGCCTTCCTTCTTTGATGATGGCCGGAGGATTATGCAAGCTCCGCTGGGTTCATGCGTTATAACCGCATGTGTGTAAATACACGCTTCGCTGCTACCTGCTGCGGAACGGGATTCCCACATCAAATTACTCACACACCGGGGCGAGGACACAGAGCCCTTCGGATTGCGTTCAGTTACTGCAGCCTTTCGTCGACAACGATTCGGGCCGGTTGAGGTTTGACGGTTGAAACGCGTCCTGCAAAGCTCATAACCGATCAAAGGCTTATTAGGATACGTGGAATCGTTCCTGATGGCGCACGCTTGTGCATAGATTTGTGTCGTTGGATTTGGAGTAATGCGTTCGGAAAAGCGTAATAAAACTAACCAGAATTATAGGTCCACGATTTGTAAACGATAGCGGGAAATAAAACCTGAACACAGTTTTATTGCTACCTGATCCAGATTAGACTTATGCCGAGCTTAAGCTTAAGCTTTGCTGCATCTTTCTTTAGCATTTAGCCTCCGATGAACAGCAACTCCACTGAAACAATCCAACACGAAGTTCTACCATCCGGCCCTCCGGTTGACATTTATGATCCAATGTTGTCTGAGTGTTTGAACTCTTGGCACTGGAAGCTTCACCAACAACGAGCTCACACACATTCAATGAGCGTGTATGTGTGTGCGGTCTTTTTCCCGTTTTTGTTGTTATTTTTGTATCTCCCTCCTCTGGCTGGCTCGGTGGATGGGAACCGATCGATAATCGTCTGTGCCAAGATGACTGTTGGATTTAACCCAATTTTCATCGATCGATAAGAAGCATTTCGCTGCCATAACGCTGGCTGCTATTCGCCCCAAAAACCCCTACAGCTCCGGCGTCAAAGTGGCCCAGTCACCGTCATCATCATGCTGATACGGACAAATATCACTGGCGAATGGTGCCAACTATTGTCCGCTGGAAATAGACCGTCAAATGATTAGTGCCGAACAGCCACTGGAAGCTGTTTGGGGGGGAAAACACTAGGAAACGGTTCTAAAAAGCTCTTCGGTATGAGAAATGGTTTGAACGTTGCTTGCCGCAAGCGGAAGGATAGACATTTGTTCGTGTTCTGTTGGTTTTTTTCGTTTGGGAATAATTATGCTAAAGATGTTTATGCGTTTTTTCTTCTACGCGTTGTTGTCCGGGTTTCGTTTAGAGGTTTCTTTGTGCAGTAACTGATGGCTGCTTTTTTTCATGTGGCAAGATGGATAACTTAAATTTAAGGTATGTTAAAGAAAGGACAATTTTCAACGACTAAAGTCTTGATAGTATAATGACTAACATGTGTGCAGCATGGAGTAAAAGAAACTAGAAATTGCACGCCAGTAGAACATGACAACGACGATGGTAAGTAAGAAATAGAGAAGTAAAGGTAGAATTAACAGTAAAATAAATTACTTCAACAAATACAGTTGAGCACAAATAAGAGTATAAAAAGTTGACGACGTAGCAGAGAAGTCGAAATAGAAGTATTAGAAGAAGTAGCAGAAGAAGTAGAAGTGAAAGTAGAAGAAAAAGAAGTAGTGGAAGTAGAAGAAGAAATATAATGGAAAGTATAAGTATCAGCAGCAGAATGGAAGCAGAAGCAGAAGTAGAAGTAGAAGTAAAAGTAGAAGTAGAAGTAGAAGTAGAAGTAGAAGTAGAAGTAGAAGTAGAAGTAGAAGTAAAAGTAGAAGTAGAAGTAAAAGTAAAAGTAGAAGTAGAAGTAGAAGTAGAAGTAGAAGTAGAAGTAGAAGTAGAAGTAGAAGTAGAAGCAGAAGTAGAAGTAGAAGTAGAAAGAGTAGTGGGAATGAACCTAGAAATAAAAGTAGAAAGGATTATATGTAGAAATTGTAAAAACAAAAACGAATCAGAAATATACATAATGTAGAAGAAGAAAAAAGGAAGAGTAGAAGTATTAGCAAATAGCCGAACTAGAATCAATATTAAAAACAAAAATAAAAGGAAAAGTTCAAGTCAACATACACGTACAAGTAGAAGTAGAGTAAAACGAAAAAATAATATAAGAAGAAGAAGCAGAAGAAGTATCATTAGAGGAAAAATTAAAAGTAGAAACAGAGGTACAAGAAAAAGGAGAAAGATAAAGAAGAAATAGACTTATATTTATAAATGATAATTGAGCTTAAATACTTAGAACTAAATACAAAACTAAAATTAGAAAAAGGAATAGAAGTGAAATAACAATAAAATTGATGTTAAGAAAACTATTTTGCTCCGATTAATCGAGAACCTATGAATACAAGTATAAAGCATAATTTGTAATCACACATTTCTTTATTTTGTACTCGCCAATCGCTCATAAAAAAGAGACATAATTATGTATCAAGTATATGAAAAAAGCTTTGCCTCTTCTGATCGTTAAATTTTAAACCACAAACAACACACAAAAGAACCCAAGCCTCAGGACATTCGCTGTTATCTAGCTTGCTCATAATTAATACACAGCAATTATTAATGGACACAAAAACGACCTTCTGGTTATCCATTGTGATTTGAAGCCACCAACGACAACGAAGCTACCCACGTTTCGTTTCTCTTAGCCGGGGCTGCTAAATGTTTGACAAAGTAAAATGTAAATAAATGGTTGGCCCCATAATTAATCGCAATAAAATCAAATAGCTTATAAAATTTTGACTAAAAACCACTCTACACGCTTGAAAAGTTCAATCTCGATAAGCGAAATACTTTCACGTTAACGCACTATTTAACCGTACAAAAGGAAACGTTCTTCGTTCGTTAAACGCTTTCACCTGCTAACTGCTAAGTTCACGTTTATCGTACCTTACCAACCATTAACTGCTAATGAGCAGTTCTACAATTTCCCACTGCCACGCATTCCATTCGATGAAAAATGAGTTTCCGTTCGTTGGGTGTGACTTTTGCGGAGCCCCATTTTTTCTTTGGGTGGCTTTGGGAGGTGGGTGGGCAAAAAACTATTTCCACGAGAGAGTCGATAGTTTACTGGCAACTACGCGCATCGTCACAGCCAGCAGCTACCGGAAGCGCCAAGAGGAAGCAAATGAACTGGGAATGACTAATTGATGGATTCCGTGGCACACTTTTGCGCTTCACTTCCGCGTTCGGTGTGAAGTTACGGTGGTCCTGGGTGGTGTTTGGAGCTGGTGGAAAACGGCAGTCAGGATTACAAGCTTCGAGCCGGGTGTTCAAGCGTGGAAAATGGTCCCGGTATGGCACGCTCGTTATTCTGACGCTGCTCGTTTCCTGTCGCTTTGTGCTGAAATGGAGCTTGCGGTACGAGCTTTATGCTGAAAGTTTAACAATCTGATGATTATGGTTAATCAACTTGAATTTGAGGAGTATTGGGATGATATTGATACTAGCAATTTCTACTAATTTGGAGCAAAAAATAAGGAATTATTTAGTTTATGTGATAGAATGATGCATTCGAAGCGAATATGGATTCATTTATAATTTCTAAACGTAAAAGTCACCACACCGAGCACATCGCCATCACATCTACCTGACCCCATTAAAGATCTACGGCTGGTTGGGAATTCATAAAGCAAAACTCGAGCTACCTCGAGGCATTCGATGGCATTCGATCTGCCACCGCTCATACATCGTGTACGTTCGTCGGTTCGTCCCGATTTTTTTCCATCATCCGTCCGGACGCTTGTGTTTTCCATTCCACCAGCGGTAGGAAAATTCAGCCCGCTGCTACCGGGTTTTGCCGTCGTCAGTTTGCGCCGCTGCTATGATGTAGAAAATTAAATTATTTCCATTAGTTTTCACCCGGGTGACGGCGACTCGCAACACCGAAAACGGAAAATTATAATGAGGCTTTAAGATTTGGGTCGAGTGCTTTCCGCTTTTCCGCCTGTGGCGTGGGGCGTTTTTGTTTCGGTTTTACACAGTTCCTGGGTAGGGTGTGCGTTGGCTTCCTAAAATCGGTCCTTCCACCGACAGAGAGAGCGCGCTCGCACACAAAACACCCAACCTAACGCAAATCGCGATTCACGGCCGACGGCTGACGGAATTGAAAGCCCGGCTTTTCGAGCGCCTTGTATTTATGTTTCGCTCGTTCTTTAAGGCATAATTACCGAATACATTAAATTATGGAGGCGCCCGAAATTTCGGAAAATACCATCCCCATGCTTCACAGTAAGTGTCGACCCGTGGGGGGAGAGTGCGTTCGTACTGTTCGCTTGCTTTTTCCCGCCCGCTTGTTTGTGGGGCTGCCTGTTCTTTGAATAATAGCGATTTTGTGAGCTGCTTTTTTGTGAACGACGGCTGAAACAGAAAATTTGCATTTCTGATGAGTGGAGAGGATGTGGTTTGTTGTGTGTGTTGTTGGGGTGGGGAACAATTCACCCGAAAAGGGAAGATGACTCGGGTAGTCAGTCTCCATAAAGTGGAATGAAAGTAAGCACCTGTAGTTAGGAAAACAAAGTAATGGGGAGAGCTTTAAGGGGTAGATATTTGGGTAAATTATTTTATAATGAGGCTTTAAGATTTGGGTCGAGTGCTTTCCGCTTTTCCGCCTGTGGCGTGGGGCGTTTTTGTTTCGGTTTTACACAGTTCCTGGGTAGGGTGTGCGTTGGCTTCCTAAAATCGGTCCTTCCACCGACAGAGAGAGCGCGCTCGCACACAAAACACCCAACCTAACGCAAATCGCGATTCACGGCCGACGGCTGACGGAATTGAAAGCCCGGCTTTTCGAGCGCCTTGTATTTATGTTTCGCTCGTTCTTTAAGGCATAATTACCGAATACATTAAATTATGGAGGCGCCCGAAATTTCGGAAAATACCATCCCCATGCTTCACAGTAAGTGTCGACCCGTGGGGGGAGAGTGCGTTCGTACTGTTCGCTTGCTTTTTCCCGCCCGCTTGTTTGTGGGGCTGCCTGTTCTTTGAATAATAGCGATTTTGTGAGCTGCTTTTTTGTGAACGACGGCTGAAACAGAAAATTTGCATTTCTGATGAGTGGAGAGGATGTGGTTTGTTGTGTGTGTTGTTGGGGTGGGGAACAATTCACCCGAAAAGGGAAGATGACTCGGGTAGTCAGTCTCCATAAAGTGGAATGAAAGTAAGCACCTGTAGTTAGGAAAACAAAGTAATGGGGAGAGCTTTAAGGGGTAGATATTTGGGTAAATTATTCTTTTTTTTGGAGCCAAACATTTCAAACGCTTAAATACAAACCCCTTTTATTTGCTGTTGTTCGACTGAAGGAAAAAGTATAATTTATTCAATCTAACGTAATATTTTCTCTTTCTCTCTCTCTTTTGTAACTTTTTACAGGATCCAGATTGATACTGCTGCTTGTTGCCGTTAGACACTGTTTTTGAGTTCTTAATTTGTATTACAAAGTCCAAGAATTTTCCCTCGAAAAACTTCTCATCCGTTAGTTCTTGTTACTGTGTATAATCTGTGTCATTTCTTCAGTGTTTCTGTTACCATCCTAATGATGTCTTATTTTTCCTAATTTTAGTTTCGTTTTTCATCAGCTTTATGTAGTACATTCAAGTGAAACAACGTGATCGTAAGAGTGCGTGAAAAAGTTGCGGCAAAAAGTATAAAAAAGAATAGAAATTCTTGTCTATTAGTTTTTACAATTGTTACAGTGTAAAAGAATGTAAAAGAATAAAACACAATAATGATAATGAGTGAATGAAGTGAAGCAAAGTGATATCAGAATAACACTCGTGCTCGATGGAATACCAAAACACGGGCTAAAGCAGAGCATGACGTCATGATAGCAACGATCGACCGACGCGTTTGGATTATGTTTCTTTGGTATCTTCTTTTAAAATGTAAGTATCGAGCTGTTTACTTTGATTTATAGGATGTTTTTTTTATATTCTAGATATCTCTAAGGACAATTTTTTTAAATTATGTCCTTTAAAAAGATTCCTTGAATTACTTATACTATGAATCACCTCAGAGTAAATAATAAAACAGTTAAGCCTTCGACTACCTTCAACTACCCACTTTATACACTCACTGTGTGCTGTAAGATTTCTCTCATCATAATGATAACTCAACAAACGCCGGCAGCAAATTCCATAGCCGACCGGGTCGGAAGGTCTTGGTCAAACATTTACATTCGCGTTTTACGCTTGCGCTCCCTACAGCTTCACTTTTGATAATGAATTAATTCCATCAGCACGATCCATTTCGTGCTCGTTTCTTCTTCCATTAATGTTTCGTGGGCATGGGGCAAAATAGTGGTCCGAGGCAAGGGTTTTTCTTCGAAGAAAAACAACACCCCTAAGTAGGTCAGCTCGGCAGTGGCCGTTTGGAAAGTGGACTGGCTATTCGCTGCTGTCCGCGCTATCCACCTCATAATCACTGATATTCTGAGAGTTAGCTATGAATGTTTTAGTAGGATTCAGGGCACTGTCTGTGAGTTTTTGAGTTACTTTGCTGGAGATGATTATTTATATGGTAATTAGCATTATTTGATGGAAGCAATTGGGAGTTGCTATTGCTGTAAAAAAGCGAAGTCAAGCTTTTTGACGATAGTTTAAAGTTGGCGCAGCTTTTTAACACCTTTCTTGAAGTTTTCTGATCACATCACGACTGCAGTCTGCCTCTTAGGATGCCGTTGTACTAGGTTGAAAAAATCTTGTAATAGGTTGAAGACACGTCAAGTAGGAATGTAAACTCACACCTAGAAAATGTTAAGCCCAAGGATCGATGCCTGAGTTATTCTAGAAGAGGCGTAGGACTTCCAAAAATTCGCGTAGCGAAGTACATTTTTTTATATCTACTGATGGGAGCATTGATCTGCTTCCCAAGAGTCAAGAGTAGAGATCTGTCACTACGTTTGACACTCGAAAAATTTTAGACGATGAAAAAACTTGCTTTATTGGTGCCTTTGAAGATAATGGTTCCTTTGCGCAGTTCTCATACCCTTCATGGTCGAACTCTTACATTTTCTCATGGTAGACATCATGGTGTTTGTGTCATCAAAACTGTCAATTTCCAACAAGAACATCGTTGCCATAAACTGTCGTTAAAGTTCTACGACTGTCAGCAGGATTTATTTTGCGTCACAAATCGTCAACATCTACCTTCAATACTAAGGAAGTTTTCGGAACGACTTTGATACTTCCAAGTCATTCTGATCCTGCAACCGTAGGTACCATTAAGTTTAGTATTTCAAGAACACACACCGTATGAAAGTTAGGGGTCCTCAAAATCTATTATATTTGCACCTAATCGACAGCAACCAATGCCTTGTGACATTAGGGTCAAGAGTTTTTATAACTGCAATATTCTTTAATCCTAGTTTACAGACAAATCTCTCCCGGAATCAGTTCCACGACAATAATTATAGCGACATCACACAACCATAAACACAAAATTCTCTTCTTTTATCGGCTCTTTAGAAAATGATGTGTTTCATTTTTCCACTTACAACCATCACACCATCACCCGCACATGCACTTTCGCATCAGATTGCTGTACAATTTGCACAACACAAATTGATTCGATCATTCAGGCGTGTATGATGCGTTTCGCCCTCCGGTTTTCCGTCCCTCTGGCAATGCGCACAAAGCGCAACAAGCTTTCCCAAGCCTAGTCCCCAGTCGGAAAACCTCGACCGTAGGCATCCTCTCACACGGTATGGCACCAACGTTTACACAGACACTCGAGTAGTGTGCTCCACAGCGGCAAGGCAGACAGACCGACAGAGTACCATCAACAATTTGACTATCCGATCCGGGCGCTTTCGATGCAACTTTGGGGCAAAACAAGGGAGCTGGGAATGTGGCATCCAAGGGTAGGTGGCGCGTGAGAGAAGGTTTGCGTTGAAAATAATGATGATGTGCATACATTCTCGGTGTACCAGAACTCCCACCGGTGCTTTCAGGGTGCCGGTTCTAGAGTGTTGGGTGTTTTGGATTCCTATCTCACATCTTGCTCGTGTTTTGGAGGTTTTCTTTACTGCCGGGGAATGTAGGCATACGGATACGGATATCGGTAAGGTGTTATCGATGTGTTATCGGGTGATTTGATGGTGCGAGGATTCGAGAATTGAAGGTTGGAGAGAAGAATTCTGCCGGGTGTTGGTATCTCATAAGCTAAATTAAAGTTGAAAGGTCGACTGGGATTGTTCTTTAATGTTTAATAACTCATGGTATTTGTAGATACTCGTCTAAACATTTTTGACAGTAATTCTAAGCAATATTATCCATAAAAGATGTAAAACAGCATGAGAAATGTTCCACGAATTTGCGCTACCCATCCATTTAAATCATTTCAAACGATGTGTTCGACAACAGACAAACTCCACTCCGATATCGAGACTGTTATTGGAAATTATTCTAGTCCCCTTCCCTAGCACTTCACATCAGAATAGTAGTTTCATCCCACGAGAGATCCTCCTGATGTTTACCGTGCGGGAAAAGCGAACGATAGTGTGTCGTACTTCACACAACATGTAGCTCGTGCTTGCTTACTGAAACCGTGGCTCCAGCTCGGCATGCAACATGGTGGCACGTTGGAATGCGCTCATCGAACACATCGTGTTCGTTTGCGGCATTCGTTACGCGTCACTAAAGGTTCCTTCGCTGGTATCGCACGACTTCCCTGTTCAATCTCTTTTTCCGTTTTTTCGATTGCCTACAAAAACCGGCACGGTACTAGTGCCGAGCATCAGAATACCGGTCGATCACGTGCTTTACACGCGTAATTGATGTTTGCAACAGGGAACATGCACCGGGAAAGATCGGTGCGCTATGTGTGTCTGGTTGCAAAACTACTGGACACACAGATCATTGGAGTTTGCAACAACGACAAAAAACTGTGAGCGAGTCTCCTGATTCCTCGTTTTTTGTTTTTGCTCTACACACAGAGCGAGAACATGGAACTCGTTTCATTAGGCCTGATTAATTGAACTGACAATGTTAGTTGCATGTTCCGGTCATGTTGTGGCTAGGATTTGGGAAATCCGGAGGGGAAATTAAAACAACGGGTGTCAGGGGCGTTTTTTTTTGTGTGTACATTCTGCTGGATAGGGATTATCTACGAACACGAGACAGCTTACAAATTAGTTTGGTCCGCTGTGATTAAATTTTCCAAAAAAAACAGGACATTAAATGGAACTTTTTCTTGCTGACTTACAGTGACCGAAATTCACAGAAACTCAGGCACAATTTTTGTATGGAGTTGTGTTATGGCTTCTGTTTTACCATCTATTCTAGATTTTCGAGAGATTCTTTAGATGCTTAACATATTTCAACGCTTAATTTTATAGACTTAAAATTGCCTTTCTTAGATACTTCAAAACCTCCTTCATAAAGCAAGATATAAAGGTATAAAACCACTCTTATATTACGAAAGCAAGAATTCCTTTACTTCAACTATTGTGTATGTCCTCAACTTGACGCAATATTCCGAAAAAGCACGTCTAAAACCTAAAGTCTTGAAAAGGATTTGGTATGTGTGATAGTTAGGCGTTTTATCAAAATTCTGTTTAATTTCGTCGGCATTGGACCTCATAATTTTCGATTGGTTAGTTTTGCAAAGATATCCAGAAGATTCTTTCCATTAAATTGGTAAAGATTGTTGCAGTCATGTAGGCTGGTTTTCCACGAAGACGTGGAACACTAATGTCATCTAATTTCCCTAAGAATAGGCTTAGATATCAGAGTGGATTCTGTGAATAGAGTTCATTTCTTCGTAAACAATCTTACTAGTTGGCTGTGATCAAATGCATCCCACTGCTAGACTAGTCAGTGCAAGGCCCAGATCGAAAATCAATTAAAAACTAAAATGAAATCCTGATTATGTGTGATAAACTATCAGGATATCTCTTTGAATCGAATGTCGAACTGCAGACAGCTATAATGGTCAGAGTCACAAGGCATTCATATAACAATACCTTAATTTCTTGACAATCCTGATAAATTACCTCTAACAATCAACGATAAAAAACCGAGAATTTAGGAATAATGTCTTCCAGCCAAGTACATATGTATATCAGTATTACTAACTTTTTATTAGAACTTTTTTTCATATGAAAAGTTGTCGTATTATTTGTACAAACTCTTCAATATTTTAGGTTCAACCTAGCATGTTTTTATTGAGTTCAATTTCTAATGTATGAAATCAACATTCAAGCATCGTTTTAATTCTTCCTACTTACATCCAAACCTGACTCATATTATGTAATTAAACATCGGTAGAAATTCATCTCCCCAGTTCAAGCTCTCTTCGCTGACACTTCAACTCCTGGGAACTTTTTCTTTGTCGCTCTGCTGTTTTGTGTCCCACAGCTTCAAGCACCTTCTCAGCGCCCCGTTTGACGATTGTGGTTTCCATTGCGATGTAAAGCCTACCGTACCAGATACATTGTACACAAGCGGTTCACCAGACACACCGTGTCCGTGTCGCGCTTAGCCTGTGTGCAAGATTTATTCACTCACCCAGAGCACACTCGTTACGGTGTTGTAATGTACTTTGTAACAAGTGGCTCGAGAAGAAAATAAGCGCCCACGTTGCAAGGAACGAGTACCGGGAAAACTGAGGACACCGCCAGGACAGCGAAAGCTCTTAAACCCATTACCAGCCGACGAGTGTGTAGCGTTAGGCGAAGAAATTCATATTAATTAACCCGGTGGTGGTGGTGACAATTGCGAAAAAGAAAAAGCCACGTCTCAAGCATCATTAACTTCAGCGGGCTCTGTGTTTTTGGAGGAAAGATACTTTGAGCTTATTAAAAATTTGTTGATTCCGTTTTTTGGCGGAAAGTTTTGGAAAACCCCGGACGAGTTGACAGGTGTTGAAGGACGAGTGTAAATGTAATGCAAAGTTACATAAATCTGTATCAAAATTTGTTTATTATTAATGCGCCTGCGAAAGCATCGCTATTACTAACCATGAATAATATCTACTTATGGCGAAAACGGATGCCGTATCCTAAGAACAGAAGGACAAAAAACAACGAATCGCTGTTTGAAGTACTCGACTGCATAATGTAGCCACTGTGTATCATTGCCGTACCCACGCACGGATGGACCCGGTCCTGTTTTATTGCGTCGATAAAAGTGACGGCAAAGATTTTTCCTACACCATCCTGCTGGCCACGAAAAATGACGAATTGCGGGACGACGAGTCGGCGAATAGATTATCCCTGATGATGATGGAACGTCCCGGTTACGGTAGCAGAAATGCGCTTCGGGGTTTTATTTTGCCGGAAATCAAACCCTCGGGGTAAGCAGGAAGCGCCGAACAATAAAAACCTTCCTGCGAAGGGTCGATGGCAGGTTTGGGGTTGAAGCAAAGGAGACGGAGACATGTGCAAGAGAGAGAGAGAGAGAGAGAGAGAGAGAGAGAGAGAGCTACAAACCAACCGTCCGCAACGGCCAAAGACTCACACATAAATCTCCGTTATGCGATCATTTTTTCCCATTTTAGTCCATCGTGTTTTTGTTTTTACTTGCCTGGTTTCGCGAGCGCATATCTGTGTGTGTGTGTGTAGATTCCTTTTTGTTATGCACGATAAATTACAGCCTTTTGCGTTGGTCGTGTTTGCCACCGTAAGAAACCTAAAACCCGCCCGAAAGAAAGTATTGTTTCGTGTGGTTCACGTGCGCTTTCATGAATGGGATTTTGCCGAGCCCGATTTTCGTATCAAGATACCATCAGCCCACACGAGCACGCTAGGCAGCATGAAAGGCACCGGAAGCGAACGCTTAATAATTCGCTCTGTTTTTGTGTGACTTAGATACAAAACACAAACTTCCGGTAGAAAAGTGTTTGTAGTACCGCTTGCGGAGTTGGCGCCGAATGTTAGGCAATTCGCGTTACATGATTTTTAAAATAGTACGAATAGTACGATTCATGCTTCAACAAATTTATATAAATAATAGTTTTAGACGAAGAAAACGAAATGCAGTTGAGATGGATGCAAATGAAATTTAAGTAAGCTTGTGTTTTAATTCTATTTTTTACAGCTTAGAGTCTGATACCTATAAGATAATCCAGAAATAAAACAAATGTAGAGAAAATCTGGTAATTATCCGATATACTTCGTTTAACCCGTGTTGCGCAAACTGGGAAATGTTTTGTTGAAGTTAAACAATAACCTGCTTTGAAAGGAAACATGTTAAACATATTAACAAAGTATAGAAGTGATAAAACCTGCAAAGAAACCCCATCTCCACTGATTTTTAATTTTGTTATCAAAAACCCAATGATGGTATAGTTGTGTCGAAAACTCTAGTGTTTTAATACTTAAACAGAAATAAATTGCATTAAGAGTGAAATTGTTTACTTAATTAATGTAAAGTGAAAGCTGATAACTACCGACTAAGATGAACCTTTTGTCCTAGTACGGGAGTATTACAGAAAATTATCATTATTTTGTAGAGAAATATTATTTCTTGTGTCTTATGATTACAAAACACTGTATACTCAGCATATGTTCATACATTTACAGCATTTCCAAAACATACTTGTATCGGCGGCCCGGTGGTGATGCGACAGCGGCGTCGGTCTTCACACGGCAGGACCGGGGTTCAAGTCTCATCTGGGCCGTTCCCCCATAGTGAGGATTGACTAACCAACTATGCGGTATCAATTCGTCTAGTAAGCCAGAAATGGCAGGCATGACCTTAAGAGGTCGTTAAGCCAAGAAAGAAGAAGAAGACTTGTATCGTTTTTACATGAAACATCACACTAACAACCATCCTTAAGAGAATGTAATGCGGATTGCCTAACACACGGCACAAAAAAGGGAAACTTTCGTTTTGCAAAAGTAATAGAATACATTTCAAACAGCCGAAACAAAGTTCACATCAAAAAAGGGAAACTTTCGTTTTGCAAAAGTAATAGAATACATTTCAAACAGCCGAAACAAAGTTCACATGACACACGTTCGAATGTCAAAAATTTCCACTTGAAAATGTCGACAGTTGTTTAATGCTCACTGACACGAACACACATACACACCACCCGGTCCAAGCACAGGGACCAATAAACTACTTACCATTCGATACGCGGGCTTACACGAGTGAACCAGCCACAACTGTTTCAGCCCGACACCGAACTAGGAGAAAAAACTGGGCCCACCCCTGCAGCATCTCTTCCCGCCCCGGGTCCGAAATTGGTTTTCCATCCGTTTGGTCGCCTTTTTCCTCGGGCATTTTTCCCACATGATGAAAAATGTGTGTCTTTCGCTACCATCGAAGCGTTTCGTGATGGGATGGAAAACGGTTAACGATAAATTTGTGCGGTTTTTCCGACGACCATACACGAAAGATTCACCGACACCGTACTTTCTCGCTCTCTCGCTCTCTCGGTTTAATAAACTTCAACAGCGCCCAAACGCATCATAACAATCGACGAACCGCTGGGGAACGAGCCGAGACGCCACAGGGGCTTAATTTTTGGACGCACGTTTACCGAAGGGAAAAACGTCGGGTTTCTTACCAGCGCGCCTGTAGCCGCCCGTTGGTGGGAGAAAAACGGGCAATAAATATTCAGAACACGATTAGTTTTCCCGACGCCAACCATCCCGAAACCGACCAACCAACACGTGTCGGTACTTAATGAAATGTGACGAGGGTTAGTCACGGTATGTTTTACTTCGGGCCGTACTTCTTCGGCGTGGTCCCATTTTGGTCCGGGGGGGGGGGTTTTGCTGCTCTCAATTTATCGCACATCTTCCCGTTTTTGTCTCGGAATAATTTGAATAGACCGCTGCCGGTGCTACCATCGGGCGACCCACTCACAGCTCCGGGATAATCCTTCATACGCCTTCGTACGTTCGGCGTGCAAAACGTCAAATGCCGCTTGCTGATGGCTGAACAGTATTGACATTGCCGTCAAGTACAACAGGGCACAACAGTAGCCATACGTGCGAGAAAAGCGGCACAAATGTTGGAGAAGGAAAGCCCAGATCACTTTAGCGTCGATCTTCGTGTCGGTGTTGTTTAATGATACGCTGATTTATGATTATCCCGAACGCAAACAAACATGGCACGCGACTGTGACGGCGGCGTGAAATGATCTTTCGAGGGAAAGAAGATAAGGGTATTTTTATTGGACTGATTTGGTGGTTATCAATAATTGTTAAAGGGTGCCACAGCAAAAACAAATAAATAATTTGTTTCTCTTTGTTAATTTTTATTAAAACTTTATAGAGACCTTATATTTATAGCAAAATTGTCATTCAAAGGAACTTTAAGAATGTTTCGAAGCAAGTAAAACCATATTAAAATAAAACAGAAAGTTTATAATACAAAATATATAGAAGTATTATAAAAATATAAGAAGAAATAGGAAACAAACTACAAGATCAACAAATTTAAAACTTAAAAGTTCTCTTTGGATTGAAACAGCAGTTTAAAGAACGTGGCGAGAACAAAGTATCTGTTTTAATTACCAGATTTCAAAGTGTTGTTTAAAGTTTTTTTGATACAGAAAGATATATAATAATCAAAACATAACAAAGAGAGACAGATTGAGAGACACATGAAGAAGGTAATAAATGATTTTATTTGACAAAATTTAATTTTGAGAGACAAATTTAGAAGGTAATAAAGGATAAAAAGACCGGAAAATGGATTAAAAAAAATTACAACTTGCGTTGAGTGGGACTTGAAATAATACTATAAAATACAACAGATAGTAAATAACATGCAAAAACGATAGTTTAATTGATTTGAAAAAGATAAATCACAATAAAAAGAAACTTCAAAAGAACCCAAGAACAAGAAATAAAACATATTAATAGCACAGAATACGATAAAGCATTTAAAAAACATAATTTATAATATATTATAAATTGAAATTTTCCCATAACGAAGGTTGCAATTAACATTTAAATACATATTTCGCCTTCCTTTATTTTGAACATAACATTAAAGCGCAATCAGCAATTCTCTACCATCATATTTCGCACACACGCAAAAAAAAAATGTCGACACCATTCATCCGAATCGGAATCGCACAAATCACAGCTCAGCAGGTAGCGTCAATCGATGCCAAAAACCGCGTGACTTCCGCTTTGCCACGTACGCCCTTTTCGCCCCGAAACCCGCCCGGACCGACTGCACACGTAAAGGTACGCTAGGGGGCCTAATATTTTGACACATATTTACCCATTGTTGTCAAACATGTTACCATGTCGGCAAGTCTCTCGACCGATTGTGCCTGACAATGATGCTGACGGTGGTGATGACGTTTGGCAATAATAATGCGTTTCGTTGCGTTTCGACTGCGTAGCGTTTCCTGTTTCCCATTATGTCCTGACCAAGCGTCCTGTGTGCATGTGTATGTGTGTATTTCTTGTGACAAAGTGAAGTAGGGTGAATACAATTAAGCCACAGGCAACAGTGTACCAACCGGTTGCAACCGAATTCGGCTGTTCAATTGTGCGTATCACCCTCCGACTTTTCTCCGGGATTTTCGGGAAAGTGTCCCCGTGGTGCATGCACAAAATGCATCGCAAATAAAAGAAAGAAAATGGGACGATTGTGAAAGTGTGCGTCCTACCGAAATGTCGCCCCTCGAAGGGAAAAACCACTAAGCCGTCAAGATGAACGATTATTGCTTGCCGTATTGCTTAGGACTATTTATCGTTCTCGCTATCAATTAAATCTACTGGAAAGAATAAAAAACTCGTATTAAACAAACGTAAAAGAAGGATAAAAATGTACACCCTGACAGCCCATTTAACGCACCAACTTTCACAGACCCTTCGCTAATCCTGGTCCCGGGTTGGTCCAACGGCTTCAACCTAGGGAACCGGAGAACATGTTCTTCCGGATCATGTAAATCCCCCTGCTCGGTTCACTTTACGGAGCAAAAGCATTTGTTAATGCGTGTTCGTTCGTTCAATTTCAAATTAAAGCGGTACCGGATTTGCGCACAGGGATTACTATCCTCCCATCAAACCCCTTTTCTGTCCCGGCCACCACCCCTTTTACCCCTTCAGCTTTCCCTATCATCAGGCTTGACACAGCATGGGGTGCGTTATTTATGGGATCGGATGCGAGTACTTGGACAATAATTTGATAATGTCATAGTTTAAATTCTGCACAACCGTTAAACACCCCTGTTTACGGGGCGCAAAGGGCAACGATCTCGTTATCGATTACAATTGTTTTGTACTGGGAACGCCAAATGTTGTGACGATGTAAATAAAATTCCGTTTTTTCTATGTACAAAAGAAGCTCATGATTCATGCGATTGAGCTTAATCTGTTCCTGATAAAAAGGGAAATGATTTATGTGTTTTATTTTATGTTTATGTTGGTTAACATAGAACTTAAAAAGGAAATAATTAAGAGCACGCAAAACTGATTAGAAAGGAACCATTTTAACGACGGTATGACATTAAAGACAGTCTAAATTGTTGCCCTAAATTCGCTATAAAGAAACTATAAAAAGAAGTTAAAATAAACTGCTAGAATGTTTATCGAATGGTAATATATGAGATACAAGATAAGTATTAAGTAAAGATTTAAAATAAATCCTTTTTCGTAAGCATCTCGCGTCATAGTTACTCAGAAAATACAAAATAAAAAATTTAAGTAATGAAATTGAGTGAGATAAAGGTGAAGATAATAAATTGATAATTAAGTTATAAAGAGATGAATCAAAACTAACAAAATATAAAATTATATTAGTTAAGAGACGAACATGTACTTGAAATACATGAAACAATAAAATATGATCATGATTCAGAATAAAATTAGTTATAAAAATGCAGAAAGATTTTAGGTTTTTTTCTTATTACATTTTGTGGTCAGCTTGCTTAGTTCGTCACCGTACATAACTTAAGAATAATACAGAATACGTAAACTATTTTATGAATAGAAAATAGATTGATAACTACAATGCTTCGATTTTAATATTATTTGCAGTAGTCTTTTTTTCTTCCCCTTTTTTTGAGGAAATCTCTGGTGTTGTTCAGGAAACATATAACAATTAAAAAAGTTTGATAGTTAAGAGCATTACACGTTCTAAAACACGAACCTTTTTCGGCAGTGGAGCTAAAACACATCACAACCCAATGAACCTGGGCGGTTATCTGGCAAATTTTTCATTCTATGACAGATCCTTCTGCTCACGTACATTTGTTCCCCGAGTTCTGTTAGAATTGGCATTACGTTTTTCCATGCTAATGCCTGTCCTGATTTGCAACACAAAACCCACACCCAAACAAAACACTCTTGGTAGGAGTTTGTGTTTTTGTTCTGTTCATTTTTCTGCTCAAGACCCAACTAACTGGTGCAGTAGTACTGAGCTTGGAGAGAGCAAAAAAAACGACACCCTGACAAGAAACCTTTGAGTAAGTGTATGACACACACACCGAGACAGAAGCGATGGTGGCAGCAGCAGCAGAAAAAAAGGACAAGCCTGGAGTTATCTAAATTACATCCTCAACCAGACGCAGGTTGATTTATGGCGTCATTAGTATGAATGTGAGCGTGCTCGTTTGCGCCCCGGCTCTACGGTGTACTACTTCGTTCGGGGCGCTCGCACTAGTGGCTTAATGTTTGCGCTATCGCGTTTCGACCCATTTCTTCCGCTTCTTGGTGGGTGGGTGGACTGGGTTTTTTTACGAGCATCCTGTCGCTGGTCGAAGAAAGTGGTTCCATCGTTCGTGATGCCCCACCAACTATCCTAACACGCCCTGTGAAGAACGAGCGGTGGAAAATTTAAAAATTCCTTCATCACTCGACTCAAAGATATTGCGCCATCGTTTCCGCCGTTTTTGGAGCAGGGCGTGTGGACTCGTTAGCTGGCGTGTGGGCTAGATGCAGCGTGTGCAGCACTGGCTTCTTGACGGCCAAGGCCAAACGAGTGCTGGTACCGATTGATGGCGGGCGTATCAACCGTGTTTGAGGAACGATTATGGTAACGTAACGAACGTAATTGACGTGAAGCATGCTGACTAGCGTTAAGGCTCTGGCCGATAGTTGACACGTAAATGTGAGACAATATTAGCACAACTGATGCTTTTACTGTCGATCTTGTAGTACATACACTAGAAGACGTAAGGCAGAATTGGCGGATAAATTTGATAGCGGGCATTATTCAATTAGAGAGCTTCTTCAAATTGATACTAAGACAGAGGGTTCGAGATCACGTCACGTTTGTTTCAATATTACCTGAGCGGCGCCCTCTATCGCGTCCTCGCAGTACTGGTAGACATCCATGATCGACAGGGACGGTTAAGTAATGTTGGCGGAAGAAGTCTACTAGTTCTAAGCAACTTTTAATTAACTTTGCAATAACTCTTGCCTAGAAAAACTCTTCACAAAAATATAAAGATGATAAAACATCTATTGTGAAACATTTCAAACTATATAACTTAATAGTGAATAGAAGTTGAGGGCTCTAACACTGCAAATACGTTGACAGAACTAGAGACTACATACGGTCCAGCCTAGGCATCTCATTGGGTTTATTATTCATAATATCCTTCTACAAAGTCCTGTAAATTCTTGTTCAGACCACACAGCTCGCCTGTATGAAGATCCAGCTATGTAGATATGTACGAGGCTCCTTGTAAGATCGGAGTTCTCAAACATCGTCTATGTTTGCTTATATTATAATCTTCTACTGATCACACTAGAGACATTTTAGAACAACATCCAGCCTAAAGGTTAAGAAGTTTATAATTAAAAGTTCCTTATTTAGCATTCTATAATTGGAATGATGTCTATGAAGGCCTAAAGGACTCAATTATATTGGTGAAGATATATTTCAGATCGATCTGCTAATGAATGTTCCTATATTCAATATCTTATACTTCAATACAATTTCCTTGAGAAAAGTCTTCATAATTTTAGGATGCTTTTTACAAGAACTCGGTTGGTTTGCAGTAGTCAGAGCTGAAAGTCAGTTAATAGCAAATTAAGAAGCAGTTAATCGACAGTAATGGACCTTGATGTCAAGCTATGTTGACGGCTCCACCTAGTAGTACAAAACCGAATTCCATCCTGCAAGTCTTGTTATTTTTAAAATCTTCCCCCAATGTTTAATTTGTCATTCAGATTCTCAATATTCCGGCAAAATACTGCAGCTAGTCATATTGGTATGATGAGATGATTACTCTTCATACATCGCTTCCTAATAGACGACCCTCTCCTTAAAGTAATGACATTTTAACAATAGCTTTTCCAACGCGAAAATCAAATAAGCATTTATAGTACAAAATCTGCCAAAAAAACCTTTCCCATTGAACCTGTTTCATTTCGAACGCATTTTCATATTTCATTCCGGGATAATCTAATAAAAAAAACAACGCCCACTCGCACCCATTTAAGGCGTTGAAAGTTGTGCACTTTTCCCTCAACGAATGTGTGTTCGTTTGTGTGCCTTCCGACTTAAAGGCAAAGTTGACTAAAAAGAAAAGTGCGATGCCTGCTTGTGCTATCGATTGCCATCATCTATCCGAAAGCAGTATCCCATGCATGCTCCGAGGGCGAAAACAGTCCGGCGCGGAGTGAAATAAATTTTCATCTCCCGGAACACACCAAGTCACCGGGACAAAGAATGGAAACAAAGGAAGCAATAACATTCCATCAGGCACCGCAAGTCCTCCGTACACCGCACGGTTTGCTGACGGGATGGGTATCATGAAGCGATCGATAAGACGCTCCGAAGGTGCCGAGCGAGAGAGAGTCACAGTGGTCCCGCAGTCAGGCGACATCAAGCGTGTGGAGAAGCATAATCTAAAAATGAATAAATTCAAATCGCTTCATTTATCCAAAAAAAAGGACGAGAAGCGTCGTACTTTGTCTGCTTTTATTATGCTGTGGGCCCAGCCCCATCAGCCGGGTAGAAAGCATACTCCACAAATGGGAATGAATGTTTCGTGCCAGAAGCAAAAGACTACGGTGCGCTGGTGACAACGCAAAGGCTCGGTGTGTTTATTGGTGTTGTACGACCCTCGCACAAACTCCCAGAAAGCGTCTAAGCGTCGGCAAGGATAATCGAATGAACGAAAGCGGCCTAAAACATTTCCCGAATTGTGCGTGTGGCTTACGGAGAAACAGAAAGCGTGGTCTGTCAAAAGACAAGCGTAAAAGAAATTCATTGGGCCTCGGGACGCAGAGAGCGAGAATGAGAGATCGTTAGGGAAGGGCTCGGGCACGTAGAAATAAAACCAGACCAGAGCGGTAACGATACTGCATCAGATTCGTATCTCGCTATCGTTCGGTTGGTTCCGTGTTTCTTTTTGGAGCAACCGAAGAAAACTGTGAGTCATTTTCCGATCGTCCTTAATTCTTTCTCCACCACCAGAAAGACGGTTGTGTGCTTGAAGTATACGCCACAGCGATAAAAACACACCCCACAGCCGGTGTTCTCTGTCTGCTGTAGCTACAGGAGGAAGCTATAAAAAAGGAACAAAGTCCACCGACGCTTAATGTATCTTGTGCCATCTTTTCCCATTTGCTTGTGAAACAAACAGATAGAATCATCTTTCAGCAAAACAAAAAAAGTCTAATCGATGATTCTCGAACTTCTCGTTCATAACGGGCAAACACTGTGCAGCTGTTCCGTATCAGCTGACACAAAACGTCTGGCAACAAAGTTGCCCCATTTTGGAGCCGAGATCAAAGTGGGCCTCGATGCTTATAGATAAACAGTGCGTCGAAAGCGTTTATCAAACTTAATCCGCGAAACATTTCCAAACAGCACGTTGTGCGGTTTGGAGCATTGGACACGTTTTATTCGGGACCGCTGCTGCTGATATTTTGAAAGCATGTGTTGTTGGATTCTATGTCACCGTTTTTTGGAGTATTGAAGAATAAATTAGACTAGCACTGAAAGCCGCAAATCGTTTTTCCCGGAAACAGATACAGCATTATCATCATGAGCCACTTTATCCTGAAACACACCTCCAAAAAACACATCTCCTCTTTCTTCTCTAGCTCAAAATATAGCCACTCAAACCACCAGAACAGATGAATGAACTTCGGTTTCCCCGAGGGCAATCCGACGGCTTCCGTCTTCAAAGCCTTCGATTCTGATTACGTGTCGGTCGTCGGTCTTATCGTTCGCTTGCCCATCGACCGAATAGAAAAGCGTTCTCTAGCTCTTCCAATCTATTCCATCGCTATAGCCGGATACACACATACACACAAAAAACCGACGAAGAATCTCCCGCCCTGGGGCCATGTTTTAGATGGAATAATTACAGTCTCTACCGCACGGTGATCATTGAGCCTGGGAAACGCGTGGTAAGCGGTGAGCGATTGCGTCCGGTCGGTTTGAATTGGCTGATAATGCTTGGGCACGGTACCCGGGCTCGGTAGGTTGATGCTTGTCCGCATTTAGTATTTATGAAAAATATGACCCTTCACCTCCCCCACGCTCTGTACCTCGCAAATCGTGGTCCCGATGTGCTTAAACATCTCCACACAACGCACAAGATGAGATGGTTTGGGAGATTCAATCTTGGCACAAAACCCACGCCCAAAGACTTCCCGGTAAAGCGCTACAGATGCCGAAGGACGATACAAACCCGGCGACTCGGTCTTCCATTGTCTAACGCCCCAAGTTGCCCCAGGTCCTGACGGCGGCCCGGTACCATCGGCCCCAGAAAAGGGAAAAGGATTTAAACAAATACCTGGAGGATATTTGATGACTAAATCGAAATCCCACCGGCACGCGTCCGGCAGCCCGGTGGAATCGGTAGATCCCTCTCGAAAGGACAAATCGGCAGAGAAACCTCCGTAGACTGAGCTAGAATTCAGGTCAGTTGGGAGCAAAAGTTTCCGGGTGTTTCTTTTGCGCTGTCTCGGTGAAGCGTTATTGAGCTTATACACAAACGTGGATTAGCACATTTGGATGATTGATTTTACGGCGGAGATTAAGGACGCAATTTCTTGTTGCCGAAGTTTTGAATGTGCCTCACCGAGTCGCAATACCTCTGGTGGAAAAGTATCGCAGTGTTTAATGGCGTTTTTGATCATTGGTAAACATGCTTCCACCACGTCCAACGAAACCGTCTGTATGCTAATGTTTCCGTAATTCCATTGAATCCCACCGGCGAGAGTTCATACATCAGAATTAATTTATAAGTTCCTGTGATTGTTTCCGACGAACAATCGTCTCTCCGATGGGCGCTTCACGCTTCGTTCATAACTACAGCCTAAGCCATACCTTCGCCTAATGCCGGATCACCGGAGCCGGAAAACCCGGAAGCTTAAATGGGGACATTCAACTCCACCGGGACCGCACCGTCGTCCCGTAGAGGCGAACTCTCCGGTCCGGCCATTCAATTCCATCGGGAATCGATTTCAGCCGGTACAAAAGGCAGCTTGGACGACTCATTCCTCGACCCTCTTTCGGCACTCGAAATGGATTGAATTTCAATCCACAGTGTAGCCGGTGGCGTCGGCAGCAAATGAGCTCATGTGGTTTGATTTAGATTGTATATGAGTGCTTTCGCAGGCCCGCCGATCGGTTGGACCTTGGGTAGCGTTTCCGTACGCCGGATTCCATCTCGGTGGGTTAATGAGTGTCAAATGATTGTTCTCAGCACAGGCTCACCGTCGTCGTTCGATTGCTTGCACACGCTAGGGGACGGTTTTTGTTGGTTTACCACTTGACAGTTGTTACAGTTTCCAGTGCTACACAATCTCAACCAACCGGCAACGATGATGTGCCGTACTTCGGTACCCCAATCTTCTAGTGAGCATGGAACCGAAATGGAAAACGGGAACCATTTTTGCCAGAGGGCCATCGTTGGGCGAAGGATTTTCTGAAGAAGGATGATTTAATTCGGAACCAATTTGACGGAAGGGTCCATCGGCCGTGACGAATCGATTGAGGATTAGTTAATCGGAAACAGGCTGTCCTGCCGGCAGGCATCACTGCCATCAAACGTTGGGTATTAGAGGATTGTAAGATTAGCTTTTACAACCTGTTCGTATATTTTGTAAAACAAAGAATTTGCTGTACTCGGAAGATTGACAGGAAATGTGGTGAAGGGATTGGAATTTTTGGATGTTATCACTGACACTGATAGCCAGTGTTACATCATGAGCTACAAGTTATCGTGAATTCAAAACCTCAGATGAGCTAGCTCAAGAGTTGGAGATCATACTATCTATGTTACAAATGTTTAGGATTCCCTTTTCAGGAAAGTTGGTCCAGAACTGCGTTCCTTCAAATGATATTCAACTGAATTTACTCCATCAGGCTAGTTGAACCTCAGGGCAACTGCAATGGTCAGCATTGTGCAGGATATACCAGTAGAGGACTATTGTCGCAGTCTTCTGGAACGCCGCAGTCGCCTGGAAGTCCGTAGTAAGCACGATTCCTCCAAAGAAAACGCCTTCGGATTCCGTTGCTTACGTTGTTATTCGAAGTTACGATCTTAACAAGGTAGCCGAACTTCTCTACCACCTCGATGGTCAGAGTCCTCGGCAAGTAGAGACTTTGTCTTCATCTCATTGATGCTTAATCTTATCCTATGTATCATCCTCACATTTTAGTTGGGTCATGAGCGCAGCCGAGGAATTACAATAATCAGATAAAAAGCATGTCTTTGATATCCAAGAATCAATTATTTAAGTTAAAGAGTAAAGAATAGCTATGTCCCTTCTAATTATCATCGTAAAGAGATAAGTTGTTTGGAAGAAATTCATGCCCAAAGTATTGGTTTAACTTCTTCCAACTAGGAGCTACATGTGCCTTAAGTCGCTCCTTCCGATATGGTTGTAAGATAGAGGAAAGTTTTTGTTAGGTATTTCGGAAAGGAAACTCGCGTAAGTTCCCTTTCACTCACATAAGTTCATGAGCTATCACAAATTTCATCACCAAGATCTTCTTGACCGAATACTACTGGCAGCACTGACAGCATACAATCAGCTGACAGAACAGGAAAGCAACTGAGCTTAGAGTTCCTGGTTAATTTCTCTTCATTCGCGTTGATTTAATCTACTGGTTCGGCAAACAAAAAGTTAAGCAAACGATGATTATTATTCAATTACAGCAACTAACTAAATAGACTTAAGTAAGCTCTTGCTCTTCCAATTGCACTGCTCACATCAAACATTTCTATTGAATCAAACCGATTTAGCAGTACAGTTAATAACCTCGAAATTGGAAAATCAAACCATTCTAATCAATTTAACGCTCTTCTCGCTCCTTTCACACAAAGAATACGCGCTTTGTAAGCACATTCCAACGCTTTTCCTCTATCTCAACACACACACAAAAAAACATCACGTTAAATTCACCCGGTGACAATCAAGTCGATCACAGGCACGCTGTTCTTACAATACCTGTCCACCGTTCATCTCAAAAGACGTTGCAGAAATAAAAAAACTAAACTGAACACTCTATATCGCAGCGAAACATCTGAGCACACCCATACATATAAACAAATAAAAAAACCCAGGCCCAGAACCTCCCGTTACTCATTGTGCTCATTGTTAGTGTCTGGTCTGGGCGTAGTGCGGATTGGCAAAGCTAGTAAGTAAGACGGTTCGTTAGTTCCGTTGCGACATTAACGAGCAGCCCGGTACGTTCGTGTACGCTCGAATCAAAGTGTTTCGTCAGCAGCAATCATCGTCGTGTTCGTGTTGGGTTTCGGGAGAGCCCTTTGGGAATCAACTTCTGGCGGAGAGTAAAGTGGAGCAGAAAACTGACAGCCAGCCAGCAAAAGGGACGCACCAGCAAACAAACAAACGGACACCCAACAAAGAAAGCGGCAAAAACATCCATCGTCAGCCACAGATGCTACCGAACGATGTTTGCTCTGTTTATTTCCTTTTCGCAATCAAACGGTGAATTGATTGGAGGAATAAACACGAATGGCGGTCGTCCGCTTCGCTGTTGGGTGCGTCGATTGTCATCGCCGGAGAAAGAAAATCTGGAACGATAAGTAAATAGTCGCAAACGGAGCGCCCGGTGTGCTGTTTTATTTTTCTGCTGAGATCGAACAATTCGCGACACACAGCTTTGTCGTGCGAGCTGGATGGAAGCAAATTAGTTTTCCCAAACTTCAAACACTTCGACAGCTGGTGCGTTCAGGGTTAAGGGCGTGTGGAGGATTATTTAAAGACTGTCCCATACGGATCCCCGGATGCCGTCGAAGTTACTCGCTTCGTACAGCTATGTCGAACCGCCCCGAAGCAATGTTGGTACACATTCACGATGGTGACGATGTAAGGATATAGCAATTACTACGCGGAACGATGCTGGTTTTCCGTTCGTTCCAAGGCAATGTGTCCTGCCCGCCCAACACACCGCAACACAAAATACAATCTATTTCGGGGCATAGCTGCAATTTGCATTTCAAAGCAGTCCATTTTTCTTCCTTGCCGTCATCTTTTGCGGTTTTTTTGCGGGAGGAGAAATTGAGCTCGGAAAAGTTTCATTCGCGTACGCCTGTGGCTCACCAGGGGCAACGTAAAACAGCAAAACAGATGAGTGGTGGCGAGTAATGGCCCCGAGGGTAAATGGGTCTGATGGCAGGGGTCGCTATCGCTTATTGCAAATGCGTTCCGGTTTCGACGTACATCCGATCGAAGTAGAAGTTAAACGGATCCGTCTTCCAGCGCGGTAATATATATCTTGAATATCCCCTTTTCCCTGCATTTCCGTCTGCAGGGGGAAACCGTTTGAAGCATCTGTCAAAATTTGTCTCCCCAAAACACATATAGCACTGTGTCTGTGTGCCTGTTCGCGTGGAATGAACGGCAACGGAAGCAGCATCTTCAGCTTCGGCGCATCAGTTTCCCAAAGCAACCGGCACGTTGGACATACGCGCACATCATCAACGCGACGGTTCGTGTGCGTTCGAGATACGGGACGAACACGTTGCATACATGTTAGGGGCTACGCTGCACTATCGGACGAGGACGGTCAAAATTTTTACAAATCAGCTACTGACAATGTTAACTGAAAATTCCAAGAGTTTAAGAAACTAACATTAGTTGAGTAAGAAAACAAACTTTTTTCTCATTAAAACATCACAAGTGTTAAACTTATCGTATGTGTAACGTAATATATGAAATTGATTATTTATAAAAAGGAATTAAGCGCTCCTTTTGTGCACTTTACTGCATTGCGTACTGTAAAAAGTTGATCAACCTATAGATGTAAATTTCAGAAACTCTAAAATTAACTGACTAACACATAGTTAGAAGCCTTTAAACTGTGAGAGATCGAAATTACTCCTGGAAAAAGAGAATTTTTGTCAAAAAGTGATTGTGTCTGTTAACGAAGAACTATATTTATATTTATATTTATTGTTACATCAACGGGCCCCGAGGCCTAATTGAGTAGCAAAGATTGTTATCAACGACTACGACTACACTCGCTGCTCCGTAAATATCTGCGGCGATGGAAAAAGACGGAGCCTGTCGATGTTCCGTCGATACTTCCGTTCAGCAGACCTGCGATGAACATGCACTCAGCATTACGCCTTCGAACAGAAAGCGGTTCGAGATCCAGGAGACGACACCGAGCCGGATGCGACGGAAGATTAGCGAGTTAGCTTACGCTGATACGAATCAATTCGTGCAGAACAGGTGACAGTTGTGGGGTTCCAAAGAATACAAGAGTATTCCCGGACCGAGCGAACGATACTGCAGTAGACGGTCTTGATGCACACTGGATCACGGAATTCTTTGGTAGTTCTAAAGATGAGGCCAAGTAATTGGTTACCTCTGGTGATAACGTCATCGGTGTGCAGTTTGAAGGTCAGATTCGCGTCTAAAAGTATGCCTATGCATACTAAAAGTACTAAAAGAACTATGCTTAAATAGTTTTTATTCTTCTTTGGCACTAGAACCTCTAGAGGCTTCTCTTGACATTGTTTTACTCAAAGCTAGAAGGTTAGTCAGACCTATGGGGAGACGATACGAATGCCTTTCGACTGCTTAAGATAAAAGAAACATCTACAAAGAAATATGTCACTGTGATATGTCCTACACAACTCCATAGTGCGCTGCTGCTGGATGGTAGGATGTTGCGACCGTACGCGAAAAAACAGTCGCTCACATTCCTTGTCTCGATGTGCCCCACTCGATGTATGTATATTTATAAAAATGAGGGATCGAGAACACAGAAACGCATACACATACGAGAACGCTTTACCATCCAAAGCTAACAACAACGAAAAAGACGCAACTGGCGCAAGGAAAATGTGTGTTTATTTTATGTGCATAACTTTCAATAAATTCGTACATCAACAACATGCTTTTTATGGGTTTTATACGGTTCGATACATGATGGTGGGAATGAGGCTGTGCCAGTTACCATTTGTTGCCACTCGCACACACACACACACTGTTCATTTTATTTGCATGATCTGCAAACTTCCCTCTCTTTGTTGCTGTTTGATGCTTCTAGCACGTGCAGGAAGCTGTGGAACAATGGCAGACGTCCTGAGATCCATTTAGATTCTGAATGAAAGCGTGGTTTAAGCTGACTTTTGTTAAAGTAAAAGACTTGCTACATTTCTGCCAGTAAACGCTTAAACAAAATCGAATTAAGTCACAAGGAAATCCCAAACTCCCCCTTTCATGCTGCAGCTACGGCTACCAATCAAACGCGATGTATCGGTGAAAAGTCATTAATTTTAATGATTCATATCGGTAAAGTGTCGCGTTTGGATTTCGGATTTGGTTCGCATCCGCTTCCATAAATCACTCTTTGCCGCCAGCTCAGCTCAGCTCCCTTTCGCTGACGGTGCTCTCACAGTCACACTACTATCTATCTCCTTAATGTTCCCCTGATAGCAAACAACGAAAAATGGGTGTGGATTTTTTTTTCGTTGCTGCTGCTGCTGCTATCTCCACCTCATCCAAGTTTGACCTTGCTGTGACGGAACGCGAACTGAATTATCTTTCGGCTGACGTCAACCGAGGGACGAAACAACGCACCTTCCCACCGTTCGGAATTGTCGCTTCACCATCGTTGGGTCGACCCATCGCTGTCAATGAACGGTAGTCCAACTGTGAATGATATCTGTTGCCTCCGGTCGCTCCTTTCCTGGTTGGCCCACCAACCCAAAGCTTTACCCAGCAACAACAGCAAGAACAGGATGTCCTCGAATAGTAATGCTCCCCTGTCAATGTTGCACGCCCAGCACCCCACCCAGTCGTCATCATTATGAAGCGGTGGACGCGACACACAGCTTTTCCGACCGTTTCATCCGGGGCCGGGGAATGATTATTTGCTGCCCTTCGTTCGCTTCCTCGAGCTCTCCCAATGGTGGATCATCAATTACTTTCGCCCAAGGAACTGTCAGTCGCACACACTTTTGTTATTTCTTCACCGAGCTGAAGTGGGGCTCCTTACCAAAGCTGCCTCTGTCCACGCCACGGATGACGCTTTTTCTTGACGTCTGTCATTGCCGGTCATTAGTGGTGGGTTGCGTAAGATGCCGCCATGGTTAGTTGTCGTGTTGGCAGAAAGTGCAAACAATGGTCCCCGAACCGTCCCGAGTGCAATCAATAACATTATTACCATCGACATCATCATCAACAGCAGCAGGACGGTACAGTACATTGTGACTGCTTGCTTGCTTGCCGTACCTGGAACACAGTTAGGTCCCAGTCCCCGATTCACTATTTGATTTAGTGGAGGTTTGTTTAATGAGCGATTCTCTGTAAGAAACATTTACATTTGTGACATTGTTGGGCAGTGTGTTGGAAGTAATGTGTCCGGAGCTCTGGTGAACTTGCGCGAAACGATGGCTGTCATTTAAAATACTATCCCTTACACACCTTCGATTGTTTTATAGCATGTGACAATTTGTACTATAAATTCGTCTACTCAAATAAGAGAGGTAATGTTTGTAGGCATTACTCTGAAGCACACGTTTAGAGCTTAATAGAACAAAATGAACAAAATAGTCTGATGATTGCTAAACAGAATCTTAATACTTGCTGTTTATAGCTGGCAGAATAGCAGGTGAAAACAATACATTTGCTGCCACATTAAACCTGGTCAGGAATCCTTAAAATCTTCAGATGTCTCTGACGCAGTTTAAGTTTAGGTCAGAAGAATTTAGATGCTACTCTCCGCAGTTTTTTTTTATAATTTTCTTGCTATACGTCACATGTTTTACCTGATGAACTGCTCAACCATGTCAGTAATATCTTACTTCATTTCACATATTTGTGCGATGAATCCGGATACTTGTTAGAAGTTCGGAAAGGCTTTAATAATACTCTTTAGGTTTGCCTTAGACCTTCCAATAGAATAATAGACTGTAAATCCTAATTATTTTGTTGCATTGTACCTCATCGTTGATAATATTTATAGTGTCCTTTGAACGGCCTAGCTAAGATGAGAACTCAATTCACTGTAGTAAACAAACGAACAGTTAACGGTAGGTTTCGTACTTAAATATTAAATGTTTAGAACAAGATATTTCGGGATTTTTGCATGGCAGAGTCATTGAACTAGCCATGGAGATCATATCTTGATAAAGGTTTGGTAGGAGAATAAAAAGTCATCAAGTAGTGCCATGAGTAATGCCCAAACAGCTATCTACAGGGGACTCTACGAGTGCTCTCTTAGTGGGTGAGAGCAGCATCTTTCCCCAAAATTATTTTCAAAGTTTTGAATCTCGTTTGAATTTGTCCATCTATGCTAACTGCTACTAGTAGTTCTTTGGTGATACTTAAATACAGCATTAAGGAATAGCTTGTTTGTAGAAATATTGACGGCTCTCTCATTTTAGTGCTCTTATATGTTCTTAATCACAAGGACTTTCAGTTGAAAAACTGATACTCTAGGTCTATGTCTTGCAGTTATTTCAGATCACATATCTTTACATAAATCTTCATCTCAGAGCTGTCAGAGGGTGATGTTAATATTTTTTTTACTGAACTCTTATGACAATGTTATCCACCTCACTACGTGTGAGACAGAACACGAGAACCAGACTCACCGTCATACAAAAAGCACGTACGCTCAGCTCACCCTCGTGAGCTATTAGTCACAAGCACTGCGTTACACTATAAATGACTACCAAATAAACACACCACCATAAAGCAACTACCAAACACTTACTTAAAACAAGCATCCACCTCACCGGTCTCGTTACGCGCTCCATCGAGTAATTTATTATTGTTTTATCGTCTAATGAACATTCCCCATCCAGTGTCGATGAGCGAGCGAAACACACGCACACGCACCCGAAATTGCTAAACATTTGTGGTGAAAATGCTTTTCACTTTGCCGCACGTCGGTTTTTCGTGCGCTTGATGTAATAGTTTTTATTGTTTGCTTCATCATCGCCATCGAACCGAAGGCCGGCCTTCATTCAAACGTGAACCTCAAACCCAGGGAACCACCACAGTTTCTAGCGTGCCGTGTAATCGAGCAAACTGGCTTGCTCCTTCTTACTACTTTCGCGCAGGAATTAGTTTCCACCTAACGGAGACTAAATGAACTGAGCGCGGAGGTAAAAAAGACCCAACCGACCCAACCCACCAGCAACCGAAACTCTCTCCTTCATTTGCTACCTTACACGCATGTACATACGAAAACTTGCCCGAGCATCTTGCGTAGGATGGCGCTGCTGGGTAGAGAAGAAGCAAAAAAGACGTGCAGTGGGTAAAGTTGCTGGAAAAACGATACTCCTTTCAGACCCTTTTTGTTGGGGCTGGCCGTGAGTGTGCTACCCGTTTAGCTCCCTGTAGGGTGAACCGGGGGTGCCAAGTTTTTCCTGCCGGCTTCGTTTCGAACTTTACCGGGACGCACAACAAAAAGGCCTCTTCCAACCCAAAGAAAGACAAAAAGAAAAGCAGCAGGAGCTTTGCGTTGCGGGCGTAAATTAGATTCCGACAGGATCTTATCAAACATTTATCTTCCGGTAGGTCGATCAGCATGCACGCAGCGAGGTCGCATGTGCTCGTGAACCGTGTACCATTACCGTGGCCGACGTATGCGTTGATAAAAAGATTAATAAGAGTGAAACACCGGTAATCAAATGAACAAGGGTACTGAATTGAACTTTTATAATTAACTTCGGCCAAGAACTTTACTTCATCACTTCCGTTTTTGATTGGTGCGAACCATTTTTCCACGAGGGGGGGGGGGCATTTCCCGAATAACGAGAGTCGAATAATGTACCAATATATTGGATGGTTTCGGCTCTTACTAGTTTGAGCGCTTGAAAGCAAAACGAAAATTGATATAAGTCTTATTTTAGTGTAGAGTTTTTAGGGTTCCTAAAACTAAAGTATTGAGACGGAAATTTTAAGTCAATATATGAACAGCCTTGTAGGCAACAAAGACTCTTAGACTAGATTCCTTTGACGAGGAACCTAGGATGAGTTTTCTTGGACGAGGCTTCTTAGTCTAGGTTTCTACGTCGAGGGTCCTTCGACTTTAAACCTCGGACAAAAGCTTTTAAACTAAGTTTCTTGAAGAAACACTGTTGAAAGTAGTCTCTTCAACAAGGCCACTGATTTTTATTTTGTTGACGAACGATAGGTCCTGTAATCTATTGAACAAGCAGCCTAAAGTTCTTTACATCCAGTTCAGCACATGAACACCATTGAAAGAAGGGCTTTTGTGTTGATAATATGAGTATGGCTTATATCCAGATTATATTGCCCGAGCGTCAGACTTGAAAAGGATATCTTAGACATCCAGAACAATCTTGGGCTAAGCTTTTAATTCCTTCTTCTGTACTTTGACTCTGCATCCTCAAAGGGTTCTACCTTCCTTGACTTAGCATACCTGCAACGTGCTGGTCGGTTCTGCTTCAAGATTCGATAACGGGTCCTGCCGAGTGAATGCTGGCGTCTCAAATACTGTCTAACTACCTGTTGTCTCTTAGTCTTGCAAGTCATGGCTGGCATGAACTAGCACGGGATCCATGGAGAAACAGAATATATGCCGAACCAAATTGTCTCAGGAACCAGTTGCAGAAAATTTTTGAGTATAATCTTTACATTTACAATCACCTGATACTAGGCTTTATCTTGTTTTGTGTTATGAGCGCCTTTTTCACTGTGGTAATAGGCATTAACGATTGATTATATGGTGTATCAGTTTGTAGGAGTTTTGTTAAACCGGTGTATCAGTCTCCTAGGATAAACAAATTTCCACAATGTTTGGAATAAACTGTGCTACAATTGATACAAAACAACCCAGGAACATTCCAACTTAAATTTAAATCTGATACCAGCAAACAGAACCCATCCTAATGTGCCTTTCCTGAACAGTTAACGTGTAGAAAATGCACACAATTATAGCTCCGTCGGAAAAATGTCCCCAAAGCAGCATCCATAAGTTACTATTGTAAAGCAAACGATTACAATCAAATGTCTGGGTCGAAACAAGTGACCTCTTATTCTACCCAATGGAACAGAAATAACATCTTTTGTATCGCACTGTCAGCGAAATGGTGACCGCTTTTCTCATTTATCGCAGTTTCATTTCATTATCATTTTCGCCAAGAATTTTCAGTCACATTAAACGTAACAACAGTGGCAAAACAACACACACACAAAACAACCTTCCAGTGCAATTTCCTACCGATCCACGAGGTTATCGCTTTCTGTAATCGTATCCTTCTGTATCTGTGGCTACAATTATCTACCGCCAGGGGAATGGGTTCGTCGGTTTTTGCTCCTTTTTTTACCGCCAATCCAGATGAAACAACGCATGACCGCGCTTGGGCAACGTGTGCACCCGCGTTACATCGAAACCAACCATTTTTACAACGATATCGGTGCATCAGAGATTACGGTGCACCGGCTGGTTTGCATACAGGACAGCACATTTGCCATTTACACTCTTACTTAATCCCTCGCTTTAAACGGGAGTAACGAAGCTAACGAACGAAAAGCGCACCGCCACATTCACAGAGCTTCCAACAGTGAGCAGATAAAGCACAATAAAGACACAGCACACAAGCTTCCCGATCCGTGCACGAGCTCTCACATAGAAAGTGGGCATTTTGGAGTAGATTTTCGTGGAAAAATCATTGTCAAACGCCGGGATTGAGGGACAGCAACAGCAACGGTCACCGTCCACCAACTCCGGGCACTGTTTTGCAATGATCTTTTTGTGGGCTTTTCGGCCAGTTTCAGCATGCGATGGTCGCTTGCAACAACTACCTCCGAGGGGTGAAAAAACCCCCCGAAAAAAAAACAATCCAAAAAAGAAAATCCTCATCCTTTCTTTCACTGCTCCCCCCGGTTGGTGGCTTTAAACGGAAGTAAAAACAAACAAAAAAACGCCACGCTCGCTATCTCTTCGTTCGAGGGGAAGCCTCGAGAGCTTATCTCTGACGTGGATCAACCACACCACGGTGGGGGTAAATGGCACCCTTTTTATTTTCCCGCACCACCGGACATGCTTTGGCTTCCCTTCGCTGACGCTTGCACTGATGTTTGCTCTGTCAGGGTGGTGGATGATTTTCATTCGGAACGTCATTTTGCATTGTGCAGTGCAATGTGCAGTCGGTGTTTTGCCCCGAGATTACATTGTTCCCTGGCCGGTCGGTTTTATGCGCACAAATGAGCAAATGGAGCGATTTTTCTACCCATTTGTGCGAGGAAGCTACAAGGTTCTTTTTTTTCGTTTCAGCTCGTGGTTTATCTCGATGTGGTGAATGGTATCCTTGGTTTTTCTAGGGAATTACATAGAATGGGCAATTTTACGCAGTTAAATATGTTCAAAAACAGTTAAAAAGAACATGAGATTTTTCGAGCTTTTTTTTCAACAATCACTTTCAAATGATAAATTTCATAGATGAAAATGTTTTTCGATCTTTTTTTTTGATTACTTAGCAAAGATTTACGTCTGTTCTTCATAAAATATCTAAATGAGAACTAGCATTTGTTTGCCATTTAAATACGTAGTTAGGATTTAAGGATCATTCAGTCATTTAGTGTTTGTTTCTATTCTACTTGATAGCATCAAATCGCCATATTCCTGTCCTATCCAAGCACAGTTTTAGTCATTCTAATATTCATCTCTAGCGCTTTACCCAGTGAAAATTCTTGCACAATGCTTGGAATGAAGGTAGCCCTCTATGTGTCAAATTAAACACATAGACACATAGAAAATAAACATTGATCAACAATAATTGCTTAAATATTCAGGATGAATTACTTTACTACCAAGCTAAATTGAAGAGTCCTTTTAAGGTTTTTAGTACAAAGTTATTGCTTCATTTAATTACACTTCAATTTCTATAATCTAAAATTAGATATTTTTCAGTCGTCAAAGACTCTCTTACTTACTTACTTATCTTAGCGCCGTCGTCTGGACGACGAAGTTGGTGCGTTTTTGGACGACTTCGAAGTTTTGGACGACTTCGAAGGTGCGATCACCTATCTGTACATCACCCCTGCGTAAATCAGTGTTTGTTAGCAGGGCCGCTGGTGGTGCCACCATCATTTTGGTTTTTACCTCGTTGATCTCCAACCCGAGGTTCAGTGCCGCATGCTCGGTCCTTTGGTAAGCTTCTGCTACATAGGAGAGCCTCAAACCAATGATGGCAATGTCATCAGCGTATGCCAGGATCTGGAGTGACTTGTAGAAGATGGTCCCCGAAGTTTCCACCTCCGAGTCTCGGATGGCCCTCTCTAGCGCCAGGTTGAATAGGAGGCAAGCAAGCCCGTCTCCCTGGCCCAGGCCCTTGGTAGTAGCAAAGGGCCCTGAGAGTCATTGTCATACGTACAAGCCTGGTAAGCTTGGCCGGGATTCCAAATGAGCTCATTGCGTCGTATAGTTTTACCCTGGCTATGCTATCGTATGCGGCTTTAAAATCAATGAAGAGATGGAAGACTCTCTTACTTTAATAAAATTCAATTTGAAGAAAAGAAAAATGTTTGAAGTTGATGCCCCCGACACACTCGCAACAAGTACAACCATACGCCATGTACCATCAAACAAAGTCAAAGTCAATTGACTGTATCCAATAGGGAGCAGCGCACTGCATCAAATGCTGTAAATAACACAAATAAATAATTGGGTCACTGAATCGGTCTCTTGCGGATTGGATAATCCTTTCTTAATACTTTAAGATCGGTTAATACCAGCTCCCGCACCGTTCCACTTCCACATCCACTTCCCAAAATAATCTACCGCGCACCATCATCATTGCCTTCATCATCTTCAATTCACATCTTGCGCTTATCGGAGGGAAAACCCCACAGTTGTGTGCTGCCCAACATTTGCCCGAAGGGTACGGATGCCATGGACCGCATGGTTTTCAAGTGCGCTCTTGAGCCTTCTTCGCTGCCGGTTCTCCCATTTTCATCGTCCAGGAAATTCACGCTGACTCATGCTGCCAGAATCCGAAGCCGAAAAACCTACAAAGAAAAAAGTGGACCATTAACGAGTGTTTTTGACTTCTGCTCTCTAATAAAATGATTCGATTTTTACGATCCATTCAGGATCTCCCCCGTCATAGTCCGGAGGCTTGGTGAACCGTTTCGATCCACATACACATTCCTATTTTACTTCCATCCTTTCCTTCTCTCTCTCTCGGTCTATTTCTCTCAACCTTTTCCTCGTTTTATGCCCTTTCAAGCATGACCAACTTTGAAGCACGAAAGATAAGAAAGGAAAAACTGACAACACACGGTAACACAGATGGACGCAAAAAGGTTTTCGGTACCGCATTACCGTACGGGTGATGATATCGTTGTCGCTCGAGAGTTGTGCTATAAAAACACCCGAAAATACAACAAAAAAAAAACCGCTCACCTCCTGAGCAGATGCCGATAAGAGCAAAGAGGTGTCCAATTCCAACTGCGATGGACATATTTGTAACGGGGCAACCATTTTTCGGCCCGGCGAAGTAGCGGCTTCGTCGACATTCTATTGAAACTTCTGGCCCCCCGAAACGGCAAAAAGAAAACGGCAAAGTCATTCTTAGAACAAATCTTGAACTTACCCTCTGCCGAACCCAAGGGGGTCAGGAACGTGGGGAGCTACGTCCTATCGGTAACGGGTATGGCTACTTCAATTTTCTTGCTCGTCGGGTTCCCCCGTTTTCCTTTTCTATTTGGCGGACGCCCTCGGAAGGGGGAAAAGTTCACCGGAAGCAAATTGTTCTGTTGGAACGATTTCGGTTCGTATCGCTGTTTTCTGGATGTTTCGGCCGTTGCGCTCGCTCCTCTCGCTATCTCGAACGCAAAAGTTTTACGCTCGTGTATGTGTCCCATGTATTTGAAAGTTGATCGTTTCCAACGATGCCGCACTGGAGGAGTTTTTTGGAGAAAATTTCGGTGCAAGTCTCTGTGTGTGTTCTATCGGATAGGAATTGCGTTGGTAAGATCTTGCAGTCGTTGGCACTTTTTTTTGTTTGCTTCGCTCTTTCTTTGTTAGACGATATGTGACTAATAGCAGGATACAAATTATTGCAAAATGGGCGAAACAATTAGTGTTGTCGTCTAGAAAAATGGCCTCGTTTTGGAGTGTGGACGGAAAACGATTTTGACGTGACTTTTCTAAAGTTCTTAGCGTAATGGTCTGGTGATGTATATAGCCTTTTACGACTTTATATGGATTTAAGGGCGAGCTAGAATTTATATCGCTACTCCTGAACATACTCCTGAAAGCTCACTTTAAGCTCATTTTAAGGGGAAAGTTCAACGCAAAAAAACAGGTCTCAATCAACAGCACATTTTACGTAACATTTTCACTCCACACTAATAAAGAATCGTACGTCCCAGCGTTCGCTTATGTGTTGCGATGAGAACATAACACGTGCATAAATGTTGTTCGCCATTACATTCCTGTTCCCCGATGGTCTTGCCCGCTGCCTTAAGCAAGCATCACTCCGTTAGCCGAGACGCACAACATTTAGAGACCATAAGTGCTTTTATAGTGGGTAAGAAGCGGGCGTTGGTGGTCGTTGAGTGAGATTTTTGCCTACCCAGTGTGCCGGTGACTCGTGTCCTGAAGGATGGATCTGAACACAGGAAGACGCCCGAATAGCTGCCAGCAAGTGTGGAAAAAAGTTTTATCAAATGGTTGGGTTTTAGTTAGATGGATATGGATATAATTCTACCCCAGGACGTAACGTTCTACCCTGGACGCTGGAGATGGAGCAGAATTTATTGGACTTGGGCCACGCCTTTTCTTTGTTCCTTTCGTAGGATTCTTTTTGATAGATTACGTAGCGAGTAGTGGCGTGTAGCGCCCGGTTGGCGCTGGCTAGCGTTCCGTTTCTTTGCTTAGGGACAACGACAACGACCAAAAAAAAACACACGCAAATGGATGTAGTTGTAGGCGAGAGCAATTGGGAACACATTTTCTCGACATGTTATTCTCAGATTTTTGTAGCGTGTTCCCATTTTGTTTCCTTTTTCTATCCGTCTGCTTCCTACTTACTTTTATTTGTGTAAGGCTCCCTAGTGCTGGGGAGCAAATGAGCATTCTCTCGAGAGAGAGATTTATGAAACCGACTGTCTTTTCTGACTGAGGCAATCAAATACGCAATTTTTTGCTGCTTAACGAACATTTCCTAGAACTTTAATGTCAATCTTTCTCTCACTCCTTGTTTCAGGTTCGTTAACACACATCCTGCCCACTCCGGTGGTGGTGCTCGCAAGCCCAACCGATGCAGAACACACGGTCCAACAGCCACCCGGCACAGGAAGCAATATGGAAGATCTGTACCACCGAATACTAGATGACAACGAATTTAGCTCCCATGCAAATGTTCGCTTCAATCGGCACAGTGAGACACGGGACCGGCAAACGCCGGGACCGTTTCTGCGGCGCGACACCGAGCCACCGGTACCATCGCGATGGCAGGACGCAACGTCAACGCAGACGCGAATAAACAATAATCGTAAGATTAATCTGGAGCCTTATAGAGCTCCGCCTAGCTTAGATAATGTAATGAGCGGGTTCGATGAGCTCACTGCCGAAGATCGTACGTCCGCAGATCGCTCGGTGGACGGTTCGGCAGCGCTCGAGGATGTGCGAGAACAGAAGGCAATGTTTGAGCGGGAGGGTCTTGCCGGTGTGTTGCGTGATCCGGAGCTGCACGGAGAGCGTCATCGAGTGAATGCGGAGAATCACTTCCCTGCCTACCGACGGCATCGCCGATCGTTGCTAAGACGTCGGTCGATCCGTTTGAAGGAATCGGACCGGGAGAGCGAACCAGCAAAGTCACCAGCGACCGGTGGTGATGTTTCTAGTGTGACGCCTTCCGTGAAACCACAGCCAAATCAAGCCGCGGATGCTAATTCCAATGTACATTCGAACATTCCCCAAAACGCCGGAGTCCCCACGGTACCGGCTTCCAATGCGCCGGACCGAGAGGCGTTCCCATTCCATAGTAACAGTAGCCATAGCTTTAGGGATAACGGCCAAGATGCGACGAAGAAAGTCGAACACCTTTCAACCGTAACCGGTACGACTGAGCGAGCAATTATGCCGCCACAAGGTTCGCCACCCGGCCCAGCACCTAGCACCAGCGGTCACCAACGGCATCCGGCTGCCGCCATCGCTATCGACAGTTTCAATTTGCTCGACGACAGCGTGTACATCACGCCCGCCCATCGCAATGACAGTGGCGCATCGCAACGGTTGCCCTCGCTCGGCACCGATCTGACGCTTGACGCGAACGGGAACATTTTTGGCCGCGAAAACTTCGACGAGCAAATTATCTTTCTCAATGGACCGGATCTGCTGGAGACAAGTGCCGAACAGCAGCAGCAGCAGCAACAGCAACAGCAGGACGACCTTCCTGCAGATGATGCCGAACGGAGACAGTTGGCCGGGAAGGTAGCTCGTGAAGTGGCACGGGAAGTGGCTGGACTGACCGGGTACGTGGCAGATGAACCTCAGGCACTGCCACTTAGGCCGATTATTCGCGGCCCATCGGACGATCATGTGGTGGAGGACAATGTGGTGGTGGTGTACGCCGACCAGCACGAAACGGTCCGGCTGAGCTGTGAGGTGGACGCCGACATCACCACGAGCGTGTGGCTCAAGGACGGTCAGATAGTGCACGTGATGGACAAAAAGTCACGCACCGCCGACATCCGGTTCGTGCGGGAACCGCTCGGTGGGCTGACGATCTCGAACGTGATGCTGGAGGACGATGGTGTGTGGCAGTGTGAGGCGGAAAATGCGCGCGGTTTCTTCTTCAACGGGCGGCCAATAAAGTTGATTGTTCTCGGTAAGTTTATGATGGTTCATTGATGGGTAGTTCCGATCGGTTGTGCTCAATATTTCTCATCGCAATTATTGTTCCGCGGTAGAGCGTCTTTAAACGGGATGCTAGTGCTTGAGTAATGGGAGATTGAAAGATTATCTTGGAGCACACTTAGATGCAGTACTAAGAATAAATGTCTGATAGGAGGACGTAGATTTAGGGTGAGCTTTAGGTGACAAATATTCGTCTATCTTGCGATGATTGTATTCATGTCAAATTCACTTCCTTTGACGACCAGGAGTTAAGTGTCATTGACTTCTGCTTCTTCTCCTTTGATGCCACAGCTTCGGAAGGTCTTGAGCTGTTATTTTTAGCGTTCTCAACACTAGTTTTACCCGTAGCCTTAGACATTATCAAGCTATTTTCTGTGGACAAAGTGCCAAATCTGACGGTGTGCTAAAATAATCTCAAGTTGTGATATCGATTGAAGCAACGTAGCTACCTTAACTGTCTAAGTGCTGCTAGAAGGTTAATTTCCATATTAAACAGTATTGGTTACATACAATTTGTGTGTGAAGTAAGAATCTTTAAGTATTATATTCAATCGAAAATAAATCTATTATTTCTCAGTATATCCATTGCTCTATAAAGTTTCCTGCGTAATGGTCTCCTTAACTCCACTTTTCAAGGAACAACTACCACTTTAAACTGTTTCCAATTGCTGACGCAATATCCTAGCACCGAACCATCACTAACTTTCCCCTTTAGTACAGTGACAAAACCGTTCGATTCCCTCGGCCAAACAAAAAAGTTTCCATTTTCTTGCTACCAAACGTCAGCGCCAAACGGTCGACGGTCGTCGGAAGAAGACGGTGGAAAATGTTTGCCTTGACGCAACTATCCATTTGATGTAGCAGATATTGGTCCCAAACTCGATGAGCAAATACCGTACAAACAATCTATCTTTGCTATCAATCAGAGACAGGCAAACTTTGCCTCCGTCACAAAATCCCTCCCCCGGACCGAGTAGAAACATAAATTTAGCATTCCTTTTTGCCTCCCGGTACCAACAACACCACCCAGTAGTGCGTTCCCGCTAGGGACACTTCAATCACAGACGCTCTGACGTACTTGGCTACTATCATTGTTGCAGATCCACCGAAGGAGCCGTACCTTCTGATCGATTCCCGGCGGCTCGATGCAGGCAACATGTTCATCCCGGTGAAGGAAAACTCCGAGCTGGCGCTGGCCTGCGTAAGCGAGGGTGGCAACCCCAAACCGACGCTCACCTGGGAGGTGCTGCTCAGCCCCGGTATCGACCGGCATGCACAGAAAATATCCAGCGAAGTGCTGGAGCTGCAGGAAATCAAGAAGGATAAGGTAAGTGTCCCTAGGTGTAGCAAGAGACAGAGAGAGAGAGAGCGAGAGAGAGAGAGCCCGGTAGGCTTAAAACGAGACGCCGTCCTCGGTCGTCAAGAATTAAGTCGTACCGTGTCGTGCATGATGGATGAAATGGAAATTAGCCACGCTCGCTTCCGACTCACTCCGTGGCAAAACATTTTCAATTTCACTTGTTCGACACCGGCGCTGCGTCCGTCGCCTTCTAAGAAACAAACAACCAGAAAAGGATGTTGAGCTGTGTGTGTGTGTTTTTCATTTCATCACAGGACAAGGAACCGTACAAGATCAATGCCGGTGCGATATCGGAGGTGAAGCTGCCGGCCGTCTTCCGGGTGCATCACAACGCCCGCATCCTCTGCATCATGGAGCATCCGACGCTGAAAGTGCGCCAAAACGCATCGATTCTGCTCGATGTGCAGTGTGAGTGGAATTTTTCATTAGCCAGCGCTTTTGATGCTGCCCGAACATCGAAGCTGCAACATGCAATTTAAACTTCTTTTTTTCTGTTCTCTCTCTCCCTATATCTCTGTCTCTCTATCCTGCAGACACTCCGTCGTTTGCGATCACGCGAACGCCCGGCTTCGGGTATCCGCTGCGGGAGGGTATCGAAGTTTCGCTCAAGTGTGATGTCGACTCGAACCCGCCCAGTACGCCACTGTGGCAGAAGGACGATGGGGATCCGCCGGTACCGCAGACGGGCGATGGATTTCTCAACTTCAGCTCGATCCGGCGGGAACATTCGGGCTGGTACAAGTGTACCTCGAGGCATCTCAATTTTCAGTACTCGAGCATCGGATATTATCTCAGCGTGCGATGTGAGTAGTGGTAGCAGTTTGATCCATTTTTTTTTTTTGTTCAGAACTATCGTTTTTCTCCATCGTGTATCGGACACATTTTCACTCCATCCATTTGGGACACATTTTCATGGTTCCGTATTTTCAATTTGCATGTGCAATTGTCTGATCTTTTTTTATAGCTTCGATCAAGAAAGAATGATATCTTGTACATAATATTCGTCTTATACATTTCCATCCGTTTCTTGAGTACTTTTAAAGTCGGTAATGTACCTATTGAAAGAGTTTATCAGCACGGGCTATAGTTTGTAGCCCAATCTTTCGACTTTAAGGAACGCAATTTCTTCCAATTTAACATCATTAAAACATCAAATAGCTTAGAAGCGTCCCTCCAGGCGTCTTGGGAAGTCTATCGCTTCTTCCCAGGTTCAACTCAATTAAAAATCAATCATCAAACTAACTTCTTATTTCCCACGACGCCTCAGAACTAATAGCCTTTTCCACTAATGGACGCTGCGTTCGATTTTCACTCGAACGGCAAATGGAGCGATCGTGTGTGCGACGAAATGCATTTGCAATCGCAACAAATCGTTCTCTCGCCATAAATTCAAACCATTCCTATTAAGCACCAATTTGTCGTCCAGATATTCCTGGCACTTAGCGTCTGTTTCTCACGCGGTAACCTTCCTTACTTGTGTCAGGTTGTTATTAACATTTGAATGCTGCTAAGTAGGTTGTTTGGAAATGTATAGCAAGCAAAAAAATATGCTATAATTAATAAATAACCTATTCTAATTCTAGTAAAACTTTGTGACACTCTTCATCTAGTTCTCTTATCTTACATTCTGTTACATGGATTCATGACGCCAGTTGTGTCAACTTCGTATAACAGTTGCCATAAAAATCTTTAAATACAATTTACTATTGAGTTCGTAATTTAAACAATCATTAGATAGCATTTTAAGTATGCTGATGTCACTGTTGGTTTCTTGAGACATATACCATAAAGAATGCATCCTTACAATATTGCTATAATTTTATAACAAAATCATAAATGGCACTCCTTCTCCCCTTCAGATGAACCAGTCGACGTAACATCGGAACCAGTCGAGCAGGATCTGCCCATGTCTTCCTCATCGTCATCGTCGTCTTCCTCTTCCTCCTCCTCCGTGTCGGTGGCGTCTGCCGGCGGCACCCTACCGGGCAGTTCATCTACCGGAGGTGCTTCATCCGGCATCTCGGGTACGGACCAGTCCGGTACTAACTCCTTCAAAGGAGGTCAAATGGAAGTTGAGCTCGGTGGCTCAGTTACGCTTCAGTGTCCCCAAGGTTCGTACACTCACAATCAAGTGTCCAGTGTTCGTCTTAAATTACGTTTTACTATAATAGCGAAACCTTAATTCATTCTCCACTTTTCGCTCCAGGTTCGCTCGGTTGCTGGTCACATCTAGATCCACTTACAGCGCGCCTTAAAGGACTCGGGGCCGGCATCTACACACCTACGGGCCAGTTTTCCCTCAAGGATGTCGTCTATCAGGACGCCGGGACGTACAAATGCGTCGGCCAGAACTCCAACAATCGCAAAAAGCTGGAAGTACTGCAGACGGTTTCCATCGCTGTTAAAGGTAGGGCTACGGGGTTTCGGACATAATAAGCGGACGCTTTACATTTTGTAATGGAAGCGATTATTTATATGTACAGCCCGGTAGCAATTTCGATCCCAATCACAGACACTGGTTGTACTGGTTTCGGGCTAATGTTTTATGCACAACAATTCCTGTGCACTGTTGTCGTGGCGGTTCGAACCAACAATTCCATCAATCGCGTCCAATTTGCTGCCAATATTAATACAATTTGTCCTATCTGCTTGATTAATACGAGCGTTTATAGGCAATTGATTGGGAAGGTTTCCTACTAATCAATGTTGCTTACTGCTTGCTGGTCTGTTTCAACATGACACACACACACAGCTGGTAGGCTTCACGGAGGTAGCGTCTTCGTTCAAAAATTAATGCTTCAATTATTCAGGCCCAAATTACTTCAATCCATCCATCCACCGCCATAAACGATGGAACGCCGGATGGACGGGTCGTAATTTGATGGATCGTAAAAAAAAGCGACACGAGGGCACGCGCGTGCAGCAAATGTCAAAATGCTGACGGTTGAATGATAATTTATAAAAACGACAATAATTTGCAATCAATGGTACCATATTTCTGACAGCCATTATGGTTCGTTCGGTGGATCGTTTTCGTTCCACTTCTTGCTATGCTCAGGTGAATAATTGACTTTGGTATGAAACTTCAAGAATAAGTTCTACGCTGTTCGTTAAAAGTTTTCTTCTCTGAGTTTTAAATTGAAGATACCAATTTAACTGTTCCAGTTACCGCTTTCCTTTTTCTGAATCAAATTTAACACAATCGATAATTGAAATCTTTCAAACTTTCGCATACAGCCAACGGTAATAAACATTTATAGTAAATTGAATTTCCCACGCAAATTTCACGGAACCTAGTCTTAGCGGACCATTTAAACTTTTGCCTTCATCCCATTAAGATACGATTGTTTGCGAAAATGGTTCTAAACGAGTGGTGGAAGCTGCCAAAAAATAAAAACACCCACGTTCCCAGCGTTCCCTAAGCCCAAAGTGTGTCGCGCCAAATGTTCTGTTTCAATCGCTTTCAATCTCACGCCATTACGATAATTGAAACTCTGCTTTACAACTTCCAGCACAGCATCAAGCTGCTGAATTTCGCGCTCGAGAGCGCTCGCGCGATGGTGGGATTTTCCTATCCAAACCGCGTTGTTTACGTTGTGGCAATTCCTTTTCCGCTGCAACCGATGGCTTTGGGATGCGCCAGCATTGTGCCATTGCGCTGCAGCCAGGATATCCGCCATCCGCGCGGGATGGAGTTTTGGGCAGGAGGGCCGTTAAAGGACCATCGCCTGGTGCTGACATCCGAGTGAATGTTTCACCAGCCGTCACCTTGTGGGCGCACACACACACACACACTCACGCAGGACAGCAAATGTGGGCAAATGTTCAACAGGATGTGCGGCTCGGTACACATCACATGCGGTAGTTGCAAACGTGTCCGATTTTCCGTACGGTTCCGATGAGTGCGTTTACAAACATGGCGGCGCGAGAAACCCCGGTTCGCATTTATTTACTGGCCCTCTATGGTCTAGGTACACCGGCGAAACACGCTTTCGTGGTAAATTAGTTTTGCGGTTACAAATCACAAACTGCATTCAACGATGTCAACCGTTTGTTTTAAGCTGGTGTGCGTGTGTGCATTGTTTGAGCTGCGTGTGTGCGATTATACGGGTAAAGGGATAATGTGTGTTTTTTTTTCGACATCTTTTACATTCGTTAAGTATCTAATTTTATGTGCCATTTTACTCGATTTGTCCTAGTTTTATGATTAATTCCGTTGTTTTGTTTTTCATTTATCTTTTATCTCTTGTTTAATTTATCCATTTTCTGTTCTATTTTTCTTTACCATTACAAATGTTTTACTGTTTTACATAGCTTGTTATTTAAATCTGAAATTTGGTTAACATAATATCTTCCTTTTATTATTCAACTTCATTTTCTTTCATAGCTTATTACAAAATTTTCAAACTTTTATAATGTGTTTTGTTATTTTACGTTATTCTTAACTGTGTTATTGAAAGCATCTTATTCATTTTGTATTCCAGTTTTTGTTTTATTACTATGGATTTGCATTCATTTGTTCTATCAAATTATTGTTTCTTTTATATTCTTTGCTTTATCTTGTTGATTCTGTCTTTGTTCTATTCTTTTACTGTTATCTTTTGGCGAACATTGTCTATAGTTTGTTGTTTGGTAAGAAACTGATGTATTTATTGAAGGATTTTACACATTTTACATTATGTGTTTTCGATTGATTCAGGTAGCTTCATAACCTATTGATCATTTATTCTCACATGCTTAAGGGTTCGTTAACTGATTTGAGTGTGTCCTTTATGTAAATATTAGTTCAATAAACTTTTGATACATATATTTTCAATTTATCCAATATTTTTGTGTCACTTGTTTATGATGTGGTGTTTTTACAAAAGAAAAATCATATTTTGTATATTCAAACAATGTTTATAATCTTTTTTGGATAACTTGCCTTTCTTTTTCAGTTGTATTTTAACGCTTAACATTGACTAACGTAGAATTACGTATATTGTTTCAATTCTATTGTTTTTTCTTGATTTTTAAACACTTTTTATTCTATTTCCAAAGAAATCAACAAAAAAATACGCAAGCCTTTGTTTAGGTTGCCATAACATTCACAACAGAAACATCACTCCCTTAACCCAAACCCCCGGGAACCGGACCTGTCACAATTTGTTTAGCCGAGCGACGAATGTTAACAGAAATAGAGACGAGCTAGAAACAATATGGATTGGAAACCAAATAAATGCCAAATCTATTATACCTTTCAACGCATTAACGTTTCGCAGGCTTGACAAATAAAATAAAGATTAAAATAAATATCGCACAAACACACACACACGCGGCTGGGTGCGTATGTGCCATCCTCAATATGTGCATTGTTTAAGCTCCACACTGACTGGTCACCCAAAATTCCCTTACGCAGGACAGTGCGTGCGTGTGTGTGTCTGTGTGGTGGCTTTTTTATTTCGCAAATTCAATTTCCATTTCCCGCACAGTAAAGTCAACAGCGAAAGAGAAAATTGAATCAACACATCAGGACAAAAAAATAGAATAGAAGCAACAGAAAAAAATGGAACCGATGCCTGACATAAATCATTGGTCAGGCAGTTGCAAATACACACGCACCGTGCCAATGTTTCGACACACTATTGTGTCCGACCGTATTGTGGTACCACGCTAAAAGCAGACAATTTCATTTCACTGTGTTAATGTTGGGTTTTCTACCTTTTTCGCCGAGTTTTTTTTTTATTTCGTTCGTCCAATTTTTTTCCCTCATCCTAATGGTTGAACCCACCCAACTGTCAACGCATTTTTAGATGTCGAAGTGTGCTTTGAGGTGATTTTCGAACATGACGGTACAGGGCGACCTAGCGTATGTGTGTGCGATTTTCATTCGATGGTGCTTGGTGAGAGTAAACAGACTATTTACGGGCAAATTTGACAAATCGAATCGTTGTTGCGAAATGTTTGCTTTAACACATTTTTTCGCTTCTTGTGTTTGTTCGGATGTTGCATGAGTGATGCGTAAGAGACGATGGTCTGAATGGTCCTGTCACTCGGCCGTCATTAGACACGTGATATGTTTACTTTTTACCAACAATTCTCACTCTCCTAGACCTAGCTCCAGCTTTTTTTTTTTTGAGGGTCAAATACAAAATAGTTCTAGAAGTCAACAGTCACAAACCGAAAATATGTTTCCATCGAGTTTGAATTAATCTTTCAGCAACGCAAAAACCACTCTCAGAGGCACACAATCGAGCCGCATAAGAATTTCATGCCCTATCGTGCTCTGCTCTCGCCGAGCTGCCTAGTGACTTATAACCCGTGCACAATACTACTCAATACAATCATTAAATTTGCAGCAACAGCATATGTAGGTGGCAAATTCGTTTCATTCGGTATCGGGAATGTTTTGCATGTCCCTTGCTTGTTTTTTTTTAGTTGTCCAAAGCCCGTTTTTGTTGTATTCAGCACTCAAGCAAAGGCCGCGGTTTACCACCGGTGTCAAACCGAACGTGCATTGAATATTTATGATCGTTGTTGAATAAATGAATTTGACAGCTTTGGTTGACCGACGAGCGGTTTTCTACATTGCCACCATTACGCTGCTTGCATGTAAAATCATGCAGTCGAGCACTCGAAACTCATCGAATGTTTTACTAAAAGCCTCACTAATGATTCAAGTTGGTGGTTTCGATTTTTGTTTTTGCAGTGAAAGAAAAAAAGTTAGATAAATCGAAACCCGATCATAAATCGCTCAGTTATATACTACCCTACCACGCTTACCGTTCATGACCCCTAAATGTATGCAATTCGCAAAACACATTACTTAGTCGCCCCACCAAACCCCTTAGCGCAGATGACAGTTGAGCTCTTTCGACGTTTTCGTCGAATGATTCATTGGGGAAAGGTCTCCCAGAAGGTCATATTCAAACATGGTAACAGCTCTGGCCCTGTAACCGGCGAGATAACGAAGGTCATTTCGGAGTGCTTTGAACGTTTATTTCCTTCGAGCATTTTTGAAGGGTGTTTGACCACTTTTTAATATGTCCCGGGAGAGTCGTTCGAACGGAATGGAAGTCATTATTTTTCGCTGGGTGAATTAGAATGGTTCGGTCGAGCGGGGCCACAAGTTTGGAATATTTTAAGTTTAACGACAATTTTTTAGCTTCTTTGCCTTTTTCTCTTTCTCTCATTACAGGAGCTCCTAGTGTAAGTGCGCGAAATACGACGCCCGTTGCCTATCCCGGATCACCACTCCACCTGTCGGTGGAGTTCTGTGCCAATCCTCCGGCGTATGCAGCCCGGTGGCTTCATGGCGATCGAGTCTACACGCCCGGCAATCAGTATGGAACTGATGTCCTCGCCTATGGTTTCATAGTGAGTAGAAAATGTGACGCCTTTAAAGCTCAAGCTACTTATTTTTAATTTTCCCCAAGCTGAGAACCGATTTAACCAGCGCAACCAGCACGCATTAAAACAATCTTAAAACTTTCGCCCCCCAAAATCTCGAAACTCACGAACGTGACCGCAACCACAATGAACCCTCTAACCCGGTCCGCAAATGCAATTGTCTGACAAGTGTTTCGCTTCTCACAAACAGGACCTGCCTACGCCGTTCTGCAAGGAGGCACGTCTGACCTACGTGCACATGCACGAGAAGGTACCGCGGACGTTCTACTTCATCGTGTCCTCACCAGGCGGCGTGGCCGAAGCCGTGTTCAAAGTCAACTACACGCTCAAGCACAAACAGATGGGGTCCTCCTCGTCGTCGGGTGCATCCGTTTCCGGGGCCGGTTCCGGTACGTTCGGTAGCCCGTTTTCGCTGTCCTCGTCGTCTTCGTCGTCCGGTTCGGGGACCACCGTGAATGGGGGCAGCTCCGGGTACAAGATCAACACCAACACGCTCAACACCGTGCCCGGGAACGGGTTGGACAACGATGAGGAACTGATGGAACCGGAAGAGATTCACTTTCCGATCTTTGGGACTGGGCGGAGTGCGCGCGGCCGTGAAGCGCTTCCTGTGGTGTTGCTCGCGCTCAGCAGTCTATTGTGCGTTGGGCTGGTGCTCATCAACGGTCCTTATTATTGTCTATAGTAAGCCTAATTGAGTGGTGATAACGTTCCCTCGTTCTAAGAAAACTGAATTTTATCTCCTGATTTTGTAAACTTTCGACTTCAATTTCTTCGCTCTAAAGATCTTCAATGTTTGGTTAGGACACGCTGTCAGGACTGTTTGTTTGTGTATGAAGCAGACCTACTGACGAGTTTTAGAACTCTCGCTCAAGTAAATTCTCTCTCTAATTGTTCGCCGTAAAGCTTCAATGCTCCTTCAATAGGTTCACCCGAACTTCAACCTATCAACCTTCTCGTCTCTCATCTTCATCGATCACTGAATCGCCTTGTCTTCAAGAAACACCTGGTGTGAGGATTTCACTGTGTCACTTACGCACACTCACACCAAAACCAAATTGCAACAAACGGAAACGATCGAGCTATAAAAACAAGAAATATCCGAACCAAAAACCCACATTGTTGTTGTACATCCGCTAGAAGAAGAACAAAACAAATTGATACGAATTGGGAGTCTTACTGCTACTTTGTGGAGGTTCTCCCACGTGCAGAGATATCGAAACAATATCTGCAAAACAACAAGAGACGCAACAAGAACGCAACCGTAACGTACACGCGCAAACCTGACGAGCTGGAAATGGACCTAAAGGAGCAATTTTTTGAGCGAAATATATACATATATTTACCAAAGCAAAGAGAAGCAAAATACTCGACTCGTTTTTATGAGAAGAGAACGAAACATTTGCGGAACAGAATGTTGGAAGAATGTGGAAGGCGCTAACACAGTTGAGCAAGATATAATGGTGCTTAAATTGCAAAAGGTTTTCCGTTTAAGAGTTTCTTTCACAAGTTGCTTTAAGTTAGTCGGGGTTTTTTGCTGGATGAATGTTGCTATTTTAAAACATGCCGATATCCACGCCAAGGAAACCTTCGGAACAACTTATAAACTCCCACTGTAAATACTAGCCAAAACCAAGTACGCCAACACACAGCATGCAAGTGTTGGCCGGCAGTTAATTTCTTCTACGAACTGATTGGTTTCTGTTCACGTGTCGTCGTTGTTGTGTAAAAAAACAAATCTAGTTTCGCATGTAAGATCAAAACATCAAAACAACCGGAAAACCATTTAGGGAATTAGGTACTAAAGGTAAAGCGGGAAACCGAAACTTTTACCATAATAACACTGATTAATGGAAGAAGCATCAAACGAGTGACATCAGGAGCGATCTGTTTTGTTAACATAGTGATACACCCGGAAAAACACTTGACGCGCTGAATGCGAGCTTGCGACCGATTTGCTCCCTCACAGTGAGGGAAAATGATGAAACAAATGTACACGAATGGTGCAATGGACTCTCTTTTACAAAACACACAACTGCTTCGACCATCTCTCAACTCTGCCAATCATGAGACCACGACCGCATAGAACCGCTCTAGTACACACTCGCTTTCTCTCTAACACTTCTTGCCAGCGATAGCTAGCGAAGAATACTAACTAACTACCGGCTAATTTAAATGCTTAACACAACTGTACACTATCACCCTTAAAATGATCAACACGGTATCTTTCCTATCCTAAACGTAAACGTAAGCCCTGTCCGAACATCTATTAAATGCTAGTCGTAGTAAGGTAAGCCCAGTCTTTGTACAATGCCACTGTTCGGGTTGTCAATGTCATGTTCACCGTTTGTCACACCTTCGGTCGCTGCTGTATCGTTTCCAGTCTTGTAGTATAAAACATCTGTCTGTCACCCTCTCATCTAGTGGTAAGTTTTGAGTCCTTGAGGGTGTTTTTTGCGTTACCAAGGTAAATCTAATGCTTCTCCCAGTTACTTACACGCATCATCTTCTCATCCATCATCCTATCTATCGAACCCTTTGAAAAGAAAGAGGCGCAAACAAGCCAACCGTTTTTTCCAACTAAAAACAAACCTCCCTCCCTTAGAGTCCAGTGTCCATGAACAAGTTAACACAACGTGAGCTCCAGTGGGGCGGGAATTAAAAAATTGTTAAAATATTTCACACCGACAACAAGACAAAAAACAAGAAACACCCAAAAAAGCAGCAAACAAAGCAAATAGGGGAGGTAAAGAAAATTTGTACATATTTGAAAATGGAAAAGCGACACGCGGTTAGGAAGTAGGAAGAGATAAAAGAGGAGAAGAGAAAGAAGGAGAAGAAAAAACACACACAGAAAAGCCAAACTAAATACTTAATGCGATACTGTATAACCGTGGTACGAAGAAGTAAACCAGAAGTAGATAACGCAAGATGTAGGGGGAGAAAATAAGAGAAATAAAACACAACTGTTGCCAATAGTCCGGTAGCTTGTTTTGCCACTGTCCTAAAAGGGCACTGTCCTTGAACTTTAAGTTCGATCCGTATCAATGTGTTCGGTGTATAAGTTTGGTAGAAAGCTAAAGTTGAACACAAAACAGTATAAAAGAACTGAACCGAAACAGTTAAAACGATGACATAAAAACATGAAACAAACACGAAACAATTCGATGCCGGTTTCAGTAAAACGGTATTTGAAATTTAACTCAAAATTATTAGTTAATAAAGGTAAAAAACACTTTATCAGCCAAATATGTTTCCAAACAATTACGGACAGATAGTTATTAAAAACACAATTTAAACAAAACTATGTTCCGTATGTTATGTTCGGCCGGCAAATGTACGGAGCAGCCAAACATCCAAAAAAAAACCGATAAAAATGAAACAACAAAACAAAATAAAATAGAATAAACTTGAAAACACGAACACATAATTGTCATTTTGTACAAAAACAAAAAAGCAAAACATGGAAAATAAAATGAAAACTATTATTGAAAGCTGCTGTTGTTTTGTGTATTGAAATATTTTGTTCAAACAAACAAAGAAAGTAATTTAATATGGTAAAAATTTAAATTAAAACACGTTTCAGATAGTCAGCGCTCTACCTTCAAGTAACGATACTTCATTTACCTTAACTCAATGAGGATGGGGTCGAAAACTCATCCGTCTCACCATCTGGCATCAAGCTTTAATCGAGCCGGTTCGGTCCGGTTGTTGGCGTACAATAATTTCCAACATACCTCACCGAAAACTCTCCAACTCTTGGCACCCGTCTTGCCAAAACCCAGCACGGCGATGAGAGATGCGATGATGAGGAACAGGCCAAACCGACAGGGTTTTGTCAGGTAGACCGAGAGCCCAGCAAACCCCGTAGATAAAAAGTATAATTTTATGTGGTTTTATTGCCGGAAACGAATAAACGACGGCATAAAACACATAATTTACACATTCCCTTCCCAGGCTCGTTCCGTGTGCCAATGCGAATTGCGTCTGAGATCCTCCCATATCTAGGACACGTAAGGAACGACTGATTTCGCCGGGATTTGTGGGCCGCAAAAAAAGGGACAAAAAAGGATAGCAAACACCTTCCTTACGTCTTACATAGTTGCACGTGAATCATTGGCCCGGGACCCGATTGTTCCAGGTGGCAAAACCCCTTCGGGGTGTACTTCGCTCCGGCATCTTGGAAGCCAGAACGTGTGCCATTTGTTTCGAAAGGATTTGGACGGAACATCCGGCCGATTACGGTGAGTGGTTTGGAATTGGACGCAATTTTTCCCGTACGACATCTTGTCAACCCCCGTGCCAACTGGGAGCCGCCGAGCAACCGGCTCGGAATGAATGGGTATCGATTGCGTAATCCCATTTGCCGGAAAGATGAAGATTACAGCAAGATTGAAGCTGAATCTGGTCTGCCATTTGCTGCAACGCCTTCGTTTCGAACCTGAACTCCGGAAGGTGCTACGTCAAACGAGTGTTTCGGTTTCGGTCTTATCCGAAACCACACAGGTTCGCATAATTATACTGCATTAGTTTTGGAATGCTCTCCGTGAGCAGAAATACCGGATCCGGATAGTTGTATTATCGTTCGGCTGTGCAGTGTTCGCTCCGTTTCCGATTCCAGGGTGGAAATAGTTTCCACGAGATGGAATCGCGTCGCGTCATTTTCCCACCCGACCCTGCTTCAACTCCCTGCAGCTTCACAAATAGCTTTGCGCACAGTTTCTTTGATCATAAGACACGAAATCCCGGGACACGGACACCTTTAATTATGCAAATGCAAAGACCGACGGTTGCATTAATTATCCTACCGGCCGAACCGAAGCCATATTGTTTGTGCAAGTCGTTGGAATGTCCGTTCGCTTTGCCACTGTCACTCGTGCAATGTGTTTGTGTGGCTTTGAATGTCGACCCGTACCCTGGACGCGGTCCAATGCTGACAGGGAAATTGTACAAACTCGGCACTCGGTTGTATCTGCAGCATTCCTCCCAACCGTTGCTCAAGCGCTCAATCAATCGCCGTGCTGCAGTCGGGTAATGAAAGGTAAACAGATTCTGCGAATTGTGCGTAATGGATTTATTGTGTAATTACGTGATAACTATTGAAAATGATCAATTATGAAAACACTTATTGTTTCGCCCTGGTGGTTTGGGAGATGACGAACTGCGGTTGTTGAGGTTTTAAAAGGGGGATTAAATAGGAACAGGGTATGGTACAACTAAAATAGTTGAGTAGCTAGTTGATTTGTATCAAAACTTAATTGAAAGTAAACACAATCGATGCTTAATATGCACAAAAAACTAGTTGCATAATATCTCTTTCAGTACTGCTGTTGAAATCCATCGAGATCCGTGATGGAAGAGCACGCCTGAAGGTATGCAATCTATGGTTTTCTTCTGTCATTTACTGTCCAGCGCGTGGAGTTTCAGACTTTCCTGTGTACTTAGTTTAAAAAGGAGCCATAAATATCTTTAAGAAATATTTTCATTGTTAAATATAAGTTTAAAAAGGTGGTTTTATACATTCACGAGTTTATTATATAAAAATGTTTTATTTTGAGCAATTGAGTAACCATCCCAACCTAACACTGATGAAAGGATTCTTCGCAACATGGCGAACTTATTTGAGGGATCTCGACTCAAGATCTGCTAAGAAACTTCTCAATGTAGGTTAAAGTTAGGGGGACACCACACGTTAGTCGTTTTCTCGTTGGTTGCAAGAACTTGAACTCTCGGAAAATTATACTTTATAAATCCTGAGACTAACTATTGCTCTAGTCTGAACCAACTCAGGCGCCTCAGCTTGACTGTCACAGGCTTGTGACGTTGTGCTGTTTAGGTTTTGGTATAGTAAAAGACCCCAACATTATCTCGACTTCAGCGACGAGACCGATTTCTGATCTTACCTGGACTTAGTTAGTTCCCAAGAAAGATCTCATGTCTATTTTAAAAATAGAATATGTATTATTGGGATCTCTATACAATTAATAATACTCCTTATAATTCTCCATACGGCCCACGAAAGATTTCGTGTGTTCAATTTATCGCACCTATCCATAGCTTTTGCATCAATCGACCTCCACAAACCATTTCTTAGTTGAACTCTTGTCCTTCCAATAAGAACTGTTCCAAGTTTATCCCAATTTGACAGTGAATTTCCTAGATTCTCTTGCGTACAAGAGAGACGGTCCGGATGGGATTCGAAAGCAATGGCTACCGAGTAAAGCCTTAAAGCTTAAAGTGTTCCAACCCCGAAACGTTCCACCATTTGCGTAAAATAATACACCACATTGTGTGTTTGTGGCGCCGTAAAAGCGTAAAACTTTCAACCACCAAGCAACCACACCACCATTCCACCAACGCTGACCACAAACCGATCGGCTCACAACGGTCCCCTATTAAATGAGCAAATTTGTTTGTTATAAAAACGACCGAGAAGCCAGAAACCAGGGTGGTGTAACTTTGACGACTTTTCCAAGTTTTGCCAGTCAATTTCTTTTGCCCGCCGTGTTCAATGTTACGGCGTTCGGGTTGGTTGAGGAGACATTTTTGTTGGAAAATTATTTTATTACGCTTACAGTTGAAAGACGCAAGGCCGAATTGGCTTCAAGAAGTAACGCGAATAGTAACACAAGAATGTCAATGGAAAATCACTGTGCTTCAGGATATCGTTTTCCTATGAATATTTTAACTTTAATTAATAAAATGATGATGAAAACACTTTAGCTCAACGCTGCAGATTCCGATACAATACAACTACAAACCCCTTAACATTATCCAATCAAAATTTTGATCCAAAAAATATTGTCTTTCCATTCTCAACGGAAGGCGAATGCACGATCTAGCACCACCGATACCAGTTAATCCCTCGTGTCTTTCCTGGAAAGGAACGAAAAAAAATCCCCAAAATTACAACAGATAAAGCTAAGTTACAGCTCGCAGTAGAGCAGTATTTTAAACCTTGTCAGCAAAATGGAAAAGAAGAAACATACACACACACAACAAGCTCAATTTGTTTCATGCCTCGAGGCCAATGTTTCTCCGGCTCTCTTCCTCCAGAAGAGCGGACGGTTTAGTTTGGCGTCAACGTCCAGCAGCCGGAGCAGCCAGAGGACGAGCGTATTCTTTGAACGCAAAAACCGAAGGACCAACAGCAAAAACGCGCGTGATGTTTCGGCTGCTGCTGCTGCTGCTGCTGCTGCTGCTGGATATCATAATTTCGTATTCTATGTTTCCTAATTTTGTCGCGCCAATGCATCGCATACAAAGTAGGACCCATGCTACCATGCTTCTGCTTCGCCTCGTCAGAATGTTGCCGACTGTGTGTAGTGTGTACCGCACCATGACCATGTACTGGCACCGGGTTGGGGGTAGTACACATCGCCTTACGTACGGCGCAAATCTGTAACCAGCAGCCACCAGACCTTGAGATATTGCAAAATTACAACGTTCCCCGAGCCCATGCCATGCCAGAAGACTGTTCATATTTCCTCGCGCAAATGTCTGATGCTCCTGCCCGGGGGCTAAATTTTTGCAGTAAATGTTAAATATTATCTACAGCTTCTTCTTCTTCTTCTTCTACGCTTCTCTTTCCAGCCCCCACACAACCTTCTCGGGTGGAGTTTTCAGTACATGAAATTACCATTTTTAACCCTCCCAAGGAGACCGAGAAGGACCGGGGCCGTCTTTTCCGAATTTTCATGCATAAACTGCCATCGTTCTTGATGATGGAATATTTTTCCGGCCGTTCTTTTTTTGGCTTTGTCCACGCCCGAAATCACCTGCCATTGTGTAATTGTGTATGGTTCGAGAACAAATCCTTTGTTTGGCGAGAGAAAGAGAGCGTGCGCTAAAAAGAAGAGATAAGATTATTAAATATGCCTTCAGAATAAATTATAACCCCACAAAAGGCATCAAAGGACACATTTCGGTTCGGTTGGCTGGTGGCTGGTACAGCAGGTCTTCGATAAATCATGTTACTAGTGGCATAAATGAAACAAAAAGCAACAAAATAAAGGATATACAAATTACCGACCCTAGCGTGTTCTTTCCCCGATGTGTTTCTGTCTCTGTCTCTCTGATTATACCGAAAAAAAAACAAGGAGATTGGTACACAAATTGTTCGGCGCATGAAAATTATTGGTCCAACACTGCCCGTATGACGAATGTGAATTTTAATCGATATTCGATTTTTATATTTTCCACCATTTCTTCTTTCCTATGGCCTACCGACAAATGCGCACACGGACGTGCACTCGTAAATCAAAGACAGCCACTACACGATGCGGATGTGCGTGTGCTTGATGGGACAGTTAATTTATGTCAGTTTGCATCAGAGAAAGAAAACAAAGCGGACATACAATGGAACAATGCGGTCTGCCACTTCCGACAATTTTCACCAATTGTTTTTCAAAAACACGCACACAGCCACCCTCTCTGTTTCTCTCTCCTACTGCTACTGCTCTCCTACAAGCTCTGTTCCATTGCTGCTTAAATACAAGCAACTGGCAGCGGTAACGTCACTAATTTCAATGTTACAATGTGTTGTTAGTTGTTAAAAATAAAACCAAAACCTAAAGCAACGAACAACATTGTTTGGCGCTTCATCCATTTTTGAAGATGCCGCTGGCAATAGGAAAAAACTGTAAAGGATCTAACGATACTTCAACCGCGTTTTTAGAACATTGTATCTATGTTGGTTTCATACCCGGAAATTGTAAGCTACAGTTTGTGACATAACTGTAAGGCCTGTTGATTTTAGAGTCCCTATTCTTAATATGTTCTGAATTAAGGAAAATAGCAAATAGTTTTTTATATAATAAGCAATTTGGATCGGTTACAAGGCAACGAAACATAATTGCGAGGTGTCAACAAACTCCAGGTTGTATGGAAAGAGGACTAATTTTGGGTATGCTGTTCCTAGAGAGTGTTTTTGTATTAAAAAAAGACTTTTTTCGCATATGTAGTGGGTATGTTTGGATGTCTTTGAGGCAAGTACCAATGTTGATATGTGTCTCTTAGGCAATTGTGGATTTTAAGATTCCCTTTCAACCTTAACCAATAGTCCATCTGGCGAGTAGTAGATAACGTTTTCCAGAGCTTAAGGCCTCTCTTTTTAAGACCTAGTCAACCTTTTATTAAAACGTCGCTTATGCGACCCGGTACTTCAAGAAACGATCTGGTCAGGTTCTGAAATGTACATGAAACTAACTTACTTACTTGTTGGAATTTCAGGAGTATGGATTGTTTGCTCGTTGGTACAAGAACCTCAAGACATCTTGGCATGGTATTTCTGGTTTCCTTTCCTTAATTGTCTTTTAGTTAGGCCTACATACAGGCCAAATGGGACTCAATACCTGTTCTTTATTCAATACCTAATTCAAAGGACTCCAGCCACGCGCGAACACCTGCCCTATTACTAATAGCTGCGGATTCTTTGATGTCTTGCATTTTGAGTTGGCATTATAGCAAATGTCTCTCCTTTCCCTTTTACCTAAAACCTGAATATTAAGTTGTGATTTTAATTACCTTAAACTAAATCACCATATATCTATACGGTACTCATGAACCAGTCGAGTAGAGGTTTGTACCTTATTGACATAGTATTCTCCTGAGAGAGACCTAAGTAAACGAGGCTGCTCAATGTCCTGTACAATCAGTATCTGTTCCATACTTCAGAACCATTAGGTTTGAACTTTAAAATAGTTTACTAGCAATTCGTTCAAGCCTTTCTTATTGATTAAATAAATAGTCCTCCATAAGACCTGCTTTCTGTTCTGTGGCAATATCTATTAGCTCGCCACTTCTGGTGTTCTGAGTCCAAGAAGACAAGCTGCCATATAAACTGATTAGGAGTTAATCTCAAACAACTAGTATTCTTATGATAGTGTTACGCACTGTATTACGCAGAAGACTTCATGCTACATTGTACTAAAGAATGAAATAAACGTTTCCATATTTTAGAATCATTTTAAGCTCTTTGATGCAATTTATAGTCATTCGTTTTCCTCTTGTAGTTCGTTAATCATTGTCCATTTTATTGTGTTTACATTATTACTATATTTTAAAACTTTCAGTTAACCGTTGTGTCTATGACCAAATTTACACCTTCATCTCTACGACCGGTATACCCGGGTATCCCATACATTTTGTATGGGGAATGAAACAGCCGCATTTTAAAACTTTAATAACTTTTTTTCTATTCATAGTTTTTTATGAAATTTGGAAATCAAGTTCATATATCAATATTCTTTACTATAAAATAAAAAAAAAGTTTCATAAAAAAATTAATAAAAATTTTTAAATTTATTTTTAAAGTTATGTAAACAATACGATGGCATTGTATGCTCTTGCTTTTACAATTTCATGCTAAAATTACGACTAGAAAAAATGATTATTGAAATTTTAAAATGGAAAAGTGACATTCCCCATACAAAATATACCCGGGTATGCTGGTCGTAAAGATAAGGGGTATAAAAAGAAAATTGAAGAAAAAAAATATTTCTAATTGTTTTAATATGCATATATTTTTATATATTTTTATTATGCAGTATTGAAGAGAATTACAAGTTCTAAACATATCAATAAAAAACTCATTGATAGGACTTCTGTGTAAAAAGTTATTTAAGTTTTAAAGTGAAAAATATACCCGGGTATCTGGTTGTAGAGTTGACGGTTAAATTGTTTAATTGAACAATTTGTATATAAAATACGAATTCGTTTAACCATCTTTCAACTATCACCCAGTACACTATTTCACGTTAAGTTTCAACCCATAATAGCCCGTTTTTTATAGCAAGCGTTAGCTGGAAAGCTTCCGCTCACCGACACGTTTGTGCGCTACAACCCACGAAAACGTGTGGTCTTATCAGCTCGACACTAAAGTGAGCCGGTGTGATTTACATGTGACGTGGTTCTTGTCGACCGGCTGTAAAACCCTCGTATACCCATCGTCTATCCCATCGCACCACTATCATCATTGGCAGAAAAATGGCACCCAACACCGAGGAGATGCAAAAATCATGCCTGCCCCATTGTCAATTGACTGTCCAACGGTGAAAGAAAAAAAAAGAGAGATCACCACCGGGTACCAATGGTAACGAATTTTTCCCTTTCGAAAAAAAAGGATTCCGCTTCGTGAACACCAACCCGGGGACAATCTGCTCAAAGTGCCATCACAGCTTCCAACGAGCCACTTCCTGTCGGTGAGCTGTGTCGCAGAGAACTCTAGCTTTTTGCATGGACTTGTCCACCAACGCCCGCGTGTGTGTGTGTTTGTGAAGAAGTGTGAGAAAAGAAGCAAATGTTCCCGAACCGAACAGATGGGCTTAAAACAAAATAGAGCGAGAGAACCGGGGTGAACTAGCGAAAAAAACGCGGCTCCAAGGAAATGTGGAATGCATGAAGCTGAACGCAACCGCACCAGAACGCAGAACGCGAACCTGACCAGGAGTGGGTCTCATATTTTACGCTTTAATGCGAATTTACGTGCATACACTCGCTGGCGTGGGTTAGGTTAGGCGAATAGCGATATATATATTACGATTCGGTTGCCGCTGACACGAACCGGTTCCCGTTGCCATTTTCCTTCACTTTCCCGTCGTCTACCAGTGTCAAACCAGCCGGAAATGATGGTTTAGTTTTTTGTGTGCAGAAAAATTCTTCCCGCTTCACAATCGATTGCCAAAGACAGGGTGTTTTACCCCGTCGCTTATGCTATGGCGAGGATGAAGTGCCCCGATGACGGAGGGTGCATCAAGGAGCAGGCTTAAAATGAGTAAAAGCGAACCCCGTTGACAGGTGAACCGATAAAATGGGAGAGAGTTGCCAAGCGTGTAATTTATTTGCCATTTAATAGCTTTCTTATCGTGGGGCGAGTTTTTGCTTCTTAAAAACGGATCGTTGGGAAGTTTTTGTTATTTTATGTCTGTCAATAACTTCGAGGGATGATTTTTATATGTACATGTAAAAATAAGATATTATTGTATAGGTTCAATGCGTTCTTCAGATGACTGACATATATGACAGATGTTCTCTTTTTCTTCTAATATCTTATTTTTCTTTGAAATTTTATAATTTATAGATGTTCAAGACTGTAGTTTCTTTAAAATCGAAAATTCACCTGGATTTTGGATCGCGTATCCCTTGGATCCCGGATCTTGGAACCCAGATCCAGGGTCCCTTTTGGATCCGGAGATCGGATCTCGAATCCTGGTTCCCTCTTAAGATCTGGATCGCAAATTCCTCTTAGATCCCTCTAATCCCGGATTCCGCATTCAAGATTCCAGGTCACAGATCTTGGATACCGGAGCTTGAATCTGGGATACCTCTCGAATCTTACATAACAGATCTCGAATCTCGAATCTTGAAATCCGGATTTTCTCTCTCAGATCTATCTCGGAATTGGATTTGCATCCAGATTGCTCTCATATCTTTTATTCCAGATCTAAGATCCCGATACTGGATCACAGACACCTCTTGTATCCCATACCCCGGAATCCCAGTTTCCTCTCTAATCCCAGATCTCTCTCGGATCTCAAATAGCAGATTCTTCTAGGATCCCGGATCTCTCTCGGATGCTACATTCCAGATACAGTATTCAAATCCTATCATGATCGTATCTCCAGCCATGGGTATTATAAGGTCTAAGAAGTCAGTTATGACAGGCAAAGTCCTCTGTTAATGTACTCAGTGTATGACACATGTTCCTCTCTTAATAACGATATTATGGTATTGCCGTTCCTAGAAGTTTTATTTAGCAAAACCTTACTGTAAAAGTTTATTACAATGTAAGACATTCAAGTTCCATTATTTTACAAAATTATGCTGAAAATCATCATCCTATTTAAGCTTCAAAATTCTTTTGTAACACAATTTAATGAAATATCATTCAATCTTCCTCAGCTTAATTTGAATACATTCAGTACCGTCTCTTACTTTCGTTTACATCGTTACCGGGACACCACTTCACAGAAGTGTCCAGGATTTCCAAATAAAACACAACAACAAAAAGAAAACAAAAATCCGCCCTATTTGCCGAAACGCCTCTGATAATGATATAAATCCTCATTAAACACGGACCGGTGTCATAATCAAACCGATGGCGCTTAGCACACTGATAGCGAATTTATGATCTTGATTGAAACCACTTGCAACCGGGCGTCGCTGAAAACGTAATAGAAGTACAGCACAATTTGAAGGTACGGCTGGAGAGTGGGACTTTGCCAGAAAAGTAAGAAGATTACGAATCTTCCATCATCACCGGCACTCGCTCGGTCGCTCGCTCTATCCACACCAGCCACACCGTGACGGTTGAGTCAATTTACAGTCATCTTTTGCGAGGATAATTGCGTTTTCCATCTAGAGAGTCTCACCAGAAGAGCAGGGTCACCGGAATACTGTTGTTTGTCAAAAATCTTATCACAAACCACCACAACCCGTCCTACCGCTGCAAAGAGTGAGCGAGAAGTCACCCATCTACAGTACCATTTTCCCGAGGGCTAACGGCCGGAACTGGCACTGGTTTCCGAGAACGCCCAATGTAATGGGCTGGGAAAGTGTGTGAGGCTTTTGGCCCGGTTTTCGCTCACTAGGCGCATAAAGGAATAGCAGAGAGCCGGGAAAGAAGAACAACAAAAATGACGCCATTCGTCACCGCCATGACGAATGGTAAGCCTCATCAACCGCCGGGACAAGGTGACGTAAATTTAACCACAATCACCCGGTGGAACTTTACCTGGAGGCTCAGACTCACTGGGACACACCATTTGTGTGTGTGTTTTTTGTTGCGTTCTTTCTTCTTCCTGGAAGCACAGACCGCACTGTGGAGGTAAAGCGATGTAACGAGAGTTTTAATGTACTGTCGAGAGGATTTTAAAGTAGCGTGTTTGTACCGTGCGAACATGTCTGATTGGGTTGTTGGGTGAGAGGTTTTGCGCAGCCGGAGCTGGGGGTATAATTGTGCCTCATATCAAACAGCTTGACCTAAGGCAAGAGTGGGATGCTTAAGGGAAAAGTTCACCGACTACTAGATGTGGGAAAAATGATGTAGATATGTCAAACGATTGCTTAAGTTATTTGTGATTGATTTCCTTAATCCTAGCCCATTTTGGACACGGAAAAGTGTCTCAATTACTACACATCCGCTTATTCTGGAATTATTAAGAAGCTCCTTTATTCAAACCAATATTTTGAGCAACTGTCATTTTAAATGAAACCACAATCATTTCCTTCAATATTCTCGGCAGTGTCCTCGGTACTCTAGAGACGAATAAAATCAAACGATGCAAAGTCTCGACTAAACTAACTCACCAACCCAGTCCGTGCCCTGCCATACCCATCTAAATATGATAAAGCATATTCCCAACAAACTCATTGCAAACGTCATCTGATTATGGCAATTTTATTTTTCAACAAACCTCTCCCTTCACCAACTTCACCCTCCCTGAAGTCTCCTGAAGTCTCCTTTCCCTTTACCAACAAAAAATAAAAGGCAGCATGAATAAAAGATGCAAAATCAAGCCCCCTTTTTTCACGCACACTTGTCCGGACTTGCGGGCCCGACCCAGCGACAAGAGCAACCATGAATAAAAGATCATAAGTAACGAGATCAAAGATATCAATTTCGGGCACCTTCTACTATAATGCGCTCCACTCGGCGTTTGGCCCCTGGCGGGAAAGGAAAAATTGTGCCGCACTTGTTTGTACAACAAATCAAGCTTCACCCTGCCAGGCCTAGTGAATTGGCCCAGTTCCGATTTCATCATGTGCATCCTCACCTCGGTTGCAGTTTTGTGTTTCGTCTGCCTAAGCGAACAGGGAAAAGGAATTTCTTAAAAGTACATCAAACAGATCCTACGCGCCCGTAGCGTTGAGTTTAGGGTGAAATAGCGGGAAGATTTAAATCGGACGACTTTACGGTCCCCAGCAAACGCACGCCTCACATTAAATCAACAAGCGAATGAAGCGGTACATGATGCTGCCACTTACCCCCGGTTCGGCCGGAGCGTTTTCCCTGGGCTGGGACAATAAAGGGCTGCCGTCTGCCCGTCTGAATGGCGTCTAATTAGTCTCGGTCCCGGTGTACCGGGAAGGATGTACCATTTACGCAACGGTTAACAGTAAAAGGCTTTTGGATGATTAATTTTCCCATCGACACACATACGCACACGTGTGCCTGGAATTGCTGGAAGAGACTGGGCCAGGTTATGTGTTAGTGAACGGGGGGAAAAAAGGATCCCGAAAAGTGGGTATAATTTGTAGATAATGCATTTCACATACAGCTATTAAGTAAATTGCACGGTAGGGATAATGCGTGTACCTTATTAATGAGAGTTTTATTGAAACTGTTAGAGTATTAATTTAATATAGAGCCATTTCAACGTAAATGGTAAGCTGTATTTGTTCTTGTCGGGAAGGTGAACTTTAAACCCTGCAATTCTCAACAATCCAACACGTTCCTCTGTTCTTTTAGAACACAAATTCTTCATCATCGTTCACATGCAATTCCAGCAGACAAGTGCTCTATTTCATCCAAAACCGGAGTGTACAGGTCCAGACAAATTTCATTGCCGCTATCCAGTTGCACCCAGGTTCGCATGAATCGTTTCCACTGCATCACCGGCGCTGGCCATCTTCTGGCGAACCGCACAAACGGGAGCACTACGTAACGCCACCTCCGCATGAGCGATGTTGTTGATGACGATGCTGATAGCGACGATGATGGCGTCCGTTTGATGGAACACCAACAAATGGGAGTACACGGGGAACATCCGTTCCATTCGCACCACCGAAAGAGGACGCAAGTCTTCGGTGAGGTCAAGGGCTTTTACATCATCGCCATGCGCGGTGCAGTGTAGTGCAGTGGGTTGCGTTCGTGGAAAGCGGAAATTGTTAATGGAACTACACCTGACCCAGTCTACCAGAGGCACAGTCTTATTCTCGATTGCCACCAAACAGCGTAATGATATGGTGGGCTTCGGAACTCACATTTTCCCCGTAGCTAGAACAGTAGAAGCGTGGTGGTCTAAATGAGCAACAGGAGAACCTTCAGCAGTAGAACGGAAAAGCTTCCACTACCCAGCAACCAAGCCAAAGTGTTGATGGTATTCATTTCACTCTAGATAAATTGCCGTTTCCTACAGCGTTGACTACCAATTGCGCGTCGGTAAAGTGCAGTTACGGGCGGCAATGTACTGTACGGTGGGACATTTTTTTGACCGAGGAAACTAAAATTAACCTTCAAATGGGATCAAATTGCTAGCAACAGCAGTAACAGATGTTTCCGCTGATTGTTGATGACCCGTCGGTTGGTAATGTTATTGTACGTTGCTGGGTAACTTCCCAAAACCGGCTATTTCTATGGCCACTGTTGCCTTAGCCCATTTCTTTTAGATGGGGAGTTGCGTAGTTTCGAATCGTAAATAGTTTCATCTGAAAATTGAGGGTTTGGTTGGAAATTAGGGAAATTGTACATTATTTTCACTTCAAGCTCCTAGAATACACAATAACGAGTTTTTTGAGGTTTCTTTTCAATTCTTGGCCATGATGTTATTGTGTTTCTGTTCTGAAATAGTCCGTTTCTTACACAAATTGCGTCTGAGGATCAGGGTAGCCAATTACATGATTTGAAATCTTACCATAATCCAAAGTACTAGTATGTAATCATTATCAAATTTTTCAATATATACTTGCTTCTTTTCTAGATGCGATTTTGAAGTTGGTACTGCGTCTTTATAGAATACATGAATACCGTGAAGGTCTGACCAATACATAATGATATCTCTTTTAAGTTTTTAGGCAAGCTTTTCAGGTTATTTGGTCAGATCATAACTAACGTCACCTATCAAATGAGTCTAGATTGACAGCTGTTGTCTATCGATACCACAAGATTCTCCACAAGGAGTAGAATTACTTCTCATCTTCAACAAAATATTTAAAATCCTTCAGATATGAGATTTTTTGTTACAAACATTCTAAGGGATCAACTAACAGCTATAATTTTTCTTCGTCCTGACAGCTCGACCTGACATTTCAGCCATTATTGATTTTGTAACTAATATGGTAATCAAAATGGTGTCTCTTTTCGCATGAGCATGTTGCTATTCTGTATCCATAGTCGGCTAAGTATTTATCAACTTAAAAAATTAGCGCCCTCTATATGTGAGAAACCGTACTAAGCCTAGGAGACGTCTTCTTGATCTGTCAGGATGTGACATTTGCACTGTTTGTTGACGTTTCAACAGCTATCTAGCAGACTTAGCAACATTAAGCTACGATCATCTACAGAGGCTTCGAAGTCCTTGTCGCTATCTTGGATCTAACTAAACAGAAAAAAATATCTTGTCCAGACACTGCTACTAAAAGTAGCGAGGCTCAGAAAATTCTTTCGGGCCTGTATTATCTAAATATGATAAAGCATATTCCCAACAAACTCATTGCAAACGTCATCTGATTATGGCAATTTTATTTTTCAACAAACCTCTCCCTTAACCAACTTCACCCTCCCTGAAGTCTCCTGAAGTCTCCTTTCCCTTTACCAGCAAAAAAATAAAAGGCAGCATGAATAAAAGATGCAAAATCAAGCCCCCTTTTTTCACGCACACTTGTCCGGACTTGCGGGCCCGACCCAGCGACAAGAGCAACCATGAATAAAAGATCATAAGTAACGAGATCAAAGATATCAATTTCGGGCACCTTCTACTATAATGCGCTCCACTCGGCGTTTGGCCCCTGGCGGGCAAGGAAAAATTGTGCCGCACTTGTTTGTACAACAAATCAAGCTTCACCCTGCCAGGCCTAGTGAATTGGCCCAGTTCCGATTTCATCATGCGCATCCTCACCTCGGTTGCAGTTTTGTGTTTCGCCAGCCGCCAGCAAGCGAACAGGGAAAAGGAATTTCTTAAAAGTACATCAAACAGATCCTACGCGCCCGTAGCGTTGAGTTTAGGGTGAAATAGCAGGAAGATTTAAATCGGACGACTTTACGGTCCCCAGTAAACGCACGCCTCACATTAAATCAACAAGCGAATGAAGCGGTACATGATGCTGCCACTTACCCCAGGTTCGGCCGGAGCGTTTTCCCTGGGCTGGGAAAATAAAAGGGCTGCCGTCTCCCGTATGCCCGTCTGAATGGCGTCTAATTAGTCTCGGTCCCGGTGTACCGGGAAGGATGTACCATTTACGCAACGGTTAACAGTAAAAGGCTTTTGGATGATTAATTTTCCCATCGACACACATACGCACACGTGTGCCTGGAATTGCTGGAAGAGACTGGGCCAGGTTATGTGTTAGTGAACGGGGGGAAAAAAGGATCCCGAAAAGTGGGTATAATTTGTAGATAATGCATTTCACATACAGCTATTAAGTAAATTGCACGGTAGGGATAATGCGTGTACCTTATTAATGAGAGTTTTATTGAAACTGTTTGAGAATTAATTTTTTGTGTTAGTGAACGGGGGGAAAAAAGGATCCCGAAACCCGGGTATAATTTGTAGATAATGCATTTCACATACAGCTATTAAGTAAATTGCACGGTAGGGATAATGCGTGTACCTTATTAATGAGAGTTTTATTGAAACTGTTTGAGAATTAATTTAATATAGAGCCATTTCAACGTAAATGGTAAGCTGTATTTGTTCTTGTCGGGAAGGTGAACTTTAAACCCTGCAATTCTCAACAATCCAACACGTTCCTCTGTTCTTTTAGAACACAAATTCTTCATCATCGTTCACATGCAATTCCAGCAGACAAGTGCTCTATTTCATCCAAAACCGGAGTGTACAGGTCCAGACAAATTTCATTGCCGCTATCCAGTTGCACCCAGGTTCGCATGAATCGTTTCCACTGCATCACCGGCGCTGGCCATCTTCTGGCAAACCGCACGAACGGGAGCACTACGTAACGCCACCTCCGCATGAGCGATGTTGTTGATGACGATGCTGATAGCGACGATGATGGCGTCCGTTTGATGGAACACCAACAAATGGGAGTACACGGGGAACATCCGTTCCATTCGCACCACCGAAAGAGGACGCAAGTCTTCGGTGAGGTCAAGGGCTTTTACATCATCGCCATGCGCGGTGCAGTGTAGTGCAGTGGGTTGCGTTCGTGGAAAGCGGAAATTGTTAATGGAACTACACCTGACCCAGTCTACCAGAGGCACAGTCTTATTCTCGATTGCCACCAAACAGCGTAATGATATGGTGGACTCACATTTTCCCCGTAGTTAGAACAGTAGAAAGCGTGGTGGTCTAAATGAGCAACAGGAGAACCTTCAGCTGTAGGACGGAAAAGCTTCCACTACCCAGCAACCAAGCCAAAGTGTTGATGGTATTCATTTCACTCTAGATAAATTGCCGTTTCCTACAGCGTTGACTACCAATTGCGCGTCGGTAAAGTGCAGTTACGGGCGGCAATGTACTGTACGGTGGGACATTTTTTTGACCGAGGAAACTAAAATTAACCTTCAAATGGGATCAAATTGCTAGCAACAGCAGTAACAGATGTTTCCGCTGATTGTTGATGACCCGTCGGTTGGTAATGTTATTGTACGTTGCTGGGTAACTTCCCAAAACCGGCTATTTCTATGGCCACTGTTGCCTTAGTCCATTTCTCTTTTTATGGAGAGATGCGTAGTTTTGAAACGTAAATAGTTTCATCTGACAATTGAGGGTTTGGTTGGAAATTAGGGAAATTGTACATTATCTTCACTTCAAGTTCCTAGAATACACAATAACGAGTTTTTTAAGGTTTATTTTCAATTCTTGGCCATGATGATACAGTGTTTCTCACTTGATAATGCAAAGTTACCTATGATTTTTGCAAACGCTACATACGATTTCGTATGGAGCGTTTGCAAAAATCATAGGTAACTTTGCATTATCAAGTGAGAAACACTGTATTGTGTTTCTGTTCTGAAATATTCCGTTTCTTGCACAAATTGCGTCTGAAGATCATGATAGCCAATTACATGATTCATCCTACCATAATCCAAAGTACTAGTATGTAATCATTGTCAAATTCTTCAATATATACTTGCTTCTTTTCTAGATGCGATTTTGAAGTTGGTTCAAAAACCGAAGTACTTAAACTGCGTCTTTATTGAATACATGAATACCATGAAGGTCTAACCAATACATAATGACATCTTTTTGAAGTTTTTAGGCAAGCTTTTCAGGTTATTTGGTCAGATCATAACTAACGTCACCTATCAAATGGGTCTAGATTGAAAGATTTTGTCTATCGATACCACAAGATTCTCCACAAGGAGTAGAATTTCTTCTCATCTTCAATAATATATTTAAAATCCTTCAGATTTGAGTTTTTTTGTGACAAACATTCTAAGGAATCAACTAACAGCTATAATTTTTCTTCATCCTGACAACTCGACCTGACATTTCAGCCAATATTGATTTTGTAACTAGTATGGTAACCAAAATGGTGTCTCTTTTCGCATGAGCAACACTTTGTTTCGGCCTGTATTATGTTTCATGTTGTTGAGGTTGAAAGATCATCAGGATTGCAAGATCCGATAATGTTATAAAATAAGGACAACGGACAACCCAATTAGTTGATACGTATTACAACGAGCTTCACCAAATTATAAACGTCACATTCTACACGCTACCAGCCTTCTCTCGTTGAACAATGCATCGTTTGTGCGATCTGAATTGCTCTCAACGAATTCATTAATTTCTTTTTAACACTCCCGTGCCCAGAAATCAATTAAAAACACTACACCACGAATCAAATTAACAGTAGATCTGCGTTCAAGTTCATCACACAGTAGTCGGATGCATCAAACTCAACCACCTACTTGAACGAACAGTCTTCTCTAAGTAATGAAATTTTACGACTCCATCTTAGCGCCTACTCTAAAGCCTGACCACAGTCATCAACTCACGCATGGCGGCTGGAGCACAATCTATTCGCAAGCTACGCGAAATTGGAAACTGGCCAGAGCCAAACCGTAAGCGCGTAACGTTAATTGCCCTCCAAAAGCAGCCACTTTGCATGCGGCGAAACTTTTTAATAGGATATGATGATGATAAAATTAAACGACTTTTCGAACTTTTCTACCGCGTCACTTTATGCGTTTCCCTTCGCAGACTTACCACTCTCTTCGCCGGCTTCCCCGTACGACCAGCAAATGCTTCGATTGCAAAACGCATCCAGTATGACGCTCGCCATTTATCACCAGCATTCCGTCGTTTTGTGATTTTCCAGTTTTTCTTTTTGTTACGATACGCTCTACCACCGTTTACCCATCTTGATTTTTACTGCAAAGTCTTATCCGTCCAAATGGTGGTAGCTGGGGGGTTTTTTGTCTTCTTTTGTTGGTCATCTCAGGTTCATTTTTGAGGGTTTGGATGTGGCGTTGTGTAAAAGCGACCGTTTGATTTATGATCGTCACTAAGATTTGCGAAAGATTTTATTGCATTGCTCAATCGCTTCAACAACACGGCAGCAGTGCAGAAGCGAGCAGAGTTCACGGGCATCTTCTTTACACGCTCAACGGTTCAAGAGTTTTATGCTGGTGAGAAGTCTGGTCTGGGCAGGGAATGTGTCATAAAAAGAAGGAAAACCAGACATGTATATTATAAGCGTTTGTAAACGATCTAACACAAGCAGACAACTTTTGATAATATCAATATTTATTCGTAAGGCATAACGAGTTCTGCTAGAGTGTCCACATATTTTGATAAGATAGCAGTACCTTCCGAATTAAAAGAAAATTTCACAACAAAAAGCTATCTGATTCTTTTTAATTTCAAAAGACATCAAACCCTCTGCCACTGCCATATCTCATCTAAGGACCATTTGGTCGATTCTTAATCTGCCTCTTCTGTCGACGCTTTCTAATGGTACTCGACCGGCTCTCGGTACTCGACACAATCGTACAGCACAACTATTGTCGCCATGTGCAGCTAATGGTTTCCGCACACAGGAAAAATGCAACCCAACCCAGAAGATGATAGCGCGCGCACAACTATCGAAGCGGCCGTGAGCAGGAAGAGATTTTTCTCCCATTAACCAAGGCCCGGTAGTGTTCGGGATGACGCTCCGTTTAATGAAACAAGCTGCCACCATCTCAACGGGGCCGGACAATAAAACATGCAATTTAAAGTAGCCTCAGCAGCAGCAGCCGGCCGCATTGGTGCGTTTTGGTTGCCATTTGGGTAATTTATCGAGGCGTGCTGTTGCCCGGTGCTGAGTAATTACGCCACCGACACTGTCCTGTGCGTGTATTGCAGGGGTGCGAACAGACAGAAGCAGATTCTGTGTGTGTGCGCCAGGTACGGTAGAAGTTTTAGATAAGTAAACATGTTTGTATTGCTTTAGATGTCAGGTTGTTTTTTTTTTTGTTCTAAAGTTCTCGCTCTCCTGAGCACAAGCACATAAACACGCTGGTCAAGTGCTCCAAATTAATGGATATTCATAGCACTCTCGGCACAAGCGTCGGTGGTAGCTCGTTTTTTTGTGGCCGAACGAGAAATTATTCCAATTCCATTTAAGGATCTCCCTCAAGAATTCTGATTTTTCGACCAAAGTACGGACGAAAAGATGAGGAAAAGGAAATGGACAGCCAGCAAACTACCGAGAGAGTGAACGAGAGAAGCAAAAACAAATGGAAACAAATTGCCTGCGTTCGGGGGCAAGATCCGGAATGGCGCCAACCATTTTCCAACTGCTGCTAGCAAAACCGCTGCTAGCACCAGGGAAATGCACGGTAGAAAGTACGGAAATTGATCGGACATTCGGAAAATAATTACATTAAAAGTATATGACCCATTAGCCGTAACTCATGCTGACATAATTGTGTGCCTATGGTGTATGAAAATATATGGGAGAATTATTCAAATAATGCAATTAAAATGCGTAAGTTTATGCTTACACTGGGAAGCGAGAGAGAGAGAGAACGAAAAGAACTGGCCGAACTGGATGCAAATGGTTCCGATAACTGGACGGTGGAAAGAAAAACAGTGAGTCTGAAGTCTAAAGCCTGTAGAACAAATCAGCTGAAAGCTTGTGGTTGGATGGTATTAAATAATATAATTCCTTTATCACATTTTCCTCTCTTTTTCACCTATTTTCTGGAGTCTGGAGCTAATATCCTCTTTAGAATCTTTTATTTCTACATTTTTAGATTATTTTTATCGCAATTGTTCCTTGAAGAACTATTTTTGTGTTTCTGTAAGATTACATTTTCTTCAGAGCACAGTTGCCGACATTATTATCTCAAAATGGCCCACAAAAAAGCGGGATTTGCAGTGCACGAACTTAAAAATAGATCCTGCCGCCATTTTGATGTCCAGAACATCCTGCGCTAGCTCGCTCTTATCTTGCCCATCTCATTAATGTGTCATCAAAGCATCAACATGTCATCATACTTCAACACTCTACCCATGTTTAACACCTCAGGCTAAAAGAACACGATTGATGTATCATCATAACCGTGCATCACCTCATCAAGAGTCAAAGGCATGCAAGAAAGCCAAGCGCTCAAGGTTGTCCTTTTATTTCACCCGCAAGTACTAAGCTACTGGATCATATCGTAAGATTGTGAAACCGTTTTTTTAAGGTGAAGTACGATAAAATATTCATTACACTGTTTGTACCGGCTTGTTGAGATGGGAGATTCTCCGATACAGCTTCGCATGCTTGTATATATGCGATTGAAAACTCGACCAGTTGTCCAGATCTAGAAACATTTTGAAATTTGTCAATGTATTCAGCAGGAAAAACACCCCGAGCCGCGGACGAGCGGGATCAAAACTCATCCCCCGCCTCTCCTGGCTACAGCACGTTCATCAACATTCAATTTCCCAATGGAGAAGGAAAACCCCCGCCAACGGTTGGGGACACTTGTCGATTGGAGGCAGCATTCAACAGCATGCTGCGGGAGCAGCTTTCAACAGGCCTTCGAGAGCACGAGCCAGCTCAAGTGCAGCTTATGCCGCTTGACAATCGAAAACACTCTTCGGCAGGCTGTCGGCAGGCACTGTTGTGAGTGCTGGCGCGACTTCCCAACGTTCCACGCTTGGGGCCCGGTGATTGAGAGTGGCGATGATGGACCAAAGAAAAAGCGATTAAACGCTTACCGCACTCGAGCTGCTACTGCTGGATCAACGATTGCCGGCGTGTCGTTCGGTCCCGATTGTTGGGATCGCATTGCCATCGCGCTCCATCGATTTGAGTCAGCTTCTGCATGGATGCTACAGATGCGCCGCGGGATGGGAAGAATAGAAGAAGGCGAGATACAAACCGCTCGAGAATCCGTCCGCTTTTGTCGGCAAACCCCTTTTCGGACTGGAGTGCACACAAATCAAAGTATCCTTGATGACCTCCAAGGGCTGCCACACGCCATTGTGTCGGTTACGGTATACAGCAGATAAATCAGATAATAATAATCAATGTCAAAGTAAAGGTCCAATGAAACTCTAGCCGTCATTCCGACTGTGCCTTATCGGTGAGTGAAATCTGCGCTACCATGCCACACCGGACCGGAGAGTTGACGGGAGTAAGGACCGGTGGGGCTGACCCTTCAGAATGTTCGCTACAGGGAATTTGCTGCCACCAGACGGTTCAAACTCGCACGTCTGCTGCCCGGCTCTGCCGGTCTGGCCAGATCGTTGTTAGCGGCTAGGTTATAATTGGATTATAATCTGAAAACGTTCCACGCAAGTTCGATTGGTTCCGGACACCAAGACCCAGGTCTAGCTCCGGTACGGCCTTTAACTGGGTCCGGCAACAGCAAACCGTTTCCTACGACGAGAGAGAGAGAGAGAGCACGAGAGTCCGGTTGGCTCAGGAAATCCTACACAATCTCAATGACCTTTGTCCAAATTTCCGTCCCCTCGGGGGTGTGTATTCCTTTTCTCGGGTTGCTCGGGATGCTCCAGCCATTGTGCACCTGAACTAATTTCCCGCAACCTGAAACTCACAACTTCCGGCGATTGTTTCCGATTTCCGAATCGATTAGTCGAAACTGCCGATAAGTCGCCTCGTCCAACCAAGGCGTAAGGACACGGCTGTGAGTGTTCCACTTGAAGGTTTTGCTTCAACCAACCCACCGGTCGGACGGCCAGGCAGATGAGATCTAATGAGATTGGGTTTGGAAATTTGGAGTAAACAACCCTGACGTTTGGGCCTGGAATGGATTATTCTTGCAGCTGTTTAAATTCGATCATCAAGGACTATCGAGTCTGGTGAGCAAAGAGATGTTTTAATCAGTGTGTCTGTGAGTGTGTTTTTACAATTTGAAAGGGAAAAAAGGGAAATTAACCTGGGACGTGTACTGAAAAAGACAAAATTTTAATCACAAAAGTCACCAACGTTCGCCGAGTGTCTGCTTCACATCACCGGTTCATGAGAATCGACGATTCCTTGATGATGCATTTTCTCGGAATGCGGAAACATGCGTAACGAATCGGAAATGGACGTACAACGGAAACCGACAGGACGACTAATTGGTAAACGTTTACAAAAGCGTGTGAAGCCCAACGTGCACTTCTTGGTTGAATGAAACTCAATCGGTGCATCCACCGTACACACACAGAATATTTCATTTTCCTGTTGGAAATTTTGATACGCCGCCTGGGAGTAGTACAGATTGGAACATTAATATCCAACCCGGCAAATGCTAGTGATAATGGATTTAACGAAGAATTGACATAAAGCACGGTAAAATCAGCTTGCGGTAATTGAAGCTCATTGAATATCGGGAACGAATGCGTGGTAAACAACGATTTTGACGATAATGAGGAAATAACACATCATCAAGGCGATGATAGCGGTTGGTAAGCCGAGACTTTAAATCGGAAAACCGATAGAGGATTACATTCGGTTACAATCAATGGCAATGTGTGTGTGTTCAATTACACCGGGAACAAATTAAACATCGTGTTATGCCTGTTCGACGCTCCCGTCTCTGTTCAGCGCATGATGTCCTTACTGCAATCAGAGTTTTGAGGTTTTAATAAACGAAAATATTCCGTATAATGTCCAACAGCTAGTGCCACTAAACGTTCACCAAAGGTGTGGACATTCGTTCACCGTATAACCGAGCTTAGACACCATTATCCGTACGGCTCATCACTTCGGTGCGTTCGGGTGCCTTTCGCCCGCCAGCAGATGTCTCGCTGCTGCAGTTGATTGCACACCGTGTCACGTATTTTAAACGTGCCTCTCGATAATTCCAAACCCCGGTGCACGGTCGGCGCTCATTGAATGTGTGTGTGTGTGTGCAGCGAAAGCACATTTGCCAACTAGTAATGTCAATAAGTAGACAGTAGATTGTGATGTGCACATGGTAGAGTAAATATTGGAGAATCAAGATGTGCAGCGAAGGAGAACTAGCAAAAATGAAGGTATTCTGCTGCATCTCTGCTTGTCGGGGGTTTTTGCTCCTGCTGGCAGGATTATGCAATCGGTGAAGTACTACTGCCTGAACGAACTTACTTACCTCGCACACACACACACACACACACATGGAGCTGCCCATTTGACTCGTTGTGGACGTCCTCAGACGAAAGAAAAAAACAGCCTCCACTATTCAACCTTTTTCTGCTGTGGTCACGATTGTAATCAACGAACAGAAACGTGAGTAGCCGTGTGCTTTATCGTACCACCCGGGTACTTTTCCCCCCTCCAATTTTAAGTACACAAATAATAGAAAACTTTTCATGAAATCATGAGCGTACCTCTGCTTCTGTGTTTTTTATTCGTTAGAAAACTACTTGCCTCAATGCATGTTTCGGAGAATGTTTCCATGTGCAGCCAGAATAACTCAACCGAGCGAGCGTGAGCGGGAGAGATATAGAGTTTTTCAGTATCTTAACATCTATAAACTTCACCAGCAACACACACACGCATACACACACACACAGCATAGTGCTTGACTTCCGCTGCCATAAAATTAAACCACTACAACAACCGTGTGTTACATCCACCATTGGCTGGCTGCACTTGGAAGGAAACTTTTCAACTCGTGCAACTCGCACAACGGAGCACCGAGAAGATCCTTGCCATTATGCCACGAAGACTGACGACTTGACCCCCTTCAGCACAGGAAGCCCAAATCAAGCTACTTGTGGTGGTTGTGCTGGAATTTTGAAGCACACAGAAGGCAGTCTGAAGCCTCTTCGGATGGCCTTTGCTGGAAGAAAACGTAACAATAGCAATTGTCGCGGCAAACTGGTCCAAGATAAGTCTAAATGGGATGTTTCTTGTGAGAAAGATATAATGTAAAACGGATTTATTGAGGTTATATAGCCTCATTTTTAATTGTGACAGTTACAGCAATCGCAGTTGAGTCTTATTGTCTTCTTCAGCTTTGACCCTAAAAAACTCGAGAGGGCTCTGACTGCCATTTCAGACTTTCTATGATAGCTACCAGATCACCTCGCCTCCTTGTTCCGGATGCTATTATAAATTGACAGCTCTGACAGCATATCGCAAATTGACAGATCGGAAAAACGTCTGTTAAAGGTTGTTAAAGGTCCTATTAACCCAAAATTGGTGGTCTGTTTGATTGGTTGTTTACTGTTCACTAACACTCTTAAAGTTTAATACACAATTTTTCATATTTTTGACATTCAAAGTTCCAAATGCAAATCAAAATGGAATATCCGGCCCCACCCCGGATTGACCCGGAGGCAAATCGCTCAATGCCACACAAAGGCTCCTTTCACTATTCCTAATCTGAAGTCTAGACCAGTCTGGAATGAAAATGGCATGATTCAGCATCGAAAACCGAAGTCTCCCATTTTGCCTCACACACACTTGAGCGAGCTCAGTTCAATCTCAGTGTCTTCGTTAAATATCCTCCAGCTATTTGGTTTAATCCTTTTCACTTTCTTTGATAGGATGCTGAGAGATAGGATGCCCTTTTGCGAACGAGGTCCCCATCTCTACGCCGTCCGGATGTCACGCCGAGAGTATGTGGGAGAGACCGGTGGAGCGTGGTGGACAATACCACTCCACAGTCCACAATTGCTACTTCTGGAAAACGATTCCAATCCGGACCCGTCTCTGACGAGAGTCAATTTTACCCGGCCCTTAGCCGAAAGGCTTTCGGGTGTGTCATTGCACAAAATGTCGCCCACCCTACCTAACAAATGGGTTTCATAAATAGCAGATGAAAACGACCAAAATGGAGTGGAATGTTCTTGTAAGTAGAAGTTGTTTCTCTTCACGATTTTTTTACTCGACGTCACTGGAATGGAAGGCAAGCCAAAACACAAACCGGAAAGGATGTGTAATTATTCTATCCGTGCTTTAGGGGTTGTCTGTGACGGGCCCATCACAGATTTTTGGAAGCTTCGAAAGATTTTCGAAAGAATCCAAAGCAAACACTTGTTGGATAATGACGGACATCTTCAGCTACATCTGTGATCCGAAAGTGCGTACTTAATTTGAAGAAATTCCTTACCAAAACCGCTCAACAAGAGCTGCACCTTCAACGACACCAACAAAGTGTCCAATATGTAAAACCAGAAATCTTATTCGGTCCCTCCTTTAACGGTGCTGCTGGATGCGTTTCTTTATCAGGGGAAATTTATCCTACTAACGACACGTAAGCACTCTGCATTTGCCGGTGCCGTTTGGTACTCCATCATCGGTGCTTTCACCATCGAATGTTGTAGCGAATGCATTTGCATGTGCCGTGGACAATGGAGCAACTCTTCCATATAACCCGTACACACAAACACATTATTCGGGGCAGAGAATTTGTGGCTGTAAATATGCCACGGATTTATTGCGGTCAAACGATACTTTACCGACCTGGAGAGAGAGGGGGGGGGGGGGGGGGGGATGTGCGATGAGGTGCGATCTCGAATAAATACTGTCAACAGCCGAGCAGCAGGAGCGCACTACATACAGCCCTGTTCCGGAGTGGCTGTGATTACAGGCGTTATGTTCCTAGGACTTTTCACCCGGGGAAAAAAAGATTTACGACATTGCTCTCCGTTGGTGGATGGCACATAGGAGGGCTTATTGCATCTTGTAAACCCGGTTTCTAGAAGAACAAGCGTTCTTAGAAATGAACTTCCAGATTTAAGGTCTTTTTAGGAGCGAACGTGATTCATCTTCTATTATTTATGGGTTCATTTGCAGCAGTCGTTGTAGTATTTGTTACAGTAAAATGGGTTTAAGCTCGATAAAAGTGTAGTTTCAATAGCACAATCAATGTCATGCTTCAGGAAATAAAAGCTTAAAATGGTGAGGATTTAAAATTGACTTTAAGATAAAATTTAAGCTCAACTAAGCATTAATTTGTGCCCTTGAGGCTGCAAGAAGTCTCCAATATTCTTCACTGAAAGTTATTGATTATACAAGGCATCCGAGAAGGTGAATAGTATAGGCAAACTAAGCAAATTAATCTATCTTTAAACGGTCCACGAGTCATGAAAGCCATGAGGATTCCAGCTTAGTTCCTCTAAGCCCTGTTCAAGAGCTCGATGCTTAAAAGGATTGTTGATCCCTCTGGGTGATCTTTGGACGATGATCTCTCAATTGAGCTGTTTATTAGACTTTTCAGACTCCGGAATGTTAGGCCCAACCTTAGATGGAGTGGTAACGTTGATGCGTTCGCCAGAGCACCTGGGATGTTGTTGCGCCTGATCGGTTAGAAAGTCAAAGTGGTAATTGCACTATACAATGTTTCTGACTAAACACATTTGCAATAGGCTTCTACAACTTTGTATTGAAGACTGAATATCAATCAAAATTCTAAATATTTGCTATAAATCCTTTTGTTATAGCATAATCTAGTTGAACAGCTAAGGTTATACTTCTACCGACGAAAGATTCGAATGACACTCAAACAGAAGATATTGAAGATAAAGTACAAACTCAACCATGCACTGATTCTTGGTCTACAGCTTTTTCCACTATTTTACACATCCTTCCACTGCAAACCATTACACTCATGAAGCCTACCGTACCATCAGAACATCCCCATACCCAGTGCCGATGTGCCTTTTTATCTTTGCACAGTGCCGAGGCTCAATTATCCTTGACGCGTGTGCGTGATATGCATTCCAGCCGTTACTAACCAGCACGACCACCTCCGATTCATTTCGCCAAACAATTCCGGCTCATCGAACACCAGCGAGACCGTAGGACGTAATGAAGCACACGCGTGAGTTTGCCACGATGCAAACAAACTATCATCGGGAGCGAGAGCGCAAACAAAACAAAAAACTTTGCTCCCCAGGTTGTGAAATGCAGCCGGTACGCGCGTCCACAGACACGTTAACTTGCACGGTGTGGTTTGAGCGTATAGTTTCACGGATCAGTTACCACAAGCGGAAACCATTCATCGGCGATGTGCGATCTGCGCTGTTTGCAGTCGCGACAAGTGATACCAGCAAACATACAGCGAATCGAATCCTAGGCATCGGGACGGGTATCCCCAGACACGTGTAGGACAACCGGTCCCCCTTTTTCTCGGAAGCTTTGTTGTGTGTTTCTTTCATGTTGCGTGTGCAGGTGCAAATGAGAGTTGCGGAGGGTGAATATTATAGCACAGCAACATTGTAAGATTTTTTTGTGGGACAGTTTTACGGTATATTTGTTTGAATATCCTTTCGATGAAAAATATTATATTGGACAGGAGTCGTATGAAGCACCTTCATCAACAAATTAATTTCTAAAGATGCTGCGCCTAGCCTAATAGTATTAGAGCAGCAAAAGCACACTCAGCATGCTCTATTTTCTATGAGTTAGCTCCGACGCTAAATCTGAAACTAACGATTCCGTCCTAGAGCCAACGTGCAAAGCATCTAAGTCTTCAGACCAACCCCGTCGCGAGATGCAGCAAATATACACCCACCCGCTTCAGAAGAAAAGGATCTTATTTTCTAGGATTATTTATTGAAGAGTGAATTGCACAGGGTGATACTACTGTCTACTTTTCCCCCAAAATTGAATTCTTCTTCTCAGCTTTCTTGGACGATGATGATGTTCCTTTACCTAAACTTTTGATTAATAGTATACCTGTTCGAAAGCAACATCATCCGACAGCTAAACTCCAGATTTAATGCTTTAAACAACTAATTGTTGGGGCTATGTGTTTGCGTCACCCTGTACAACAGCCCACGGTACACTGCTTCTAAATACGCTGCGATTTCGTGCGCAAAAGGAGAGTAATCAGAGCACTTGTCTTTCGGCTTTTCCGTCAGGGCTCGACTCACCGACGACTTACCGTTGATTAAGGTGTAGTACACCAGCGCCTTCGTTAACGGCACGTTGCTCCCATCCAGCAGCAACATTATTGCTCCACCGTCGATCCGCCCCGTTCTCGGTAGGACGTAAAGTCAGTCGGCAATCTCGGCATGATTAATTGCGGGGTCTCGGTGCAGTTCAACGAATTTCCCGAACTATGGAACACACACATTATCCGCGTGCTGAAACCTACGGTGTGTGTGTGTGTGATGGCGTACCGGTACGTGCTTCATTTTTCATTGTTTCGGTATCACGCTCATTTAGCACCTTAAATATTCTAACTGATGACAAGAGCTTAAACGGCTGAACTTCCTTACAAACACGGAGGAACACAGCCATGGTACGGTACGGTGCGATGCGGCGCAAGTATATTTGCTAGTAAATTGGATGTCACTTTTCACGGCGTCTTACAGGTTAGTGAGGAGCGGGTTTCAGGATTCTAGAACGTTGCTGGTACAGCATTGTGACGCAGTTGGGGAGCGGGACATCAGGGCAACATCTTAACGACAGGGATTATTTTAACTTAATAAAAACCATTGTAAAACCTATCAAATGTAACGTTTGG